>CM073573.1:162694916-163137769 GCA_037074715.1 Magnolia kwangsiensis | reverse complement strand
AAGAAGTAAAAAAGTGCCAAATATACCATAGGATTATTTGTCACAGACCTACAACTATCAGAAAATACCCTCTTCTTAATTTTTTTAAAAAAGATATTCCTATTCTCACTTTTCGTATATTTCTCAACCATTTAAAATCTCAATCCACCTAACATATTTTGGTCTCTTGCTTGATTTCCATGCTTGTTGACTCTGTTCACTTTATTTCTTGCAGTCGCTGATTTATGGGGTGAGTTAATTCATGAAGAGATACATACTGCGATGCTTACCTGTTTTTTGTGGCTTATGGCTCTGACATTCTGTCTTTGTACCTTCCCTTTTTGTATCTTTTATAGGCTCGCGTTTTTCCAATTGAAATACAAATTTGTGTACAGATTGAAAGTCTTCTTCACACTGCAACATTTTTATTGTAGCTGCTTTAACCACAATGGACATCTTGTTTATGTGTCTAATCCTTTGCTTTCCCATCTCAGTAATTTATGAACACCGAGAATTTCCTTTTCTTCGTGGCTGAAGTTCTTGGTGTCACTGTTTTCATGTAGGTCTATTCCAATACATGAATTCTGATTTTAGCCTTTTATATGCAGCTAGATCAAATGGACCAAGCACCTGCACCAGTGACAGCTTTGGAAACTGCAAAGGTGAAGATCTTCATTGAATAATAAATTTCCTCTATCACCTTTTTGTTCCTCGTACTTCCTTTTGTTTGGTGCTATAAATTTTCATTGTCATTCAAGAAGAAAAAAGAAAAGATTTGAAGCTACAACTACTCATTTCTGAATCGGAAAATGCCTTTATTACCGATACTTTCTGTAAAAGGAGTAGAGAGAGACCTTTTTACATTGTTAAAATTCAATCTTCATATGATTGATAAGTGCGAGATATGTTTTTATCGGATGAATACATCTCACACTTCCTTTGTTGTATCCCGAAATATGACATTTGCACTCATGGAGGGGTTCTATACTATGCCATAACCAAATAATTTTTTCAGCATTTTCCTGGATCCCTCGTTCATAAGCAATGTTTTAAATAGGGAAAAGTGTGTAACGTAGTGTTCACCCCTCTAAAGTGTGAGAAGTAAGCTACATAGCATAGCATGTAGTGTAAGCTATGTGCTACTTCTAGATTTTTAATTAAAATTGCACTTAGTTGCACCAAGTATCATGAAATTTCGTGCTATTTTTGCACCAAATCAGACTGGTTAATTATGAAATTTTGTGATATTTGGTGCAATAAACACAACATAAAATAATAGGAAAAATAGATAAAGTATAAAACGAAGAAGGGCAACTAAACTTAGCACTGTTACTAATATTATTTTAATAAAATCATTAAGACGATCTAATTTTTACTGAAAATAGAAAATGTAACAAATCATTGGAAACATTAATTGATTTCAATGTTTTAGTAAAAAATAAATTTTAATGTAAACTATGTAGTCAGTGGTGAAGGCTATGCAGTGTGTGGAGAGTGAAAATTAGTGTGAAGTGTAGGCTACGCGTGACTTGAGCTATTTTCATGGGCTACATAATGTTAAGGTTAAGCTACCTTAGATAGCACAAGCCATTTAAAACAATGGTTGTAAGTACCAGCGTCGTCATTAGGTTTCTTCATGGTCAGATATTTTAATTTTGCCTTAGCTATGAGAAATATTTGGATTTACTTAGACCATTGTTAATAATTTGTCCCATTTAACTTAATAGAGGTTTTCTGGACCCCTCAAAAGTCATATGGGTTTATAGGTCTAGATTTGGGATCACTTTTTATCTCCATAACAAATAAAGAGAGAGTACCTCGCTAGCACAAATGTGGGCTGACCTATCACAATCGATGAACACCACACTTATATACTTCACACAATCCATGCGTCACCCTAGACAGAAATCAAACCACACATCCATTACTACCAGTTGGCCACAAACAAATATGATCACAACACAGCATCCAACATGGGACCCATGCGTTTGCAATAATCATACATGAGGTGATATCATTGAAGAAGCTATTGTCTTCATTCACCCCCGTGCGCATGGACCATTATAAAAGGCCCAACACAAGAAACAAAGAAGAAACCCTAGGTTTCTTAAAAAGATTTCAACACAAGCAGGATAAGAAACACCAAGGGATAAAAGAATAGAAGAAATAAAATTATGTTCTACTATGTTCTTAATAGAAGAAACACAAGCAGGATAAGAACAAACAACCCCCACACCCACCCCCCCCCCCCCCCCCCCCCCCCCAAATGATGATTTCATAGTAAAATTAAATGGGACAAACCAATATTGTATAATAGCAGCCAGTAGTTGGAAATTCACCCTCTATCTGGTCTTCCAATCATTTCATCAAATGACTTGAGAGTTATAAAACAGTATTGTAGTTTCAGAGCTTCAGATGCTTCTGGGGTCTGTTATTAGGCTGGCAATTGGTGAGATCTGGGCTGAAAAATGCCAAATTTGAATAGTCCTGGGGCAATAGGCCTTGCTTAACAGTTCAAATTTTGGGCCTTGTGGACCTCTCAGGTCTGGCAATTGCCACACCCAGTTTATTTTTAGAATAGTGACAGAAGAATTGATTGCTGACACTAACTGAACTCCACTAAATCAGTCAAGTTATGGGTTGACGCATGTAGTGTGGTATTCAACAGTGGATAATTCTTGTCTGTTGGAATTTTGGAAGAAATCGTGTGCAAGTAGGTAGCAGCTGAGTATCTGCAAAGTTCTGGGAATCATCATATAATGAAGTAGCAGTTTTTGAGTTAAAATTGCAGTTAAGTTTTCCTCTTTGACAAGTGCACCATTTTCACAAAAAGTTCACTAAATTACATCAAATTAGTATAAAAATTACTGAATTGGTTATAGAAATTAAGGAATTTTCTGACAAAATGGGAATCATTTTGATACTCAAAAGAAAAATGGCCCAAAGCTTATTGGTTTCATAGCTTGTTTAATCGCTCCAAGTAGCATGGTGTAAAAGAATCAAATATTTGAATCCTTCATTGATTATCATCCGTAAATATCAGTGGTACACCGTACTATCACTGCTATCACCATACGATTGATCTTAGTTGATAGTTTTTTTTTTTTTTTTTGGCATTATGTATCAACGCACTTGAGTTTTTCTGTTGTGCTTGCAATGATTCTTTGTCATGCAATTGATCTTGATACTTTTCTTTTTCTTTCTTTCATTTTTTTTTTTTTTTTTCTGGTCTGCATTATGACTTTCAAGTTGAGTTTATAGGCATGTAGATGTTTACAGTTTACCTGTGAATACGGGTATGATTATCGAGGATATAAATGATCGGGTACAAAAGATGCTCTAAATTCGAAATTCTCAAGATACAAGTGCAAGAATGATTGGCTATACTCAGTAGTATAATAATGTGAAAGCATTTTCCCAACAGCATCACAGGTTGAGCTTACGGCACAGTTGGTACAACTCTAATTTCGAAATAATTAGAACTTCCTAGTGTTCAAAACCCAAGAAGGTTTAGAGTTTATGTCCCTGGCAAGGGGATTCTGGTAAATTTATCCATATCCTAATAATTTTCCTAGTTAAGAATCTCTAGTGGGGCATTATGGTATTGAAATTGATTGTAAATTGAAAATATTTCCTAGTTAAAAATCTTGATGGATAAATTGAAATTTTATGTACCAAGATTTGAGCTGAGAACTACTTTCCCTTGGGACAGAAGAAAATTGAAACTAAAGGACTTTGGAGGTGCTCCAGCCTTCTAGTTGCTACCGGAAAAAATAAAGAAGAATTACTGTTCTAGAACCAGAGATAAAAGGAAACCTCAAAGAAGACTCTAATTTGATCAAATTTATCATAATTAAAATTCGTAACTGCCCTTAGGGTCATGTTTATAACACCTAAACAACTCCAAAACCCATTTTCTAAGTCTAAAACACTCCCAACTCAACCATCTTATAAGATGAAGACTTCGAGTAACTATTACATCCAAAAATAGAGTTTGTTTGAGGTAAAACTTGCTTATGACTGAAACTTCATTAAAACCCAACTGCGTCCAAATTGGGAGTAAATTAAGACTATCTGTGACCAATAAAACTAACTTTTAAGGACTTAACCAAGGTAACTTGCTAACCAAGCTAACAGTGGGTAGTTTTATTTCTAACCAAACAATTAACCCAACCAATGGTTAGTTTCTAACTTTAGGACAACCATGGAAGCCTTTTCCAAATCGTTGACTAGCCAATTTGATTCTTGTGGGGCCCACATGATGACATCATTAATAAGGCCCTAGTTTTTGTCATAAGTCATAACCCTATACTCTATTGCCATTTTGGTTACAACTTCTACTGTGCTTGTGTAAATTTCTTAATCTTGGACCAGTGGGTAGATAATTTGATAGGCTATCCAACAATCAATATTTTGCATTCCAACATTTGTTTGGTCCAGAAAAAGTGACTTACAAAATAAGTGATGAAATATTCCAACAATTTTGAAGGATCCGAGTATCCTAGATATCTTTTCTTTTCTTTTTTTCCTTTTTTTTCCCTCCCTTGCCGTAGGTACTGCATTCCTCTTGAAGTTGTTTGAAGGGTTTGATTTAGTTTATTGTAATTGTTGTAAGCATAAGCATTTACACAATTACACCTTGTCAAGTTTTGCATATTTGGTTTGTTCTCGTCATAGTTGTCAATTTTGATTCAGTTGAAGCGTTTCTGCTTTGTTTGGGCCAAAACTTCTCTCCCTCCCATTTTGTTTTGGTCTTTTTGGGCCTGTTTAGGCCCATTTCTGTGATTCAGCCAGAACTATTCATACCCCCACCCCAGTTTTCCCTCTTTTTGGGCATTTTAGGTGGCATTTCTTGATGACTTTGGGTGTGTTTTAGTTAAAGTAATCCTTCCCCGTCTTATTGGAGAATTAGAGACACATGAGATCCTAAAAGAGGGGTTCCCTTCCCACTTTCTGCCCAACTCAAAAAAATTAACTCACAATGATCCAAAATGAAACACGAAAAGGGCCGAAACACTGGAGTGTTATTTATTTACTTTTTTAACATTACTGAAGTGTGTTATTTTATAGTAGCAAAAACAAAATGCTCACCGAAACACTGGAGTGTTATTTAATTACTTTTTTTAACATTATATAGTAGCAAAAACAAAATGCTCACCGAAACACTGGAGTGTTATTTATTTACTTTTTTTAACATTACTGAAGCGTGTTATTTTATAGTAGGAAAAACAAAATGATCACCAAAACGGAATTTACAACCGTGATTTCAGAAGTTATTCCAGTTTCTCACTGTTTTTTTAGCAGATGTTGTCCTCAGGAACTAAAGTGCTGATTTTCTGCTTGCTAGATCTATGATTTGTTTCTGTGTTTGTTTATCAGAATACTTTGCAGGAAGATATGCATAAAAATCTAGGGCATCTACATGCTTATGGTAGGGGACCTAGGACTGGCAGCCAATCAGCGCCACTCTTTCCTGATAGGAAGTTCGATCCAGCTGAAAAGGCAACAGACACGCATCCATCATCAACAAGAAAGTTCCATGCCTATGTGCTACCTACACCTGTTGATGTCAAGTGTTCATCTCTAGCAGAGTCGAGCAATACAGTTCCTGCTGTAAGGCAGGCAAGCGTGAGTGGGCGCCCACACAATTTGTGGCATTCATCCCCCTTAGAACCAAGGAAGTATGTGAAGGATTCCAGAGGTGATCAATTGTCAGACCGCAGTCACACCTTAAAAACAGAGATGGTACTTAAAGAGAGCAAGAATGCCTCCAACAGGGTCCCACCGCCTCTGGCTGAGGGGCTCCAATTACCACAATCTGATCTCCACACTGATTCCAATACCAAGAAAGTTAAAAGGCACGCCATCTCTGGCCCACTAACAAGTAAAGCATGGTCAGAGAAGCCCATTCTGTATTCTAGTGGGCCCATTTCCTCATCAGAGCACCCCCATCTGGTTACTCCAATGCCTTCACGTATTCCTATGCCTCACCCATCTGTTTCTCCAAAAATATCACCTTCCACATCACCTCCTCTCATGTCATCACCAAAAATAAGTGAGCTTCATGAGCTTCCAAGGCCCCCAGTCCGTTTGTTGGACCCCACAAGACCTTTGGTTGGTCACTCAGCCCCATTGGTGTCTAGAGGTCAAGAGCTTTCCTCGACAAATAAAATTCCTTTGAGGGTGTTCCAGGCAGCTTCTCCGCTACCAATGCCTCCTGGGAGTTTTCCTCGGAGTTATTCTATACCCTCAAGCCGTCATAGAGCAACGCCAATTAACATGGTGAAGTTGGAGGCTTCTCAGAATCAAGACACAACTCGAGAAGTTGCTTCACCTCCTTTGACGCCTATTCCTTTTGCGAATGTCCAGCCATCGTCAATTGCTTCTGAATCCATCTCTCGACCGAGAGAAACTTAAGGTAAATAAGAACCCATGCATTATTTGTTTCTTTGCATCAAGTATTACATGTACCGCGTATGCAATATTATTTTCCTTTTTTTTTTTGTACCAACATTGGATGCCTCTTTCTTATGCATCCGATGGCTGAAATCACGGGATCCCATTGTGCCATAGGTTAAACATCATGTCAAATAATATAAAATTATAAGCTACAGAGTCTCAGAAAATGTAAATTTTGCCAAGGTCAATCTTTCACATATTGGACCAGTGGCCCGGTATTGGAAATCATTCATCTGATTTACCTCATTGTGGATGAGGGTGCCTCATAATCTCCCAGATTCAAAGATCCTAACCCATTGATATTAAGGGTGCGCCCAGTGGTACCGGTACCACTGTGAGCTTATGGTGCTACCAGGTACACCCAGTGATGCATTCAGGGAATCAACCCATCTATAAGATGTGTCACTTCAGGAAACCCTGGGGGCCGATCCAAAGCTCAGATGGGCCATAGCACAGAACATATTGAGAGTGAACGGTCACCATTGATTAGCGTGAGGGGTTCACCATGTTGTGTGTATACAATCAAGGCCGTTCAGACCCTTCATCCAGGTCAGATGAAGTGTCAGGCCATGATTCAGGTTATTTTGCAACTCGGGGGGAGCCCCTGTGGAATTCAAGGGTGAGCATTTCCTCCCAACTAGTTAGTTCCCTTTGTTGTGGCCCATCTTTGTTTTAGACTAGGCTGGGTTTTGGACAATAGGGATTTTCAAAGCTGAAGCATCTGATAAACAGGTCGGATGGTGTGAATACATCACATAGGCCCTACATCTGCCCAGTACCATTGTAAGCTTATGGTGGTACAGATTACGGGAGCGTTCCCCTCAATATTAAGCCTTTTTCTTTCTTTCTTTCTTTCTTTCTTTCAATGTGTACCATGGCTATATTGTTTATGATCTTCGAGTGGGAGATTTCAGGGCATTGGGTGTTCCATGTGAGTCCCATTAGGTAAACTGTTTGGATCATTGAACTATGTGTCCCACGCAAGGTTTTGAAACAGGTTCAAGTGTTGCCCGATATGGTACCGATATCAACCGTGAAGGAGATGGGTGTATTGGCCCTGTATCAGTCTGATACAGAGCAATACGTTACGGTATTGGTGGTGAACGATATGTTAGGCGGAATGCCCATTTCAAACCTTGGTCCCATGTTTGCTGAATTTGGGAACCTTAATATGTTTGCTGATGCCTAGTGATGAGAATTAAAGCTAAAACAGTTCCAACTTCAATTCCAATCCAAGAATAGGTCTGGAAACTTATCGTTCATATTCTTCCAGATTTTAGTAGCTGTGGACAGATTTAAGATCCATCTTTGAGCTATCCATTTCTCATCCAATGCAAAACACAACCAACATAGAAGCAAGGTATAAAAGGGGATACAGATTTTGAGTCTCACCAGATGAGTCTCATCCTAGTTTCTAGAAGGGGAAGATTTCGAATCGCGAATCACGGAGACACCAAAACAAAGCTTTTATTCAGTAGTGTATTCTCAATCATCAGAGGGGCTACAGTTTACAAAATAAATTTATGGCTTTCCTGTAGCTTTCCTTAACCGTTTCTGACAGTGGCCCACCTACTCAATGGGCCAGGTCTACTTTTGGGAGGGGACAGAGACGTGGTCAGGACCACCTTATAGACGGCTTGGATATTGCACCTGTCAGTAACAATAGCACACGTGGTGGCATGTGTATTAGCATTATTGAACACGCATGTGGGCTTAGGGATTCTTGAAAACTAAACTCCCTAGTCTCTATTTATGCTAACCTTATGGGTGGTATATACTTCCATACCATTTGAACACAGAGTCCATGTATCTGGAGGCAATAATGGTGTACTATTGAACTTATGGGCCCTACAGTTCAGTCAAATGATAGATCCTGGCTTGAACTTTCATTGGCTGGAAGTGGGATCAACCAAGGGATCCTGATTGATGATCCAACGGTCCTGATGGGCTGATAACAAGCATCTTGTAGCGAGAAGATAGGATCGTTTAGTCTGAATTGAACAAGTGCTTTTGTAGGCCTGCATCTTTGAATTTTAGATACACCACATTCCTGGCATCCCTCATGCATCTTGCTGTAGGCCAGAATCATATGGTTTTTCGTCATTGGGCGGCTGTATAGTTAAGGAACCTGCAAGCCGTTGATTTGATGGGTAGAACAGCAGATGAGGAATGCCTCAAAAATCTTACATTGGTAGATCTTAACCCTTCAATCAACAATGATCCACAAATAGATGGCCAGGTAGAGAAAAATATAAGAAAGTGAACGTTCAACATAAAATAGCCCAAAGGTTAAAGGTTGGTGATCTTCTGGTAGAGTTCTGGGACAATTCCAGATCCAGAACAGGGCCCATCAGCTCAACGGTCTGCATCAACGTGCATATGTCCCACTATGTATGGAATTTTGAACGTCATCAAACTCTTAACCCTTTTGCTTTCCATAGGATCCTATGATTCCTCCACGATGTTCTTGTCCAACCATTTATCTGGTTAAACTCTGCTAACAGATCTGCACTGACTTCAGGTGTGGATATATTGGCCTGCGTCACTGATTTCCTTTTTGTGTGATTCTTCCAAAGATAATTGTTGTTGTGAGCAATCTCTTTCCCATCCAGTCTGTAAATAATTTGTGTATTACTGGTTTTCTCCTCTTATAAGCTTTGTTTCTTCTTGGCTATGGACTATGATAAGAACAGCATTATCGCATCAATTGATGGTCTGTTTTGCACCAAGATATTGTGTTTTGTTAGACTTGCAATCTCAATCACATTTAAATTCATCTAGAGCTTTGATCCAGTGAGCGACCAGATGGATAGGCATTGACCCACAATTCACAGCAGAGAGTATAAGCCATCCACTTAGTGTGGATATGGACAGCTGAAAAGCTCAATCAAAGATTTGAACCTTTATATGCAGTGGTCAAACACCCACATCTTTTCTAGTGTTCTTGAATTCATCATGATCAGTGGCCCAGTTTTATCATGATAAGTTCAACAACACTAGAAAAGAAGATGAAATGGGGTCTTGGCTGAGTGGCTAGATTTTCAAGCAAAAATGCTTCGAATGGAATGGAATCGCCTTATGAAGGGTGTGATGCTACACCTGGCCTCAAACAAGCAAAGAAACACCTTTAACTATCAAGGTGTATTGCAATAATGTTGCTTTGTTTCACTTTTTTTTTTCTTATCATCATTGTCATAATCTAAGCCTTGTCCCCATCAATTGGGGTCAACTACATGAATCCTTTTCTGCCTTTTCACTCGATCAATGGCCATAACTAGAATAAAACAATAAGTCATTTTCTTACTACCTCCAACACATCCTTTTAAGCCTTACACTCTTCATTTTAGTCATTAACCAGTACATTTTTTGGTCTCTATTGCACATGACTAGACCATCCCTGTCTAGTTTCTTCTTCTTATTATCTATTGGTGTTGCTCATAAATTTCCTTGAATACATTCATTTATGCTTCATCCTTTCTCTTTTTGGCCACTCATCCATCCCAACATACTCATTTCAGATAGAAATATTTCTCAACATTCCCACTATTTTCACTAATTAAATATTGAGTCAAGGCAGGCTGAGTTTCTGGGTCAACACAACCAACTCAACATGATTCGAGTTTTCAGGGATTTGAAGTCAGTGTCAATGGTCAAGTATACACTAACCGAATCTGAGAGGTAAAATATACCAACCATCGAATGAATTCAATGAAATTGAAAGGGGAGAAAGAGTAAGCTCTACTAGAAGGTGAAGAATCATTATCTTGAGATGTAGAGAATATGGATAAAGAGAAAACACAGATATCAGCTTGTTCCAAAACTTTTGTGGCCCCCAGTAAGTTCTTAATGGTGTACATTCCAACCATACTGTGTGATCCACTGGAGATTTGGATGTACTTCACTTTCGGGCTCATGCCCAAAAATGAGCAAAAGGGATGGACGGTGTGGATATACAGCATATACATCAAGGTGGGCCCACTACGGGGTTAACACCTAACCCATTCACCCCCATCAGCCATAGCTTCCAAGAAAGCCTGTCAGACGCATTTTTACATGAAAGGTGAAAGAATCTGCCTCTGTAAAATGCTATGTGTCTGGTCCTATTCCACTAAAATTATGATTTGGGGTGCACCCAAACAGGCCCTAAATCATAAACATCTAACATAAGCTATAAGGATCATCTCCCAATAGTTAGCAAAACAATGCAAAAACACAAAACAATTAGTCTCTCTCCATAGAGCCCTGCAGGAGTGAAATCACAGCCGACCATTGCACATGGGACATTCAGATCTGCTAAAGAAAAAGAAACATTATGATTTGTCAGCATCCAACGCGAATAAGTAGATGGACACCATGCAAACAAGTGCACGTGCATTCGAACTAACTTACCTTCTTCTCTTCATATTTTTCAAGCAACCCAAATGCATGGTGTGTCCACATTTCATGACTGTGATAGGCTTGAGAGTATCAAAAAGGCGCTGCACAAATGAAGAAACACAAGTTGAGAACACTACAAAATTAGAAAGTTCATTTTACCACCTTGAACATGTGGGATATCCAGACCAACCATCTGGTGGGGCCCACTGTGTGTATGGCTTGGTTTGGACAAATGCACTAATTACAATTCAAAAGATAATCTTCACATTCCATGAAAAAATCTTCATTTTTATGTTAGAGAAATCAGGTAAAGATAATCCAACGAAGCTTTGGGATCTAGATCGATCTCCTTTTTCCGTCTGCCCTTCTGTTTTGTTGGGATTTCGGACTTGGTACTCTCTATTTCATGGTGCACTCGTTTTGGTTTGTTCTTGCCCTTCCCTTTCCTACCAACCTGAGCAAGGTTTTGAATTTCGTCCTCCGAATCTAAATAACCCAAGCCACGCAGTTTCTCAATGATAGAATATGGCAATTCCACTTCATCTTCTTCCTTGCATAGGTTCTCAACCTCCTGAGATGATTTAATGCAGCCAGCTTAAAAACCCCTTAAATGGGATAGCTCTGATCAACAAGAAAGACTGAAGTGTCCAACTGATTGAAGAAAAAGTTCTGATCCACCCAATAGATAAATTCTGATCTTTCGTTTGTGCACAACATCCAAACCATCCAATTAGTTGGCCCCGTGATGAGGATAACCTGATGCAAAAATCATCCTCATCCACATTCACTTGATAAGTGGACTACACTTGTATTTCACATCTATCAATGGCACAACATTGATAGATGTCACCATAGGTATACCTAGCGACAAAATTCACCATAGAAAACAATGTCACTATGTGAAAAAGCGGTTAAAACGATTAAAAAAATCAATGGCAAATGTCATTGAATTTTTAAATTTAGATATTAAAAGAAGAAGAAGAAAAAATCTTTCTTATCTGATTTTTTAATACCTAAATTTAAAAATTTGACAACATTTACCATCAAATAATTAAAATCGCATTCAACAATAAATACCGTTCAATTTTTTTTGTCATTTTAAGCGCTTGCTTTTTCACGTAGTGATAATGCTCATAATGGAGCCAATCAATTGGAAGGGTTGGATGTTACATGTACATAATAGGATGGAATATCCGATGGATTGACAACAACATGCAATCCAACCACTTGGAATTGTTGGAATTGAGAACTCCTAATCATAGATCAAAATAAAGTTTCCATAAGATCACAAGATGACCTCTCTCTTTTTTTGGTGGTTGGGGAGAATGAATCATACATCCAACCATGCAGAAGTAAGATAATAGACATGATCTGACACTTAGAACCGTTGTAACCCAACTAAGTTGAAGAATTGTAATGAAGGGCAACTTTCTCAATAAAAGAAAACCCATGTATTTCATACTATTGCAACACTGAAGAGGTTTAGGGAAAGTTCAAATATCAACATGGGAGTTTTATTGTAACTATACTATAAAAGTAAATGTAATTGAAAAATACACCTTCAATCAACAAGGACAAAGCTATAGCCTGTTTGGATTGTGCAAAGAGAAAAAAGGAACAAAAGTCTAATGGTTATCCAATGACAGATTCCCATGGATTTCATGAGCACTATTGAAAATGGATTCCATGGATTCCATTTGTAGGAATCTTCTTTGGAATGAAGGAAGAAATCACACATTCCTCAAACAATGGTCACATCAAATGTTGCGCATGGCAATTTAACGAAAAAAGCTAATGATTGCTATTTTCGATCTCAATATTTCGTTCGATATCCAAATAATGCAAAGGGCCCAAACAATGAAACTCCTTTCATTCTTTTCTTTCTTTCTTTTTTCCTTTTCCCCCTATCCAACAAGCAGCTAATCTGGAAATGCAGTTGAATAGTATTTAATGAAAAAAAAAAAAAAGTTCATGAGATTATCTGACCTCAAAGCAAATTGCACAGTCATGGCGAAGGGAATTCTCAACGCAGATGTGGTTGTTTTTCAGGTCATTTGAATAACAACATCCTACAACATAATGACATTATCAAGGAAGATAGACAATTTGAGGCTTGTAAAATGAAAGGAGAGTGACAGTTTCTTCATAAATCATTTTCCAAGAAATCATTTTGAGAGAAGAAAAATGGGACACCAGGAAATTTTCTTACGACTTTTTCTAACAAAACAACTTCTTTAAAGAAAGAACACTCCAAAACAAATCATTTTCCATTGATATATAAAATCATTTTCTAGGACTGTTTGGATGTTAAATAAAATTGAAATGTAATAATTCGTTTTAAGCCCAACTCAAAACACGTGAAACTGAAATTGGAGCTACACCCTCCTGGTCGTTTCATGGAACGATCAAAAGAACGAATTGAAATTCAATACAATTGCACATCCAAATACAAAAATTAAAAAAGATTACAAACCGCATTTTTTGCAATGGAAGAAGTTGTCACGTCCACCAACTCTGCAACACATGAAAATTACGTATATGATGTATAAATTAAATTTAAAAATTTTGAAAATAATAAATTATTGGTTAGTAATCTTTAAAATAGACTACCAATAGGCATCTAAGTAAGATGTCTGGTACAAAATTAAAATTCTGTATGTGTCCATTTATATTGTGAGAAAATTTTAAAAAATACAAAATTATAAAATTTTCACTTGTTATGCAAACTTGTAAAGATACAAGGTTACAAATTTTGAAAGAATTATGGGTTTTTTTACTTGCTATCCAAACACGACTCTCAAAGCATGGGATTCCATGGATAACCGATATGGAATGATCATTACACTTTCTTTTTCTTTTTTTTTTCTTTTTTCTTTTATATTCCCACAATCTAAATGGGAGTGTTGCAAATTGAAGTAAGTTGTACATGATGATAGCATGGTTCAAGCCTGATTTCATAATCACAGCCAGAGCTTGGACTGGGCTCGGGTCCTTCGATTATAAGCTAGACTTGAAGATTCCTCACCCAGGTTTAGACAGCTAGACCACCCGCCACACCATCCAATTGAACTCTTCTCATCAAGTGCATTGCACATGTAATATGCCATATATATATATATATATATATATATATATATATATATATATATATATATATATATATAAATAGGTTTTTTGACTTGTCATCGATGCACAAGTCATTTCGCAACTAGGATGCGCAAATCCTTTCGCAATTGAGATGCATAAGTCCTTTCACAACTAGGATGCGGAAAAGAGTTTCCTAAAACTATAAAAAGGGGTCCTTAGGATTTTTCTAGGGTATGTTGTGTAAAGAAAAAGCACAAGAGGATTTTCTAAATAGTTTAGGGATATCAAAGGTAAGAGAGTGAGAGAAAAGAGAGAGAGGAAGCTTGTGGAAGAGAGCCGTCGTCTCAACGCTTTTACGTCCTCGTGATCAGTGAGATCTCTGTTTTTCCCTTTATTCTCTTATTGTTTATCCACTCCTGCGTGAGTGAAGAAGGTTGTATCTTTCTACTTCATAGTGGATTGTTGATCTGGACGAGGTCTTGTCGTTTTTACCTCTTTGAGGGTTTTCCACGTAAAAATCTCTTGTGTGGTGTGTGATTGTGTTGATTGATTGCCATTGTATTGTTATTCCATAATTCTGGTTTGTTCTGGAGGGCTAGATCCTAAGGTTTTGTGCAAGGCCCCCAACAAAGTGATATCAGAGCGCTAGGTTCATTGAACGAGTAGGATCGGTTTGGAATTATGGAAGGTGGCTCGAGGGTGATCAGCCTCAATAGTTCTAACTGGACCATATGAAAGCTAAGATGGAGGACTTGCTTTATTGCAAGGACCTATATTCTCCAATTTTAGGCGTATCAGCAAAATCCAAGGATATGTCTGATGAAGATTGGAAGAAGTTGGACCGGAAGGCGGTGGAGTTTATTAGACAATGGCTGGATGATTCTGTATTGCACAATGTGTCTACGGAAACCTCAGCCACTAGCTTATGGCTGAAATTACAAGGGTTGTATGAGAGGAAGATAGCCGGTAATAAAAAATTTCTGATAAGGCGGCTTGTGAATCTCAAGTTCAAAGATGATGGTTCTGTGGCCGAGCACATGAATGAGGTCAGCAATATAGTGAACCAACTCTCTTCTATGAAGATGGTCCTGGATGATGAATTGCAGGCATTACTATTGCTTAGTTCGTTGCCTGATAGTTGGAAGACATTGGTGGTGTCTCTAAGTAACTTCGCACCAAACGGAAAGATATCCATGAAACAGGTTACTAGCTGTCTCTTCAATGAGGAGACAAGGAGGAAGTCTCAGGGGTCTACTCAGCAAGAGGCCCTTGTGACACATGAATGGGGGAAAGGAAAGAACAGGAAGGGCGGAAAAGCTCGAGATAAATCAAGAGGTAAGTAGAGTAACAGAAAAGATGTTAAATACTGAAATTGTGGCAAGAAGGGCCACTATAACCATGAATGTCGTAAGGTTAAGAACGACAAGAAAGAAAAAAGAAAGGAAGATGAATCAGATTCCACTGCGGTCGCTTCAGATGGCGACGTTATAGTTATTCTTTCTACAGATCATGATATGTCTCACAGCTACGAGTCAGGACACCGACTAAGTGATTGACTCAGGAGCTTCTTTTCACGCGACTCCACGCAGGAACTTTTTCATAAGCTATAAGTCAGGTGACTATGGGACCGTGAAGATGGAAAATTCTATCGTATCGAAGATCGTAGGGGTCGGTGATATTTGTGTGAAGACCGATGTGGGCTACACATTGGTTCTCAAGGATGTGAGGCATATCTCAGACCTTCGCCTCAACTTGATGTCGACGGAAAGGCTGGATGATGATGGCTATGAAAGCCGGTTTGTTGGTGGGCACTAGAAGCTCATCAAGGGTTCGTTGATCGCAGCCGGAGGAAAGAAGTGTTGCACCCTTTATAAGGCATGTCTTAGTGTGTGCAAGGGTGGGTTGAACGCAGCGGAAGATTCAGCTATTGACATGTGGCACAGGCGTCTAGGCCACATGAGTGAAAAATGACTTCAGTTACTAGCAAGGAAGCGGCTCCTTCCTGATGTAACAGGTATGCCTCTCAAAACCTGTCTTGATTGTTTATCAGGAAAACAACATAGAGTTTCATTTGTTAAAACTATTTCTCATGTTAATAAAGTGCATGCATTAGATTTGGCTTATTCTGATGTTTGTGGTCCTATGAGGACAAAAACCTTGGGTGGGGCATTGCATTTTGTTACTTTTATAGATGATACATCTAGGAGGGTTTGGGCTTATGCTTTGAAATCCAAGGACGGGGTCTTTGGTGTGTTTAAGTTGTTTCATGCTATGGTCGAGAGAGAGACAGGTAGATCATTGAAGTGCATCTGCACTGATAATGGTGGTGAATACATCGGCGACTTTCATGAGTACTGCAAGTCCCTGGGTATACGGCATAAACAGACGGCTCACAAGACCCTCCAGCATAATGGTGTAGCTGAGCGAATGAATCGCACCATTGTTGAGAGAATCAGATGCACGTTATCCCATGTGAAGTTGCCCAAGACGTTCTGGGGAGAAGCAATGCACACGGCAGTGTATCTGATAAACAGGTCTCCATCAGCCCCGTTTAATGGAGAAGTGCCTAAGAAGGTGTGGACTGGACAGGATCCATCGTACAATCATCTCAGGGTGTTTGGATGAAGGGCATCCGTTCACGTACCAAAGGACGAGAGGTCCAAGCTCGATATGAAGATCAGGCAGTGTGTGTTCTTAGGATACGGTGATGAAAAATTCGGTTACAGATTATGGGATCCAACCGAGAGGAAGCTCGTCAGGAGCAGAGATGTAGTTTTCTTTGAAGATTAGTATATAGAAGACATTGGGAAGCTAGAGAAGAACCAGCCTAGTTCAGGTGAGCTAGAGGACATGGATCCAGTTATTTCTCCCATGGTGCCTGATGACGGGGGAGTACAGCAAGGTGCAAAGGACGAGGGAGTTCCTTCAGAAGATGGGAGCAGCCCCCACTTGATCCACCTGTTGAGCCACAGGTGAGGAGGTCATCTAGGGACAGGCAGCAGTCCAAGAGATACTCACCGCATGAGTACATTATACTGACTAATGGGGGAGAGCCAGAAGACTATTCTGAGGCCCTAGCCGACGAGCATAAGGAGGAGTGGTTGAAAACTATACAAGAGGAGATGGAATCCTTACATAAGAACCACACCTATGATATGGTGAAACTGCCTAAGGGTAAGAAAGCTCTGAGCAACAAGTGGGTGTTCAGAAAGAAGGTTGAGCAGAAGAATTCACAGATGAGGTTTAAGGCCAGACTTGTAGTAAAAGGGTTCGATCAGAGAAAAGGTATTGACTTCGAGGAGATATTCTCACCAGTGGTGAAGATGACATCCATACAGGTGTTACTTGGTTTGGAAGCTAGCATGGATCTGGAGATAGAGCAGTTAGACGTTAAAACTGCCTTCCTCCATGGTGACCTGGAAGAAGAGATCTACATGCACCAACCAAAGAGGTTCGAAGTCAAGGGTAAGGAGCATATGGTGTGTAGGCTGAGGAAGAGCTTGTATGGGCTGAAACAAGCTCCACGGCAATGTTACAAGAAGTTTGATTCGTTCATGTTACAGCATGGGTATGACAGAACGGAGTCGGACCACTGTGTGTTCACGCGCAAGTTCTCAGATGGTGATTTCATAGTTCTACTGTTATACGTTGATAACATGCTCATCATGAGAAAAGACATCAAGAAGATAGACAAGCTGAAACAGGAGTTGGGCAAGTCTTTTGCGATGAAAGACTTGGGCCCAGCTAAACAGATCCTAAGAATAGAAATAACCCGTAACAGAAGCAGCATAAAGCTTTGACTGTCACAAGAGCAGTATATTGAGAAAGTCCTAGAGCGGTTCAATATGAATACAGCGAAGCCGGTCAGTACTCCACTGGATGGTCACTTCAGATTGAGCGAGAGGCAGTGTCCCAAGACGAAGGCAGAGGTAGAAGAGATGCAGAAGATACCCTACGCGTCAGTTGTAGGAAGTTTGATATATGATATGGTGTGTACACGCCCAGACATAGCATATGTGGTTGGTGTTATCAGTCGGTATCTTACCAATCCTGACAAAGAGCATTGGGCAGCGGTGAAATGGATACTGCGGTATCTAAGAGGCTCATCCAAGTTGAGTCTATGCTATGGTGACGGTAAACATGTGATAGAGGGCTACACAAATGCAGATATGGCAGGCGACATAGACTTCAGGAAGTCTACATCGGGGTTCATGTTTACGTTTGCAGGGGGAGTGGTTTCTTAGCAGAACAAGGTACAGAAGGTCGTAGCATTGTCAACGACAGAGGCCGAGTACATTGCAGTCACAGAGGCATGTAAAGAGATGTTTTGGATGAAGAGGTTCCTACAGAAACTTAGCCTGAAACAAGAGGAGCACGTGGTCTATTGCGATAGTTAGAGTGCTATACACTTGAGCAAGAATCCAAGTCAGCATTCCAAGTCAAAGCACATAGAGATTCGGTATCACTGGATCAGGGATACTTTGGAACAGAAGGTGTTACAGCTTGAGAAGGTTTACACGGACGATAATGGGTCAGATATGATGACCAAGGCCTTGCTCAAGGGCAAGTTTGAAGTTTGTAGAAACCTGGCTAGCTTAAAGAAGGTGAATCCCTCCTAGGTCAAAAAGGGAGAGATTTTATGAGTTTTTTGACCTGTCGTCCTTTCGCAACTAGGATGCGCAAGTCATTTCGCAACTAGGATGCGCAAGTCCTTTCACAACTAGGATTCGGAAAGGAGTTTCCTAAAACTATAAAAAGGGATCCATAGGATTTTTCTAAGGTATGTTGTGTGAAGAAAAAGCACAAGAGGGTTTCCTAAAGAGTTTAGGGATATCAAAGGTGAGAGAGTGAGAGAAAAGAGAGAGAGGAAGCTTGTGGAAGAGAGTCGTCGTCTCAACGTTTCTACGTCCTCGTGATCGGTGAGATCTCTATTTTTTTCTTTATTCTCTTATTGTTTATCCACTCCTGCATGAGTGAAGAAGGTTGTATCTTTCTACTTCAAAGTGGATTGTTGATCTAGACGAGGTCCCGTGGTTTTTACCTCTTTGAGGGTTTTTCACGTAAAAATCTCTTGTGTGGTGTGTGATTGTGCTTTGATTGATTTTCATTGCATTGTTATTCCATAATTCTGGTTTATTCTGGAGGGCTAGATCCTAAGGTTTTGTGCAAGGCCCCTAACATATGTATATATATATGGAGATTGTTCTATGCGGTCGAGCTCATGGGAACTTCCCATGAGGTCGAACATCAACACCATGTATTTGATGGGTTCCCTTTAAATGATGGAAAATCCCAAAAATCAGCTACATCAGGAACTCAGGTGGACCGTACCATCTAAAATAATGTGAAGATATGGCTAAAACATATAAAATCACTTGGTGGGGCCCACCTAAACTTTGGATGCGTCTGAAACTTGGTCTGACCCTTCGTCCAAGTGGGACACACATAATGGATGGACTAGATGCACTGAGCCCAACAAATGATTATGAATGTTTTAATGCGAGGATAACCCCTCTCAACTTTTGTATGTGGTGTGGCCCACACAAGTCATGGATTGACTTGATTTTTAAGCACGAGGCCCACCATGGAATGTTGTATCTGACTTATGGGGTAGATGTTTGGCACGCATCATGGTGGGGCCCACACAGCTCGACCCCATGGGAAGTTCCCATGAGCTGGACCGCATAGAACCATTTCCCACATATAAAAGATGAGCCTAGGGAGTTTTTATGGGTGTTGCATCACTTGATGGTTCAAATCTTGCACTCATTTTACTTGTAATAAGTTCTCATAAAAGTTCTCACGAGTTATATTGAGAACTGGTCCGCATGTCAGCATTCTATATATTACCTGCAGATGCCGCATTGGCTGCAATGAAATTGCCTCTTTGAGATCTGCGTGAAAGAGATGGATTCCATGTCATCAGCAGATGAAAAGAATACTGTCCATGTGGCATAATTGGGTAGATCCTGACTGTTAATGAGGTGGGCCTACTAAACAATGAATCGAAACCGAGAAATTCACGCACCAGATTCAAGGCCAGCCGTAGCAAAGATCATTCATCAATCAGGCCTGAGATCCAGGATCCTACGCATGTCATGGGCTTAGATGAGGCCCACCTCATAAATTGCTCTAACACCAACTGCTAGATTTTGACCACAGATGGACACCAAAAGGAGAAATGAGTGCACACATTCAACGGTCGATATTCCCTGTGGCTTGATGGTTCAATGATGTGCCCTTTGTGGTATGGCCAACATTATGGGCAGTCTGGATTGTGCCACGTGTCCAAAGCATCACAAAGTTGGGCTAGACTCAGTAATGAGTAGAATATTTCACGATCATTTTCAAAATGGTAGTGACACATCCACCTCACACGAGGCAAACATGTACCATCTATCGGAATTGTGGGGCACAGTGCAGATTAAGCATATCTCAAATATCACACCGCACAACAAATCAAGACCATCTATTTGATGGATGCCAAATAGATGGTTAGGATCAAAACTGTGAGTGGTCCAAATTCCAAAGGCCAAATCAGATGGCTACATTAAACAACTCACGGTATTTTTTTGGCTATGGTCCGTCCGATTTTGGATAAGAGATTCCAACGGTACAGTTTCCGTACAAATATGCCACGTGTACGGTTGACGAGTTACCAATAAGAATGCCAAAAGAGTACTCACATCGTCGTCGTAGAATTTACATATGCCGCAGAAGTAATGCCCCATCACAGTTCCACATCCCATGCACGATCTAACAACCTGCTTTGAAATTATTCACGTAGTCAACGTGAAAAGACGAAACTACCCTAATGTACAAACGATTCCACTGTTGGAAGTTTGTGCAGATCTGAGCCGTTCATATGGCATTCTCCAAAGTGGATGTACTATAGGCTGAAAAACAGGCTGGTCAATTGATCAGGTGGGCCAATCACGTTAGCCTAATGTATACCGTCGGTTATCCTTTTTTAACATTCAAATTTTCTCGCAGTCATGTGCTCACCTGATAATCAGACTAGCCGCTTTTGGGCTAGAGCACCTACACCGTGGGGCCCATCTGATGAACAGCCCATCACAAGCACGCGCGTTCCATAAGCACGCATGCAAGTGCTCCTAGATTTGGAAGTGAACAAACCGGTTGCTCTTGCTGACAGTTCGAACAGATGACCTGAAAACAAACCAATCATCCTATCAGACTCACCTTCCAGCAAGGAGAATGTGAGATTGAGGCCATGCAATAAGGTGGGGCCCACAAAATATATGGCCTACCATGTCACGTGGAGGCAAATGTACAGTTATCACAAGCTAACCAATTGTATGATTCCAGATAAGGCTGAAATTATGGGGGTTCAACCGGACGAACCCATGACCGACCCGACATTGGGTTGGGCTTGGCAGGATGTATCGGGTTTAGTCTCGGGCTTGGACTATACAAACACCAACCCGATAAAGCTTGGGTCAGGCTTAGATTGAGGTCCCGGGTTGTCTAAACCAACTTGAACCCGGTCGATATATAAGCTACTTGTAAATTATAATTAAGTGCATATCATTTGTGTTGAAGGCATAGAAATTTCCAATGCAGTCGAATCTCATTAATCCATGACGATCATTTCCAATTACTCAAGCTAACAAAATACACTGTATTTATCTCTCCCAAATAGATTGCGTGCTACACAACATGACTTTTAAAAGAGTAGTTGTCCTGTATTTTTTAGAAAAAAATAAAATTCTCTATGATAAATATATATATATATATATATATATATATATATATATATATAGAGAGAGAGAGAGAGAGAGAGAGAGAGAGAGAGAGAGTAGTGGTCTCCTGCGCACTGTACTGCAAAAAATTTATATGCGAGCCTTCGTATAAGCCTTGAGATAAAGGGAACGGCTAGGATTCACCACAGAGTCATCATGAAAAATGACTCTCCTACACTTAGGTAGAGATTAGCTACTGCCAAGTTGAGTGGTGTTACTTAAAGTAATGTCACCAAGTTATGTGGGCCTACCTTGTTGTATTTGTTGTATACACACTGCCCATTCATTTTCAGAGATCCTTTTAGGACATGAGAAAAAAAAATCGGCAAATTGAAAGGTATAGTGGACCCCACCATAGAAAACAATAGGGAGAGAGACGCCCACCATTAAAACTTTCCTAAGGTCCGTTGTGATGTTTATTTAAGATCCAACCTATTCATAACTTAACATAGACATTAAAGAAAGGAAAACACTAGTATCACCTTGATCGAAAACTTTTGTGGCCCTTGAAAGTTTTTAATGGTGAGTGTCACTCACTCCATTGTTTTCTATGGTGGGTCTACTCAAGCTTTGAATCCGATTCATTCTTTGCCTCATGCCATAAAATGCTCTACAAATGGATGGATGGTGTGGATACAACACATACATCGTAATCTCTCCATTCCTTGTCAGATCCGGGAAACAGCTGTTGCCCATTCCCGGATCTCACGACCACTACAGGGTCCCTGATCCGCTCCCAATTTTAATCAAAACGGATTAGCTACTCCCCCAATGGTTGGTGGTCGGTGCTCTGTGGGCCCCCCACCATGATGTATATGTTTCATCCATGTCGTCCATCTATTTTTCTAGATTATTCTAAGGTATGAGACTAAAAATGAGGTATATCACAATCTCAAGTGGACCACATTATAGGAAATCGTGTTGAATAAGCGTGGACCATTAAAAATGTTTTGGGACCATAAAAGTTTTGGATCAAGCTAAAATTTGTTTTTTTCCTTTCATCTAGGTCTGTATGACCTAATCAACAGATTGGATGTCAAATAAACAGTACAGTGGGCCTTAAGTAAATTTTAATGGTGGATATCCAATCACTATTGTTTTCCTGTGGTGTGGTCCACCAGAGATTTATATCCCTCTCATTTTTTGGATCAAGCCTTAAAATGATCTTTAAAAATGGATGAACAGCATGGATGAAATATATACATCATGGTGGAGCTCACAGAGCACTGAACACCTGCCACTGTGCTACTGGCAAGGAGTAGCTGATCCGTTTCCCATTTTTTCTGCACAATGCACCCTGGGGACGCAGATTTTCTGCAAAAGCCTTCCGCACGAAGTTCTTGCGCTAGGAACCCGGGTGGTGCCACCTCGATGTTTGTGAGAAATCCTCTCCGTCCATCCATTTTGTGAGTTCATTTTAGGACATGATACCAAAAATGAACAGTATCCAAAGCTCAAGTGTGACGTACTAAAGGACAATGTGGATAGGGAAATTCTTACCGTTGAAACCTGCTTGGGTTTGACGGTGATGTTTACATGCCATCTATACCATTAATAACATCATTCCTACTAGGATGAACTAAAAACACAAATATTAGCATGATTCAAAACTTTTGTGGCCCACGATTACTTCAATTGTGGATGTTCAATTATCACATTTTTGGCCCACTTGAGCATTTGATATGGTTCATTTTTTGAATCATATCCTAAAATGAACTCACAAGAAGAATGGACGGCGAGGATTTCTCAACAAACATCAAAGTGGCCCCACCTAGTTTCCTAACGAAGGGAACTTGCCTTTTGCAGGAAATCTGCATTCCGCCGCGATGGGTTAGATGCCATGCGAACAAAAGTGGATTGAGCCTACCTCGCCTGGACAGAATCGGTCCAGTCAGATGCTCTGTGTAGCCCACCGTAATGTATGGGTTTTATCCACACGGTTCATCCAATTTTTTAGATAATTTTAATTAAGATTTTCAAAAATTCGAAAGCTCCAGATCTCAAGTAGACCACATAGTGGAGATTCAACGTTCACCATTAATAAATTCTTGAGGGTTAAGAAGTTTCGGATCAACCATACATTTATGCTTTTCCTTAGTACAGGTTTATTTGACCTTATGAGCAGATTGGATGGCAAATAAATATCAAGGTGGGCCTTAGGAAGGTTTCAACGTTGGTTGTCATTACGCTTCGTGTGGTATGGTCCACTTGAGCCTTTTATCTGTTTTATTTTGGAGGGCAAAGCCTAAATTTATCTGGAAAAATGGATGAACGGCATGGATAAAACCCATACAACACGATGAGGCCTACGGAGCCCACCGTATCACAAGGTTGGATTATGTAATTGCGCGTGGTTAGCAGCGACCTACTTTGTGATGCGGTGTCGATACAACGGGAGTGGATTACCTGTTACCCATCCCTTACTTTGTGGGCCTCACCACCATGTATGTGTTGTATCCACACCATCCATTCATTTCTAGAGATCATTTTATGGCATTAACCAAAGAATGAATCAGATCCAAAGGTTGAGTGGACCCCACCACAGAAACCAGTGGAGAAAGAGTGACGTTCACCATTAAAAACTTTTAAGGGCTACAAAAGTTTTCGATCAAGCTGATACTAGTGTTTTCCCTTCTTTAATGTTTATGTTAACTTATGAATAGGTTGGATCTTAAATAAACATTACAACAGACCATATAGGAAGGTTTTAACAGTAGGCGACTCTCTCCCTATTGTTTTCTGTGGTGGGGTCCACTCCAGCTTTTGATCTACTTATTAAATTGATCTCTAAAAATGAATGGGCAGTGTGGATACAACAAATACATTAAGGTGGGCCCACTAAACTTGGTGACATTACTTTAAGTCCCGCAACTCAACTTCGCAGTAGCTAATCACTGCATGAGCCTATGAGAGTCCTTTTTCACGACGGACTCTATGGTAAATCTCAGCTGTTCCCTTTATCTCACGGCTTATATAAAAGTTAACATGTAACTTCCCTGCAGTACGGTGCGCAGGAGACCACTACTCTCTCTCTCTCTCTCTCTCTCTCTCTCTCTCTATATATATATATATATAAGACGTGTATGTATTGAAATATAATAGACTAATGTAATAACAAAAATATTAGCACGTATCTACCCAGCCAACCTGACTGAGCCCGCTTGGATTGGGCTTGGGTTGGGCTAGGGTTTAGCACTAACCTAGCCCAACCCACCACACTTTCAGCCTTAATTCCAGGTACAGATGTGGCCCACCTGAGATAAAGAGGACCAGGAATCTCAACCCTCCAATTTTGAATATCCACATCCCACTGTTGAGATTCCCACCAGCAATTCATGGACGGTCAGAGATTAGAAATCACGGTCCAAAAATCCAGTTGATTGAACAATCTTAACCATTGAGTCGTGGACACGTTTTTTTGCTGAAATAAGAACGTTGGAAGTTTTTCATTTCATCCGTCCAATAAATGTCCACCAATCCAATAGTTTTATTAGAGATAACGTGCAATTTAATGGATGCTAGGTCTACCGCATTTGAGTGCCTGAGTATCAAGTGTCATTCATAACCACAGCATCATAAAAATCATGAAAAAGAAAAGGGTAGGAGTTGATTACAAGTTGCACATCATGTCTGGGCAGCTCATGTCCATTGCCTCCATTCAACAGATTCTGAAGCACATACTCCAAATGTACAAACGTACAACCCATTAGTAAATTTTACAAAATTACCTTTTTCTTCGATATCTGAAAATTAAAGTGAGAAAAGATGAGAAAGTATGAAAATAAGAAACAACCACACCTTAGTTTCGTTGTGGCAGTGCCTACAGGGAAAGATTTCACCACAACAAGGTGCTCTTATCTTGCAATTCCTCTTGTAATGCTTGCATCTGTGTATTTTTAATAAAAACATGATTAGGTCCAGATTGGGAAAATTAGCCAGTGCAATCAATTGATCCAGACTGTTGATTAGATCCAATACACATTTCATGGGCTACGTAGAAAATATCAAGTCATTCTGACAGTAGTTAGCCATTTTATCAAAGGAGTTCAATATGAACGGTCAAGATTGTTCACACAAAAATAGGTCTAAAAAGTAATTTGATAATTCTGGTTGTTAGGGGCAATCATGGATTGCTTATGATTCAAAAGAAACACTTTTTTTAGGCAATCATAACCATCCAATCAATGGCTTAGAAAAGGGACGGCTATATATAATAAGGAGAAATCAAAGACGACTGAACCATCAGATCGGTTCTAATTTTTCGTCGAAAACATGAATTCTGTTATTCACCCAACAGACGGTTCAGATCGATCTGTTGGAGTTTCAAAGTTATCAGATTAGAGTGCAGTAATAGCACTGGAGCATTTTTTTATAAACATAAAAGAGAATTTAAACGGAACAGAAACGTTAAGATATAACCTTGTATTTGAATTTTCACATACAACACGTTATTCCTGCTAACGCATTACCTTTGAACAACATCCGAGCCGTTCAAAAGGTGGGACTCACTATGAAGACCGTTTGTGACTAAAACTAGGACGGTCTGCTTATCATCAGGGCATCACCGTCAAAATCAATGGGCATGATGATGATCTGATCTGATCCGATCCACAGGTATGGCCCACAGACTCAGTGGATTTTTCTGACTTTCGGCCCAGGTGATCTTTAATGATATGACCCACCTTTCTACGGTTTGGATGTTCTGCACAATTTGAAAATTTTCCAACAAAACAAAGAAAATACATTCACAACAAGCTGCAGTAACGTGCATAGATACGTACGAACGCGCTTACCATAACTGGCAACTCGATCAGAGCCGTCCAAAACATGGCCCCATTTTGAATGGGGTGGAACACAATAATCTCATTCAATAGAAAACCCAAACCGTCGAATTAACAGACAATTGCTTACTGAATCTCAACTACTGCAATTTGTCTTTCCAACCATCCGTTACAGGGACATGGAAAGAAATGGTCGGTCAGGACTAACTCACAATCGAGCCCATCAATTGGACGGCCTGGATCGATTACTCATAGAACTTACAGTGTGAGTACTAAGTATACGTATACGCACCCGTATTCTCCTTTGCCATACGCTTCCATGGCTGCACGACGTCTACGGCCTATGAAGGCGTGAGAAATTTCACCTGAGCTTGAATAGATTTCGTCTGCTTGAATAGATTTCGTCTGTATATAATACAGATCGACCCGTATGCATTTATTCTCAATGAGAATTTAGAGCCTCGACATTTGTGGTGGATCCAGATCAGACGGTCTAAAAGTAAACACGTCAGCTACCCCCTTAGCTTTTAGTGGACGCGGATTTCCTGCGAAAGCCTTTCGCTGTAACTTCCTGCGCAAGATTTTGTGTAGGGCCCACTATGATGTTTGTGAGAAAGTCATTCCGTTCATCCGTTTTTAGACTTCATTTTAGGACATGTGTCAAAAAATGAAGAGGATCAAAAATTCAATTGGGCCACATAAGAGGAAACTGTGGAGATTTAGTGGCCACGGTTGAAACACTTATATGGCCACAAAAGTTTTATATCGGTTTAATTTTTTAGTTTTTTCACTTCATTTCAGTGAATATGACCTTATAAACGGTTTGGATGGAATATAAACATCAAGATAGATCCTAAGAAGATTTTAACGGTAGAAATTCCTTTCCCTGCTGTTTCATCCAGTATAGCCTACTTAAGTTTTGGATCCCAACAATTTTTGATCTCATGTACTAAGATGAGTTAAAAAAAAAGATAAATTGCTTCGATTTGTAACAAACATCACAGTAAGCCCCATCCCGAATCCTTGCGCAGTAACTTCACGCGAAGGCTTTCGCAGGAAATCCGCGTCCGCTTTTAATAAATGGGCGCGGATTCGGTGCTACCCTGCCCGGGACGCGGATTATGTACTACCACCGCCCCGCGGATTACGTACTACCCTGCCTGTCCCTGGCTCCGAACGGGCAGTTCTGTAGGCAGGCTCACCGTGATTTATCTATACATCCAAACCGTTCATATTTTTTTTCAGATTATTTTAAATAATGTACACAAAAATGAGGTAGATCCAACGATCAAGTGGACCACAATAAATAATAAGCTTGGTTGTATTAAAATGCACGAGCACTAAATGTCAGTTATATTAAATGTAAGATTATCTGTGGTGTGGTCTATTTAATGGTTGTATCTACTTCAGTTTTGCTCTTATACCTTAAAATAATCTGAGAATAGGAATAAAAAGTTTAGATGTACAGATAAACCACGGTAGGCACGCCCGCAGAACCGCCCATTCGAAGTTAGGGACGAGCGGGGTAGTAAGCAATCTGCGTCCGGAGCTCAGGACAGGCTGGAAGTATAGCTTTACATCAAAAGGCACGGAGACACGTCTGCAAACGAAGGCGTTTGTACTGAAATCGGATTGCGTACTGAGGTACTCAGTACCCTCTTATCGTACTGAGTAAACTCTGTTGGGCCCACCGTGAATGTATGTAGTTTATCCACGCCATCCATCCGTTTTTCCATCTCATTTTACCGGTTGAACCCAAAATTTAATTATACCCAAAGGTCAAGTGGACCATACCATGAGAAACAGTTGGAATAATGATTTCCACCGTTGAAATATTTTTAGGGCCAACAGTGATGTTTATTTTTCATCAATCATGTTAATATGATCACAAGGACATGGATGAAAGGAAAAAATAAATATAAGCTTGATCCAACACTTCTGTAGCCCCTGAGAAATTTTTAAAGGTAGATGTTCAATTCACACTGTTTCCTATGGTGTGGTATACTTGAGGTTTTTATATATTTTATTTTTATGATAAAGCCTTAGAATTATCTTATAAAATCGATAGATGGAGTGGATAAAATGTATAAAACACGGTAGACTCCACAGAATTCACTCAGTACGCTTAAGGTACTGAGTTACTCAGTGCGCAATCCGCTTCCGTTTGTACGTGGTTCACAGATAACCTCGACCGTCTCCTATTTTTTGTTTTCTACTTTTTCCGTATGCGAAGGTTGAGCAGCGAGACAGGCTGCTAAAGTGACATCGTTAAGTTGTGTGGGCCTTATAATGTGCATATTTTATATCCACACCGTCCATACATTTGAAAAGATTATTTTAATATATGATACAAAGAACGAGTCAGATCCAAGGTTAGAGTGGACCCCACCACAAAAAATAGTGGGAAGTGTGATGCTACCGGACCCCACCACAAAACCCCACCACAAAAAATAGTGGGGAGAGTGATGCTACCGTTGAAACCTTCCGAAGGTCCACCATGATGTTTATTTGAGATCCAACTTATTCATGTATGAACTCAGACATGAAAGAAAAGAAAACACAAATAACAGCCTGATCAAAAACTTTTGTTGCCCTTAGAACATTTTAATGATGGGCGTTGCTCTCTTCACTGTTTTCTGTGGTGGGGTCCACTCGAGATTTGGATCCAACTCATTGATTGGATCATGCTTAAATATAATCTCTCCAAATGGATGAACGGTGTGGATACAAAACATATATCATACTGGGGCATGGAACTGGGTTACCCCACTTCATAGCAAGTAAGGTTGCTTAATCTACGCATCAAATAGGTAACTTGCATTCGAAGGAACATAAATACAATGAGAAAGAAAATTTTCCATGGCCCACTTGCTTTTTACCTTATTTATCAGGTTGAAAATGCCCCTGCTTTCCTTCCTGGGGCGGATCGCTTGGTCCTCGAAGACGAGCGCTTAGGCTCCTCGAACTCCGAGTCGTACAAACGGTTCAAAAGATATCAAAGTTACGGGGCCCCATACTTATGCATTCATTATATTCACAACGTTCAGCCATATTTTACCCAAAGATCATTTAGACCACCACACAGCCAGCAGCGGGAAAATTGATTTTCACCATTAAAAATTTTGTAAGGCCCATCATAACATATATTTTACATTCAATCTATTCATAAGGTCACAAAGACCTCGATAAAAAGGAAAAATAAATTTCATAATGATCCAAAACTTCCGTGACCCATGAAAGGATTTCAATGGTAGACGTTCAATCCTCCACTGTCTTTTACAGTGTGGTCCACTTGATAGCTAGATTTGACTTATTTTTCATCTTAAGCCTTAATACGAGTTCGCTAAATAGATGGACGGTTTGGATATAACACATACATCATAATGGGACCCATAAACAGCGATAGAATTACAACAACAAAAAACCCAACCTGACCCGGTCGACCGTGAAATGCATGGAAATGACCGTGAAGTGAAGTGAATTGACTGTGAAATGCACAAAAATGACCATTAAGTGAAGGGGCATAACCGTAAAATGCGTCGAAATGACCATGAATCAACACGGAATAAGCAAGAATGACCGTGATATGCATGGAAATCACAGTCAATCCCGCTTATTCTATGTTTATTCACGGTCATTTTGGCGCATTTCACAGTCATGCCCCTTCACTTCACGGTCATTTCTGCGTTATAATGCCTTGAAAATCAGGAGTCGTGTATACACTCGACTTCCGAGTCCCTGAGTGTCACTTTCATCAATTTTATGGTTTTATGATTAATCATGTTTAATTGCACTTGAAATTTCCTGAAACATGACACATAATCACATAATCCACTAAAATGAAAGCAATTCAAATGTATAGATATATAGATATATATATATATATATATATATATATATATATATATATATGATCAAAAGAATAAAAGGGTCGCACACAGCAATACCCAACAAAATCATAAAAAAATAAGATGTCCAAAAGAATAGAACCGAGCTCACTGCTCAGTGATCCAATTCCGCCTATTAAGCTGGCGGAGAACCATCCATCAACTGGAAGTATGACAGCTCCTCCTCCTCATCGAGAGTAGTATTGTCATGCTCCCCCTACTACTCATCCCCTGCATCTATGAGAGAATCTGGTTGGTGTTTTAAAACACCGTCTCAAAGTGGGAGTGAGTGATCAACTCAGTGGGTACTATTAGTCTTAAGTTTTAACAGACATCAATTATAATATGAACTTCATGGAAAGCAGATAATCATCAACACCTAGTAACTCTTATTTAAAATGCATGCATGCGGGATGATATGATGCATGCCTTCGCCACAACGCTCCCTCAAGCGACTCCATATAACGATCGCGTATGTCAGCACTCCCTCAGAGCGACCTCGACTTCCGAGTCGCCACCCTAACTAATGCGATGCAATACGATTGTGTTAGCCGAGTTATTAGTTAAGTCCATTCATCCAGTAGGTTAGAGAATCTGATACACCCCACTTATCATTGCCCTAAGCTGGTTGCGAGGCCAAGACCCCCTAATGTGTGAGGTCGAGACCTCGCGGTCCGTGATCTCGTCGGGTTCCTCAACCCCGACTTCAAGCACATGAGGAGTGCCAAGAGAAAGGGATCGCTCGAGGTCACTACGGGGAGGTGCGGTACCCCAGCGTAAGCCGACGGCTCGGACACAGTGTCTCATTCCACCATGCCCGGCTCACGAGGCCGTGGACCAGTTTCAAGTGGGTTATTGATGGGCTACAATGGTTGCAGGGTGGTTCAGGTTCCGTACATATGTGAGCAATCAGGGTTAACAATCAAGGTTGGTCAGACAGTAGATTAAACCACAAGAGTCAGGCAAGCGTGAGACGAGTGACATCGGGCACAAGAAACTCATGCAGTCTAACTACAGTCACCAGAACACACCCGCCAAAATCCATAGGTTTAGTCTCGAGGCGGTCTTACCAACGGGACCACCTTCGCTCTCCTCATGATTCTGGTCAAACCAAGGGTACAAATAGTGATTCATAGCATGCCAACTACCAATGCATCATTAGAATAAACAACATCATGTTCTCACACTTCACAACACACAATTCAGATTCTAATAGCACGCAAGACTAACCATATCAAGAAATAAGTGCATGTGAGTGTGTGGGTGTGAGGAAGTTAAGCACTTCCTCCATCATAAGAAATCATATGCATAAGAGTATTGAAATCATACGTATTATGAAGCAAGAATACATGAAAATGAATCAACAAGGCATGAGCATAGAATCATCCATACACAACATCATGCAAGAACTAAGAACAACCTCATGAGATCCAAACACACAATTTCATATAATTTCAACAAACATACAATTCCTAGGGATTCTTTAAATTCTCCAAATATGGTATCCAAACAATCAAAATCATTAATTTCATACTAAATTTAGTGCTAGGCCACCTAAGAGCAATAGTTCGCACTTTTGGATCATTGGAGGCTTGATGGATGACCTAGAAATGAGGGTTTTGGGGGTTGGCCGGCCGGAATCACTACAACAAGCGCTTGCATGTGAGAAATCCAAGCCAAACCTTTTTAATACATGGATTCTCAAAAGGAAGGGTGAATGATCTTACCTAGATGACTTACGGACGATCGTTGTGGTTGAGGTGGGGAGTTTCCTTTGGAGAAAGGGGTAGGGAGTTGGAATGCTTGATCTCCTCGGCCCCATCATGATCTAGGGTCCACCTTGGATCTCTTCTACACTTTCTCTTTCTTCTCCTCTTTGCTCTTTTGTTCTTTCTACTCCTTGGTGGTTGTTGGAGATTTGAGAAGTTATGAGGGAGAATTTGTTGTTGGAAGATGGAGGAAGAATGAAGGAGAGAGCTTGTTTATTGAAGATTTGGAGAGTTATGAGGAAGAATTTGTTGTTGGAGGATGGAGGAAGAATGAAGAAGGAAGCTTGGTTGTTGGAGATTTGGGGAGAAATGAGATAAAAGCTAGGATTTATTTTCCTAGAGTTGGGCCCCTTGGCCCTAAGTTTTCATCAATCCCCAAAATAGCCTTCTAGGACTCACTATTAGTGTTGGGGTGGCCCCAACATACCTTTAGCTACCAAATTAGGTGTGTAGGTGTCTTATGACCCAACAAGGATTCATGCAAAGTTTGGAATTTAACGGATAAACGAATATGGGATTTGATCATATGGTCCCGATCTTTAAGTGGCCCAGTGGGGCCCATCCTGGTTGTTGGGTTAGTCCTGCTGGTCCCCTGGCCATGAAACTTATAGGGTAGGTAGTTTATGGCCCGATGGAGGGCCATGCAAAATTTGGGGACGATCGGTTATTTGGTTAGGTCGTACGGGTCCGATTTACGATCGATGGTCACCGTGCCACGATCAGGTCCCAGGTTTTGTGGAAGGGTGTAAGACACTACATTAGACCTTCACCGTAAATTTAGAAGAAATCCAATGACTGGAAAGCCCGTAGTCTTAGTTTCATTATCCCATACCAGATTTCAACTTTAGTCTTAGGTGGGTTGACATGTGTTGTAGTAACGGCTCGAATAATTAAATTTTAGGTGTCCAATGAGTCTGGGGTCAGCGATAGACCACAAGCCCAGTGAGATATATGTTTCCTTAAATTTTTATAATTCTCCGACCATTCTGCGTCGCGGTATAGCCCGTACGGGCTGATGCTAAGTGTAAACGGTCATCTGGCTTGGCGGCCCACACTAGGTCATATCATGACCTGTCTGGTTTACTCTAATGGGCTAATCTTAGGTTAATTAACTTGTGGTACCCCACCACGAGTGGCTTAAACAAATGGTCCTGCCGAAAATTCTACATGAATGCCCCAGTACACTCTGCTGGTTGGACAGGACGTTACAAGGGTTGATTTGGTCTATTAGTTAATATCCGGGCCTTATCTGACTCGGCTTCTGTTAGATTTTTAATTTAGTTATGCTCGTCTTGCTTAGTTAGCGACGGGTCGGTTAGATTTGGATTATATGTGAGTAAATCATGAGGCTACACCTGATGTTTAAGTGATCGAGCAGATTCGGTGGTTTTCTATGGTTGATTAATCGGACTTGTGTGGTTCTTTACTGGTACTACCACTGTATAGACTAACATTAAGTGTTAATGGTCATTTAAGTAATATTATAAGTTAATTTATAAAAAAAAATAATAATAATAATAATTTCAAAGATTTTTGAAAATCCAAAACAGTGAAAATCTAGGATATTACACGCGCATTTCACGGTCCAATCGTCTCACTTCACGATCATTTTCATATATATCACGGTCATTCCTACCTATTACGTGTTGATTCACGGTCATTTTGGCGCATTTCACGGTCCAATCGCTACACTTCACTGTGAAATATGTCAAAATGACCGTGAATTAACATGGAATAGGCGAGAATGATTATGAAATGCATGAAAATGACTGTGAAGTGAAGCGAATTGACCGTGAAATGCATGGAAATGACCGTGACGTGAAGGAAATTGACCGTAAAATGCGTGGAAATGACCGTGAATCAAAACGGAATCGCCGGGATTGACTGTAAAATGCATGAAAATGACCGTGAAGTGAAGCGAATTGACCATGAAATGTATGGAAATGACCGTGAAGTAAAGGGAATTGACCGTGAAATGCATGGAATTGACCGTGAATCAAAACGGAATAGCCAGGATTGACCGTGAAATGCATGAAAATAACCGTGAAGTGAAGCGAATTGACCGTGAAATGCATGAAAATGACCGTGAAGTGAAGAGAATTGACCGTGAAATACATGAAAATGACCGTGAATTAAAACAGAATTGTCGAGATTGAACATGAATCAAAACGGAATCATCAAGATTGACTGTGAAATGCATGAAAATGACCGTGAAGTAAATGAAATGAATGAAATTGACCGTGAACTAATTGAAATTGACCGTGAACTAATTGAAATTGACCGCAAAGTAAATGAAATGAATTTTCAACCATCAACCTGATGGAATCTTAGAAAATAATTAGGTTAGTTGGCTAAAATAGCTTCTCCTACCCCAAAATCATATAGGGTACATCAACTAACTAATTTTAGTTTAGAATAAACTTTTATTAAATGAATAAAGAAAGAAATGAAAAAAAAAAAAGAGAAAAAAAAATTTATATGCTTATATATACATATTTATATAAAATGTATTAGAAAAAAATTATAGGTAGAATAAAGTTCTCCATGTAAAAAATTAAAAATTAAAAATTAAAAATAATAATTACATAGAGTTTTATAGACTGCAATTATTGCTACTGCTATAATCCGTAATTATATTTTCAATAATATCAAATATACTTCGATATGTATCGAAAATTGCAGAGTTTTTTTATATAAAGTTGTTGGACAATTCTTAACCTTTTTCAATTAATCGAAAAACCTTCAATATATCGAAATACATATTGAAAGACCTTCAATACATAACAAAAGATATATTGAAAAAGTATGGGCTGCAGTTATGGCTATGATGGCTTCATCTTTTTTTTTTTTCATGTTGTAATCCCATCGCCTTTGTAGGTCCTTTATGAGGTATGTGTTATATCCAAATTGTCCATCTATTTGGCAAATTCATAATAAGTCTTGAGAAGAAAAATAAGACAGATTTAACCATAAAGTAAACCACACTGTAAAAGGCAGTGGAGGATTGAAAGTCTACCGTTGAAACCCTTTCAGGGTCAAGGAAGTTTTGGATCATTACAAAATTTGTTTTCCCTCTTCGTCCAGGTCTTTGTAAACTTATGAATAGATTGGATGGAAAATAAATGTTATAGTGGGCCCTACAAAAGTTTCAACAGTGAAAATCAATTTTCTGCTGCTCATAGTGGTGTGGTCCATTGATCTTTGAATATAATTTTTTTTATTTTTGGGATAATGCTCCGAAATTATCTCGAAATATAAATGAACGCTGTGGATATAATAAATACATAACTGTCGGGCCTATGTAACGTTGATATCGTTTGAACCGTTCGTATAACTCGGAGTTCGAGGAGCGTCAGCGCTCGACGCTCGTCTTCGAGCAGCGGCCGATCCGCTTGATGGAAAAAAGCATGGGCATTTTCGACCTTTGGGAAGGCGTCCGTACAGCTGGGGCTTATTCTTGCACGGTAAAATGAGGTAGCTCGGTCTCGTAAATGGGCCATAAATGGGTCGTACAGTCGTAAATTTCTCGAATTTAAACGGAACAGAAACGTTAAGATACAACCTTGAATTTGAATTTTCACATACAACACTTTATTCCTGCTAACGTATTACCGTTGAACAAAATCCGAGCCGTTCAAAAGGTGGGATTCACTATGAAGACCGTTTATGACTAAAATTAGGACGGTCTGCTTATTAGCAGGGCATCACCGTCAAAATCAATGGGCATGATGACGATCTGATCCGATCCACAGGTATAGCCCACGGACTGAGTGGATTTATCTGACTTTCGGCCCAGGTGATCTTTAATGATATGACCCACCTTTCTACGTTTTGGATGTTCTGCACAATTTGAAAATTTTCTAACAAAACAAAGAAAACACATTCACATCAAGCTGCAGTAACGGACGCTATCTACCCTTGCTGGAGTGGTAGACTCTCAGGAGTTTCAACACCCGGTCTAGGGTTGGAGTAACCATAGGTGGTGAAATTCCACCAGCGTGAGTGCGTGCGGTGTGTGCGCGTGTGTAAAAACAAAAACACAAAAAAAAAAAAAACAAAAAAAAGCTGCAGTAACGTGCATAGATACGTACGAACCACCTACCATAACTGGCAACTCGATCAGAGCCGTCCAAAACATGGGCCCATTTTGAATGGGGCGGAACCCAATAATCTCATTCAATAGAAAACCCAAACCGTCGAATTAACAGACAATTACTAACTGAATCTCAACTACTGCAATTTGTCTTTCCAACCATCCGTTAGAGGGACATGGAAAGAAATGGTCGGTCAGGACTAACTCACAATCGAGCCCATCAATTGGACGGTCTGGATTGAATACTCATTGAACTTCTAGTGTGAGTACTAAGTATACGTATACGAACCCGTATTCTCCTTTGCCATACGCTTCCATGGCTGCACTACCTCTACGGCCTAAGAAGGCGTGAGAAATTTCACCTGAGCTTGAATAGATTTCGTCTGTATATAATACAGATCGACCCGTATGCATCTATTCTCAATGAGAATTTAGAGCCTCGACATTTGTGGTGGATCCAGATCAGACGGTCTAAAAGTAGACACGTCAGCTACCCCTTAGCTTTTAGTAAATGACAAAAGATTAATTTTCTTATTTTTCCCAAACTACTAGTAAAGAGGACCGTAATTTATTGTAGGTAATCGAGTCCCAGTGTGGCAGAGGATAACATGCTACCGCGGGCACATCTGCTCACGCAGGGTAAATAGCATGAACGTGCCCGGACGTGGATTGTCAGTCCCAGGAAGCTGTGTGGGGCCCACAGAAATTTCCGTGACAAATCCACTCCGTCCATCAGTTTCAAAAGACCACAATAGAACAGAATCATAAAAATCAGGCAGATCCAAAACTCATGTTGGACATACTATTGGAAACATTTTGGGGGCCACAAAAGTTTTATATAAGGATGATATTTGTGCCTACAGTTTATCTGAGTGGGCCCCACCATAGCGCAGATGCGCACCACAACCCAAAGGACAGTTATATGTATGAAAGAAAAACGACAGTTATATCCAATTGACCACGGGTCCATATTCAACTTTGGGCGCAGCCAATGACCGGACCATCAGATCAACGGGTTCATATTCAACTTTGGGCGCAGCCAATGACCGGACCATCAGATCAACGGGTTCATATTCAACTTTGGGCGCAGCCAATGACCGGACCATCTGATGAACAGCCCTCATCTCGCACACAGATGACACATGTTGGGAGAGCTGGATTGGGCTTTAGAAGGTGCCTTTTGTATTTCACCCATCCACTGAACATCCAGCTCAGGACTGGGAACACTCGAACGATACCTGTAGCGAGTTTTGCCGTAGAGAAAATGTAGTGATAGGATAGATCAGGATTCAGGACTTTAGTGGAGGAGATTCATAAGAACTCGCAGATTGAAATTGAAAAGTTTATGTAAGACCATCCATATACAAAGGAGAAGCGTCAACAATCATAGATGGGACCCATCATGTAAATGGTTTTGGATCATCCAAAGGTGACTCCAGATCCAAAGGCTATAGCAATAGGCCAGGTGTATCCCAGGCTGTGGCTGGCAATGTGAATTGAAACCGGCACTAGATACTAATTGCACTCGCTGAAATGCGTGTGAGATCAGAAACGTTTATCGGATGGTGCATGATTTTAGCTGCTGTATAGAATCCAAATAGTGAAGATTGCCTGATGAGCAAGTCCAACATGAGTCCACTCAAGCCACTGTAATTACTATTCCACCATGTCAATTTTCAATAACAATGAGCAACAATAGCAACAACCCATGAGATGGGAAGATCTTGGGGATCATCAGAATAGCAATCCTGACCCTCCATTCAATGGACTTGTTAGTGGACCATCAACCATGTCCTTTAGCTAGTATTTCACTTGTCAATCCAGGTGCTTGCTACTGAGCTGTACAAGGAAGCCATGCAAAATCAAAAGCCATATGAAACATGGATCTTATTTAATTTCCTCAAATGCTTGGATTCTGGGTGATTTGTTTTAAAATGTCCGCAGACGAGCATCCAATGTCTTAATAAAATGGCACCAACCACTTCTCCTGGCCATCATTTTCTTTTTTTTTTTAAGGGGCATGCTCCGTTGTGGTGAGTTCAAATACCTAACCGTTGTTAAGATGCGTCACCTCGGCAAATTTTCAGAGCCAGAAATAAGATAAATCAAAAACTAAATGGACCACAGAACAGAGGAAATATCAAGAGGGAAAGCTCATCTTTGACTAGCATGGGGGCCCAACAGTGTTGTTTATATATAACCGAGGCCATTCAGTTCAAACCCGAGGGGATATCCGATATCCAGGCTGTTTTGCCACTCAGGAAAGCCCCTGTGGAATTCAAGGGTGGGTTTTCCCTCAAAGCTCATCTTTCCTGTGGCCCACACTAGTTTTGGATCAGACAAGAGTATCAAGTAATAGGGGGTTTTCCAAGGTGACGTATCTGATAGATAAGTTGGATAGTGAAAATGCATCGCATGGGCCCCACAATCGCCCAGTAACACAGTAAGCTTGTAAACAATGTAGTTTTTCAATCTGAATACCGATGAAATGGATCTGAAATAAGAATGGACAATGAAATCTATGATATTAGAAATATACGTGGGATTCTCTCCCTGGTCTGAATATATCAGTAATAATTTTAGGCTGTCCAAAGAGATTAAGAGAAGTTGACTAGCGCACAGACTGATAAAACAGAGCGTGTAAGACCTTTTTTCTTTTTCAGCAAACATGCAAACTGTACATTCCAAGTTGAGACAACTCCTGCCCTAGCATGAGCAAAGCTTTTCAAGAGCCATGTTCTCATCACCACCAACGCTTTCCAGAGTCGCCCTCACCAATGCCTCCGGGAATCCCATCTCTACCAGCTTCTGTACCTGTAGGCAGGAACAGTTTGGATTCATTGGATTCTCTGATTTTACTAAGGTATTGTGCTCAGTAAGGAACTATATGATACTTTTCAGTTTGTAGAAGCACGGCCCACGGTCTGATGAGCCGGACAGTTGACCTGAGGGCCTCAAAGTGGATGGACCATGGCCCAAAATCTCCTTGAGTGGTTGCCTGAAAATAAACTGTCAAGAAAGGAATGAAGCAAAAGAGTCCCCAATCAATTGGAATGGCCTAACGAATGGATGATTGGGGATGTATAATACTGAGAGATTTTAGGGGGCAGCCAAGTCCATCCACAGTGTGGCCCACATAATCAATGTTCTGCATTATCCTGCCAAGGATAACCATGCATATCCTTAGGTCGAGGGTCACATGAACTTTCCCCTATGTTATGATGACATTAAAAACATTCCCATGAATGCCTATTGTGATGCGCACAGCCGCACACTTTCATGGATCTCGACTAAGGAGACTTATACATATCCAGCTTATATGTGGCATATGCATATGGGCAATGGACAAAAATCAGGCTGATCAGAACAAGGAAGCTATCCAATCGAGGGGCTTGCAAATATACTGTTAAAACAAAGCTGAGAGCAGTGGTTGGCTTTCAACAACTGATGGTCACAACAATCAGCCAATTAGGATTTGTCCAATCACTGTATTTTTGGGCCACAGCCCATCCACTTGGCACTCCAGATCAATGGTCCTAGTCGCCCTGCACAATTATATGGTCAGAGGATAGAACAACACACCCACTTGCCACCAGATCAATGGTCCTAATCACCCCGCACAATCCATATATATGGTGGGGGATACAACTTCATGAAATTTCCACAAAAAGTTTTTTTTTTTTTTTTTTTTTTTTTTTTTTTGGGGGGGGGGGGGTGGGGGGGGGGTGGAGAGAGAGAGAGAGAGAGTGTAACATGCACAGGATTTTAAATTCACCAAACAGCCGTAGGTGATCAGTTCTCAGGGTCCCCTACCTTTTCTTCAGTTCCAACTGATGCCCTTTTGGCAAAAGCCTCAGTCCAGTAGCGAGCTGTGCCAAGAAAAGTGGGGTAATCACGGAGATACTGCAGTTTACAAACACAGACTAATAAGAGCATTAAAAGAAGATAAGAAAATCAAGCGAATTGGAGGTGGGGACCGCCAGACATACCTGCTGAGCTACCACAGCATCTTGAGGGTCATCAGGCTCTGGAGCAGAGAGCAATGCTTGTAAAGAAAGCAGTGCTGTTTTCAAAGTGAGGGCAGGGCTCCATTGATCTTTCAAAATGTCCAAGCAGATTGCTCCATTTTGACTGCTTATGTTGGGGTGCCTTCAATACAATAGGGGGGAGAAAACAGAGGAATAATCATCTGGCAGCTTGTGATTTTGATTTGAGGATATATAACGATGATTAAAACAGAAGAAAATTATTTGCTGAATGTATTTGATTGATTTCAACTGTGAAGTAGGGATGCAACTTCGGTTCGAGTCAACCCAAACCCAATTGACCCAACCCAAGTTCAGGTCAGATCGGATGAAGTTGTCGAGGTCCTTAGGCTGGTTTCCAGTTGGAAAATACCAGCCCAATTTGAATTTGGGTTGGGTTCATGCTGATCAAATTCAGGTCGGGTTAGGCCAGGGTTGGGAATGCTCATGCGTATTTGGGTTGGATTGTATCGTGTGGGTCAAGTTGGGTTGAGTATAGAGGAGTTCGGGTTGGGTTCAGGTTGGGCACATCGGGTTCAGGTTGGGCACATCGGGTTGGAATTCAGGTCAGTCCAGTTTGTGGGTTGGGTCCTCCAGGTTTACCCTCTACCCAACCCAAACCGCCCAAGTTGCAGCCCTACTGCAAAGTGTGAAGGACATGCCACAGGATGCCTGCTAACGATCCTTTAAAATCTAACAAAAGAAACATATGACAGCACAACATCGATGGAGCTCAATAACTACAAAAAGTCGGTGGCAAATTATCTCCCACCATTTAAAAACCTGTTGGCAGGATTCCGTAAGCATTTCAAATTTTGAATTTACATCCGGTACCTTTTTTAAAAAAAAAAGGTTTTCAATAAGCTATACTGCATTAATTTTGGACAAATTCTAGCAAGTGATTTGTTGGAAAAATTCATTCATAGCAATTGCTTATTTTGGCAACCACTTTTCAGGTGTCAAACACTTTTTTGGTTTTTGAAGGTGCCAAACAACATCACCATGGCAATAATTGGTCCTAATTGGATTCAGTTATCTTTTGAAGGGCCCAATACCATGATTTTGTGACATGGACAGTTAGTGACTCATGAATGGGAATACCAGAATGAGATGCAGTTTCATCATTGACATTTTATTAAATGACGGCTAGGATTGGATTAATGAATTAGTTGCAGTTAGATAGGGTTTCTTTTGTTTTGGGAATAATATATGCACAAGTAATGACTCTCTTTTAGTGAATGGATGGTGAATGGAATAAAGTTCTAATTTTTTATCCTAATCATGCAACTAAATTATTATGCTGTACGGTGGTGAGGCTCAACTGGAAGTTCTAGGTTTGATGTGATTTCGAACCTAAAAAATCAAATTAGGCATTAACACCTTTTGCTTTAATTTAAACATTTTACATCAAAGAGGGAGCTGCAAATCAAATTGAGAACATAGGCCTGGGTGCTCATAAGCATGTCATTTCCTGCACGCATGCCCCAGTCAAGCATCACGCATAGATCTGTGCATGCAACTCATGGTCAAGGTCATCAACCATAGCCCCTCAAATCAAGTGCATAATATGAATATGCTGGCTAATGGAAGTTCTCTTTCTCCAAGATTATATTAGGCATTTTCTACAAGTTTCAGATCTTAGAGGAACTTAATCCGTCCCACAAGAGTCCATTGCAAATGTGACTGTCAATAGGATCAGTAAGTGTCATAAATAGATAGAAGTTTTATTTATCATAGAATTAAGGCTGTGGCTGAAGTGGAGATGTGGCTCTGGAGTTTTATGTGATTGCCGGCGCCACATACCAATGAAACTAAAGGGGATATTTTATTGGATAGCTACAAGACCGGCCATATTTTGTGGGACAGAATGTTGGGCAGTAAAGGAACAACATGTTCTCTTCTTCTTCTTCTTCTTCTTCTTCTTCTTCATTTTTTGAAGGTCGGAACAACATTTTCATAAGATGAGTGTGGCGGAAATGAGAATGTTGAGATGGATGAGTTCAAAGAAAAGGATAGAATTAGGAATGAACGCATTCACTGTCCGTTTTCCTGCTCCATTTGGACAGACATCATCTCCTGTTTCAAGGTCAGTTGGTGTTTCCCTAGGGACGTGGATATGCTTCTCAAGGCTTGGCACGGTGTGAGAATAGGCAAATTGAAATCTCAGCTATGGCGGATGGCAATTCTGGCAATTTGGTGGGCTATTTGGACAGAAAGAAACAATCAATGTTTCCACAACGAATCGAAGCCTTCTCACTTAGTGGCTTCCTCCATTAAATGTCTGATTGCTGAATAGGTTTCCCATATGGATGGGCTTAATGCAGATCTACCCTTCCTTGAGGCTTAGTTAGCTTCTGCTATCTCAGCAGTTTTCTCTCTCTTGTTCTTCCTGTTTCTTCTTTAATATAAGTTATCTTTCCAAAAAAAAAAAGGAATGAACGCATTCAAGGGAGCTTAGGAGTAGCACCAATAGGAAATTAGATGAGGGACAGAAACCTAGATGGTTTGGCCATGTGCAACAGATACTAACAATTGTACTGGTTAAGAGTGTGGTTCAAGTTGAAGGCTCTAAAAGGGCAAGGGGAAGGCCAAAAGGACTTGGGTAGAGGGAATATGAAAAGACTTGAGCACCTACAAAACTGATGATATTTTCCGTGATAGAATGGCATAACGGGATTTGTGTAGCTAACCCCAACTAGTTAGAATAGGACTTGGTGATGAATTGATAATGGTGGTGATATAGATATAAGTTTATATGATAAAGTTTGAATTAATATATCCTGAAATAGTCTTTGACTGGGAGTGGTCAAACCATCACAAAAGTAAAGCTTAAATACAACTTTTTTATGAATCATAACAAAATTTTATTTGCATTTTCTAAAAAAGGCTGAGAAAGCAAGAGATCATCTGGAACATATTATTAGCCCCCCCTACCACAAACCTTCAATGATTTGCTCTCTAGAGCAACCCTGACTCCCTGACATGTTTATATCCTTGTCGCCAACTTAGAACCCTATTCTTTACCTTTAAAAAAAAAAACAGCCACATGTGAATCTCATAAATTTACTGTAAGTTCTGTTACTTTGTTCTTTCCACAGCAACCAAAGACCTGCTAGCAATGTGAGGTGCTACATGGACATCCTCCTACAACCCTACCACACCCTCTGCCAAGCTTGGAAGAAGTCTTTCCAAGAGACCACAAATAAGGAAAAGAAACTACCCGTCAAGGCTTCAGCAAAATCTCGGTCCAAGTACAAGCAATTCGCTATCTACTTCAAATGTCAATCTCTTAGCCATTTGGGGTGCTCAATTCTACGCTTAGAGATTTCTCAGCATCCTCATTCCAATTGGTCTGAAGTTCTTAATTGCTCCTGGCAGAAATCTAAAGATGGGTTGCACTGGTTAGCCTCTCTTCCAACGTCTTATAAGATCAATTTTGATGGCTGTTCTTTTGGTAATCGTAGGCCAGCTGGAGAATTGGAGCCTTAGTGAAGGATTCTGATGAAGCAATGATGATAGAATTTTCCGGCCCGTTGGTTTCAAAGATTCATCATATTTAACAGGGGCTGTGCCTTTGCTTCAAGCAGTCAGGATGGCTGTAGTGCGGACTTCAGTTTTTTCCAGGATGTTATCAAAAGGGATTCTAATGCAACCTCTTGAGCAATCTTCGGCTCATTTCTCTAGAAGCTTGCAAATATTGTCAAGGAATAGACAGATTTATGATCTAATCAGCCCGTCAGATTTCATCACATCCCAAGGGAAGACAATTTTAAGGCTCATAATCTGGCTAAGGCAGGTATTGTGAGTGCAGGCCTTCAAATCTTCAAAGGGAGAAACAACAATCAGAGCCAAGTAGTGCCACCCCTTTTACATGAGCTTTTCCCTTTCAAAAGATGATTTTGCCGTGTTTCTTATTTTCTTTTTCTTTTTCTTTTCTTTTTTTCTTGTGTGTATGCGTGCCCATTGTAGATATATGCTGGTCTGTTTGCATATGGAGTTTCCTGTGGTTCTATGGTCAGTGTTTCCTTTCCACGTTTTGTCCAGCTTTATTGTGTCTGCTCTTTTTTTGCGCTCTGTTTGGGCTGCTCTTTTGTTAGTGAATACGTGATTCGCCAACTCTACATCCCCAAGACATAAGATGCAGAAGTGGTAATGATCATGTTTATTCTCATTAGATGGTTGATGGTAAGGACTTGATCCCTCCCAAAAAATCAACCGAACGTAATCACTCTAGGTGGACCCAGATGCAACCAAACATGAGTAATCGGATGGTCTGATGCAGGACATGGAAAATTAAATATGATATGCAAGATTTCAGGCTTAAGATCACATTAGTTCAGAAATAATTATACAAATTCCATATCCCACATAAAAATCCAAACATTCAATTAAGGAAAATCTATGCGGGTCCAGGCCTACACATGATAAGGCTGGAACAATAAGAATTATGAACCAAACGATACTCAAAGATAAGAAATAATCACCCACACATGCATAGTAATCAGCCCTTAATCTACGGGATTCAGAAATTCCAATTCGGAGAACCCTAGGGTAAGAAAATTGACAAATAGCTTAGAGAAAACGTAATCTAGGTCTAGGATTCATAAAAAAAACAGCTATGAGAGGATAAAAGAAGATAAAAACCAGAACCAAAAGACGATCCTGCTTGTGGACAGCAACAATGGCCCAGACACACGTGCGTGTGATCACGGCCGCACGTGTGTGGGGCCCACTATTCAGAAAAAGGCCACCTTAGCCCTGGTCGGCCAGAGATGGACTCTAAAACCCCCAAATATCAGATCGATCCGATGTACGATTTGTGCGTGGTGCTCCGTCGAAGTTTCAGCTCGCCGGCGGGTCGAAATCTGAAAATCTGCTGTAATGAAGAAATTTGATGCAACAAAAGGGACGAATTCAAAGTATAGATGGTGGTGGAAGATGGAAAAGAAGATGGAAGATGGGGGTGAATCGGGGTCGATGTGGCTTCGCACCACGGTAGTTAGCCCTTCGAAAATGGAGGGTTTCGCACCCCCTTTTGAATTCTTCCACAACTCACGAAGAGAGCAGAAAAATAAAACTGGAATTTTTTTATTAACTTCAATGAATGAAAAAAAACTACAAGGGGTGCTTATTTATAGGGAAAATCCTATACCCCAAAACTCGCACCATGTGTGCGACCTATTACTTGGCGACGAAATAAACTAAAATAAAAACCAAACAGAGAAATCTAAAGCGTTCACAATGTTCTAAATAATAACAATAAGTAAAACCTAAAATATGACATCAATTCGACAAGTGAGTCATGATCATGAGATCTCATGATGGGCTTTTCTTGACTATCGGGCCCACCCTTTTGAACCAAAACTTCGTCTTCTAACTAGCAGGCCCTCCCTGGATGTCGCCATCAAGCCAGATCGATGGTGGGGCCCTCCTTTTTCTTACGTACGTGCGTAGGGGGTGGTGTGCATGCGCGTGTGCACATGATGTCCCCATCAATTCTCCCGGGCTGCAAAAATTTCGCCACTAGCGAAATAAAACTCCTGAACCGATCCAAGATGTCAGGATCAAGTCTTTAAAGCTCCTCCTTAGTGAGCCACGTGTCGTCTGAAGCTCGACATAACTTCCATTTAACCAGGTACTTCTAAAAGCCGCCGTCCGACGTTGAAACTATCTGATGGTCCAAAATATCTTTTATTTCCTCTCTGGGTGTGTGAAGGTTAGGTATGCGAGGTAAAGGTTGGGAAGAAAGGTCGAGAAGAGTAGGTATGAGAGGTAGAGGCTGAAAAAATAGGTCGGGAGGGGTAGATATGGGACGTAGAAGCTGAAAAAACGGGTTGGGAGGGGTATATATGAGAGGTAGAGGCTGAAAAAATGGGTCGAGACGGGTAGGAATGGGATGTAAAGACTGAAAAAATAGGTCTGGAGAGGGCCATGGATCATGGAAAAGGTTTGAGGAATCAAGATGGTTAGGCAAAAAGTTGAACAATGCATCAATGACCCATTGAAATGCAATTAAATCCTCCACATTAAATGTGGAACTAATTCTCATGGAGGGTGGAAGATTTGCCACATACGCATTGAGACCGTTTCGTTTTATAATTTTGAATGGTCCGGCGCTATACACGTGTAATTTTCGAACAGCTCCTTGAGGGTACCGCTCTGGCCTGATGCAGATCATGACAGAGTTCCTTACATTGAATGCATTGAAACATTTATGTTGGCCTGCAGAAAATGAGTAATATTCATGACTAGTCATGATCTTCTGCCTGATTTTTTGATACCATGAATGAATGTGATGCACAAAAAACTCTGCAGGCTCTGACGGCATATGGGACAGTGACATAGGGATAAGATCAATAGGTTTTCCTTATTTATAACCAGTAGCGACTTCATAAGGACTAAGACCTGTGGACCTATCGACAGAACTATTAAACGTAAACTCGGCTTTGAGTATTACGGTGTCTCATGTTCTAGTGTGCTCTATATCCCTCTTAGGGGGAGACTCATCTGGTAGATCATCAGGAATGACATCACGAAACTCATCCACTACCAAAATGGCCTCAGTTGATAACTCTACACTAGCCTCTGGTGCACTTTCTCTAGCCACGAGGCCGCACATGTTGCACCCCTCAAAATAATGGTCTTGATGTCCCTCATGGGGTGGGGGTACGGGTGCACACCTATGACTGATTCCTTGGCCACCTCCATTCATTGGTCTATCCTCCTGGCCATCTGCCTGAGATTGAACATTTATCCCAATGCTTGGATTTGTCCCGCCGGAGGCCTTTAGTTGGATAATGCGCGCATCAAATTGATCAAAGCGTTGGTCTATATATTGTTCATAGCGCTTACCCAAATACTCAATCTGTTGGGATAACTTGTTCAATGACTCTAGTAGTTGCTCCATGTTTAGTGTAGGGTGCAAGCCAAAACCATGACTCGTATGTGTGGGCATACACTGGCCAACTCAACCTAAGGACTTTCTATGATGACTATATGCGTCTAAAAACTAAATGACCCTACGAGACTCTATATGAAGAAGACTACACACCGTTACGAAAATTCAATTTTATATATATATATATATATATATATATCAAGGAGAACGGTTTTCTAGCAGCTATATATGATGGAGTGGATGCATGAAGGACTCAAACAAACTAAACCCTAAATATGTGGTGAATTCCCCTATAAAAACCCTAGGCTCTGATATCAAATTTGATGCAAGACATGAAAAATTAAATATGATATGCGAGATTTCAGGCTTAAGATCACGTTAGTTCAAAAATAATTACACAAATTCCATATCCCACATAAAAATCCAAACATTCAATTAAGGAAAATCTATGCGGGTCCAGGCCTACACATGATAAGGCTGGAACAATAAGAATTATGAACCAAACGATACTCAAAGATAAGAAATAATCACCCACACATGCATAGTAATCAGCCCTTAATCCAAGGGATTCAGAAATTCCAATTCGGAGAACCCTAGGGTAAGAAAATTGGCAAATAGCTTAGAGAAAACGTAATCTAGGTCTAGGATTCATAAAAAAAAACAGCTATGAGAGGATAAAAGAAGATAAAAACCTGAACCAAAAGACGATCCCGCGTGTGGACAGCAACAATAGCCCAAACGCACGTGCGTGTGATCACGGCCGCACGTGTGTGGGGCCCACTATTCAGAAAAAAGCCACATTGGCCTTAGTCGGCCAGAGATGGACTCCAAAACCCCCAAATATCAGCTCGATCCGATGTACGGTTTGTGCGTGGTGCTCCGTCGAAGTTTCAACTCGCCGGCAGGTCGAAATCTGAAATTCTGCTGTAATGAAGAAATTTGATGCAACAAAAAAGACGAATTCGAAGTATGGATGGTGGTGGAAGATGGAAAAGAAGATGGACGATGGGGGTGAATCGGGGTCAATATGGCTTCGCACCACGGTAGTTAACCCTTCGAAAATGGAAGGCTTCGCATCCACTTTTGAATTCTTCCACAACTCACGAAGAGAGCAGAAAAATAAAGCAGGAATTTTTTTATTAACTTCAATGAATGAAAAGAACTACAAGGGGTGCCTATTTATAGGAAAAATCCTATACCCCAAAACGCGCACCATGTGCGCGACCTATTACTTGACAACGAAGTAAACTAAAATAAAAACCAAACAGAGAAATCTAAAGCGTTCACAATGTTCTAAATAATAACAATAAGTAAAACCTAAAATATGACATCAATTCGACAAGTAGGCCATGATCATGAGATCCCATGATGGGCTTTTCTTAACTATCGGGCCCACCTTTTTGAACTAAAACTTCATCTTCTAGCTAGCAGGCCCTCCCTGGACGTCGCCATCGAGCCAGATCGATGGTGGGGCCCTCCTTTTGCTTACGTACGTGCGTAGGGGGTGGTGTGCATGGGCGTGTGCACATGATGTCCCCATCATGGTCACCCTGTTTAACAGTATCTCCTGATAGCAGAGCATAGAAAGATCATGCAGAGAAAGCCCCACTTCTTTCTAGAGTCCACCACTGTCCATCTATCTGCTATTCTCAGGTTACAGGTAACCAAACTTTCCAACTATGTGATAAATTCATTAATTTCCTTGACAGTAAGGACTCTCATGAGAGTTGGTGACCACACAATATGATTATCCATAGAACAACGTTCCTGTGGGATCATAATCTCTTTCTCGCAAGCCACCTTAAGCAAAAGTCTGATTTATTTGCTGGGAAAATTACGTTGATTCAAATGCAAACCATCCTACACTCTAACCAAAGCCCTAGAAACATGTAACAACATAGCATGAGGCTTCTCCAATCAGATCACCTATGATGCCTCAACATCCACCATTAGAAAAGCTCTCAGAAAAAGTAATAAAGAAAATCAAATCCCTATAGACCACATTAGAACACATAAGCTAAGCAATTTTGTGGAACAACAGTGGAATACGAAACAGAAAGAAAAAAACCTGTCATACGCAAACAGATTCCACAAGAAGTGAGACACCATATGAGTAATGAGCTCCAACTAACAACAAAAGGCTATTCCTAAGTATCAGAAATATGTAAGGAATAAATCAAAACTAGTCCACAACTAATAATATGAGCGCTGAATGCAAATATGTGATTGGCACATACCAAACTTTTGTTATAAATTGCATCTTTGGAGGCTCAAATGGATACCCATCTGAAAGAATAAGCAAAACCATCAACCATGTCAGCACCAAAGAGTCATTTAACATTCCTCCTTAAAATGCTTGATTGGGAAATGGGAACATACTTTGAGAAGTAAAAAAGACATGCACTAGTAATCTCTTTGTAAATATCAGCAAAGGCTCAAAGAAAAAAGACATACATAAGTAAAATCTTAGAACCCTTAAAAAAATTAATAATAATAATAATAAATAAATGAAATGGTACACACAGCACACTAGAAGTCCATTTTGTAAATATTAGGAAAGGCTTACATTGACAGCATCTTATTACATCCAGAATGAACCTATTTTCAAATGAATTGCGATGTAGTGGTTGGAAATCTCTCTTCTTCTTTTCTTTTGCAGAATCAGTGAGAAGATAAGCAGTATATACTCCAATAAACTCATATAATCAACTCCCTACACTAAATTGAGAAGTTGTAAGGAAAAAACAGTATAAGTGCAAGTAGGGCCGCATGGGACGCTGAAATGAAGAAAGTTGAAACCACAATGTTGACAACAACACCATAGACTTTTAAAAAATATGGGAAAAAACAATGATTGTTTATTAAAAGGACACACAAAATGCAATAGACAAAAGAATTTTGCGAGGGATCATCTAGAAGCCATAGCCCATAGGCTCCACTAAACATCAAAAAGTTGCCATTACCCAGCCCTGACACCCAACCCCTGACCAGGCCTCTGACCACTGGAAAGCATCATCTTTGGACATTAACAAGTTAACAAACGCCCTATTATTTCATTCCTTACGAATTGACCTGGATAGTACTAGGCATCACCCAATTCACCCCAAGTGACTGAGAATTTTTTTTCCACTATAATATGCTGAGAAGGACAATACATAAACGAATAGGCCACTGACTCCTCAGCTCAAAGGTAGAGATAGCAAACATTTGTAATGATCATATTGTATGCCTTAGATGGTCAATAGTAGCAAACTTTTCCCTGGCAGACAACAGAAGGCAATAACTCTAAGGAGGGGCCAATTCTCATTTTTTTTAAATGACCCAAGGAGCACCCCTATAGTACCATATGTGCACCAAGCAAGAAATGTTTGTCCCATTGGACCCTCCTTCCAAATGACCATGCTTATTGATCACCAGTCACAAGCCAACACGTCCCATGCTGCATGTGCCTGAATATTATTACAAGCTACCCAAGGGTCCATAGATGTCAAAGCAAACAGACAATCCTAACCACCTGGCAATCCATGTTTATAACTAACAAACCTTCATAGAAGGACCACTTGATGAACAATCAGGATCTCGTGCAAGTACGCCACGCATACAATTTCAGATCGAGGACACAGAAAGGCCTACAAACGGACACTAAAAAAAACTTCTTTTAAGTAGCATTATGAGAAAAAATTCCTCTTTGGACATTCAGGATCATCCAATGAGTGTGATTTTTAGCTTTAGACACTCCAATGGCATCACACACCAGATGAACGGTCCAGATCTTGTCGATACATCCACCTCCACCCATCTCCCTCCTCATCCTTTCTTGAAAGGGTTCGTCAACGAGAATGCAATCAAATTCTCCGAATGTGTTACCGATCTATTGATGGTGAATCACAAGAAATTACAAAGAAAGTAAAGAAATTGGATTATTTTCTGTTACCAGGCAATCGGATGTCGATCTGGAAGGTGCCGCCCTCGTAAGGAGTAGCGACGGGCCCACTGATCGTCCCGAAGAGATGCGAGAGTTCATCGCCATTGAGCTCTATGCTGACGCCCGACGTCGATTTATCTCGATTGCATTCCACCAGCTCTTTCTGCACGCGCGAGACGTCGAGCATCTTCAAATCCAACGGTCGAGATCCTCTCTCCCTCTGCAAACAGATGGAGAGAGATAGAGAGAGAGAGAGGGGGAGAGGGAGAGAAACCCTAACAAGGGAGCGATGCTGAAGAAAAGCACAATCGACGGGGGCTTTTTTTATCTCCCTCTCTGCTTTTTTGGAGAGAGATTCTTTTCTGGAAAAGCGAAAATCGAATTGGGGATTTATTTGATACTCCGGCGGCGTATGATGCTTGATGCGCAGACACATATAAATCGTACAGGTTGCACGTGTTAGACAAATCAAACCGTCTAAATTGTATAACCCACTGTGTTTAAGTTACATTATGAAAAACAGATTCATCGGATGATGATGACCTCTGATTCTCGAACGCTAGTTTTTGAAAAAAAAAATAAGACCATTGCATACTTTCGTTCCTAACCGTCCTATATTCTATCATTAGAAACCAGATAAGAGTAGGCTTTTGCTCCTGATACATCTAAAGTGGGACACATAATTTGAACGGTTTATTTTATTTGTAGGCCACGTAAGCAATTTCTTAGTACTTTCTAGCTGCATGCGTATCATCCATTGCACTCAGTCAAAGTACCGTTTAAAGGAATAAATGCGGTGAAGGAGTTTCGGATGCGGATTTACTGCTAAGCTTTTCGCGTAAAGTTCCCGCGCAAGATGATCGTCGGGACCACCGCTATGTTTACGAGAAATCCACTCCGTCTACCCTTTTGTGAGTTCATTTCATAAGTCAAATAAAAAATCAGAAGGATTAAAAACTCACGTGGGTCACACCAGACGAAAATTGGAAAAAGAAATTTCCGCCATTAAAACTTTTCTGGGCTCCACATTGTTGTATATATATCATCCAAACCGCTTATAAAGCTATTCCACTTGGATGAAGTGAAAACACAACAAAGCTGATATAAAAAATTTATGACCTGTATAATGTTTCAACGGTGTTCGCTGAAAACCCGCTGTTTCTTCCAGCGCGTTCCACTTGAGTTTTGAATTCTCTTAACTTTTGGTTTGATGTCATGAAATAAGCTCACAAGACGGATGGACAGAGTGGATTTCTCACTAGCGTAGAGGTGGGTCCGACGCAATATCCATCCGCAGGAACTTCTTGTGAAAACCTTCCCATGAAATCGGCGTCCAGGAGGTTCCTGATCCAAGGCACACATGTAACTTTACATGTGGCACACGTGTAGCGTTGAAAAGTACGTTGGAGATCCGAGCAGTGCTTTAAGTGGACTAATCAGGTGGGTGGCCTGCCTTTGTTGAATGTGGACATTTGGTGTGTGGGATTGCGTGGTGTGACGTGGCCAGATTTGATAAGCAATTTTCTGAGTGATGTCACTGCCACTGCCAACATGACATGTCTATTTTCCCAAATAAGTAAGGCAAACTATGTTTGAAAGTTGTTTATTTAATATCACGTGTCCAATCAATGCATGAATTTCCTTAGAAGTCGTTCGGCACCATAAATTTGCAGAGATTCGAGAGAATTTCATATCTTCTAATTGTTTGGCACCGTTAGGTAGCCGGATTTCAAATCTCCTCAAGTGGTGCTTCTAATTGTTTGGCACTATAAGGTATCCGGATTTGAAATCTTCTCAAGTGGTGGATTGAAATCAATAGCTTGGATTACATTTAAAATTCTTTCAAAAATTGCTATTAATTTATTAAACACCTAACTCATTAATGATATCCCAAAATATTTAGATTATCAATTACATATATATATTTTGTTGATGTCAAAATTCGGTCAGCTCTCCCTCCACGTCATCCACCACGTATTATCCCTTAAATCTGCACTAAGAAAGCAGACAAAGGTGACCCTAGCTAAACCGGAGGACCCTCTAATGCTTAAGTCAGGATAAGGGAATCAGGATCTGAGTAGAGAGTAGAGAAGAGCTAGATTTTGCGTACCTGTAGATATGGCGATACGTACTATTTATACCTGCCTATGAGGCGGTCTGAGTCCGATAATCTCGGCACGATCAGAGGGATTATAGGATCATGGAGATATTACTCGCAATCTACTGATCGCGCAGCGTATCTGGTGGATCGTGCGCACCTACGAGCGAAGTTACCGACCACGTCTCGATATGGCAGTTTTCATATTGAACGAGTGGGATATGCACGTCGGAGAGTCTGCTCGACTCGGCTTATCTAAGGACACCACCAGTCCGATCCTTCTAGTCGGCTCAGTTGGTTCCACCATGGCTGGCAGGGCTGACTTAAATAAGCGGTGTGGTTAAGGCGTCGGAAGTCATCCGATCGGAGTATGATTCCGAGTCGCGCACCAACCGTGTCGTCTGCTCGGATGGATCACGTCCCGAAGCAGGTCAGATGGATCATGTCTCGGCTCGGACAGGCGCTTGGGGCAGTGTTGTACCGTGAGTTCGAATTTTCCATAACAGAAGCCTCCTACTCTTCGAGCTTGCTCGCGGGCTCGGAGAGTACTTAGGCAGGAAATCTTCCGCCCTCATCGCGATGATGGCAGATATCGAATCGCACGCGTGCTTGTCTCTTCGGTTAACGCGTGGCAGCGGTTACGATCCCGCATCCCTTCTCAGCCTGTGATAAGCCGCCACGTAGACCTTATAAGATGTGCCCATAATGCTCCGACTGCTGTGGCGTTGCTTCGTGTATCAAGGCGCACTGCCCGATGTCAGGCATCATACCGACGGTTCGGTGCTCATCCAATGCGGTGTTGCCATGTGTGCTCGGAGATAGGCTCGTGCCGATTCGGCTGCTGCCATTAAGGTTTGCCATCAATGCGAAAATCGTTCGCAGCCTATATAAGGGCGCCCCAGACCTTCGCATAGCATTTTACATTTCGTTTCATAAGAGCATACCGGAGAGGCGATTTCCGACGAGAGGCGATTCAGGCCGATTTTGAAGTTTCCGTCAGTAGGCGATTTCCGGCAACCACCCGGTGAGTCTCGCTGACATTCGCTCTTTTCTGCCATGTCTTCCGATCTGGAAATGGTCCATGGATACGGTGATGATTCCAAGCCGGGGACTACTGAAAGTGAGAGTGGGTCATCCAAAGGCCCTTTCGAGACCACTCTACTGTATCCCCCGCCTCAAAAGCAGAAAACATTGGCTTCTAAGACCAAGTAGCCCAGTAAGAAGACAGCCTCCCGACCCCGCCGAGCAGAGACCGCTACTGCCACTGAGATGTCTGCGAATCTTCATACCGCAGAGGTAGTCCCCGGGGGTTCTGTCATGTCAGAATCCCAAATGGAGTGGATCCGCTCGGAGTTCAAGATCCCAGACTCCGTTCAGATAAGGGCTCCCGTTCCCTTTGACGTTGCCGGCGCCCCAGCTAAGGGAGAGGTGGTCATCTTCTTATGAGCAATGCAGTGCGGGGTCCGACTACCTCTACATGCCTTCATCCAGAAGGTAGCGACCTACCTCGGGTTGGCCCCTGGACAGTGATACTATTTCCCGACTCGGGGGAATAAAGGGTCGGGGTTGGTAATGCACCTGCCGTCTTCCAACAAAGACTGGAAGAACGGGTGGTTCTGGGCGACGGGTGATTGGGAGGCGTCGGTGGCTGAGTTCAGGACCCCAACTGCCCGGGTTCCGACCCATTTTACCAAACCAGGTCGGACTTCATTTTGCATCCGAGTTGTTACTTTGACTTTCACTTCAGTTGAAGTAACATTTCCTCCTCTTGCAGTTTTTCAAAAGGGGCTGCCGCTCCTCGACTCGGAACAGAAAAATCAGGTTGCAAAGGCCAGGGAGCGGTCGGAGTCGCTTCCCTCCTGGGCCGATCTGATCACTGCAGCCAACCTCCACTGGTCCGGGCTCTGTAAATCCCACCCTCTGCTTTCATCCCTTAGTAAGTTGCCTTGATCTTTTCGATGAGCTTTCTTTTGGTTATTTAGTAGTTGACATAAAAATTATTTTTTTTGCAGGTATGGCCGAGGCGTCCGGGGCTCGAAAGAGGAAAGTAGCTCTGACGGCGGCGGGGTTGCTCAAAAAAGCCCCCCGAGTGAAGATCACTCTTAATAAGCCGGCCCTCCCCCACGTGGGGGAATCTTCTACTACACCAACTCTATCAGCCCCAACCGTGGAAAAATCTTCTACTATACCAACTCCATCAGCCCCAACACTGAAGCTAGTTGGCTCGTCCTCCGTACCACTGACTCCAGCGCGCCCTGGCACCGTCGCGATTCCCCCGGTAGTCTTACGCCCGGTGGTACGTCTTCCGCCCGGGCTCGTCCAAACGACTGTGGTCGGCACCCCTGTCGTGCCGAGCACCGTTGCTCCTTGATCTCCCGTCGCCGTCGTTCCCCCCACAGTGGAGGTGCCTGCCGTGGTCCGTAAGGCCCCTATCGCTGTGCCTTCCTCCTTTGAACTGGAGGAGGCCAATAAAATAGCTGATAAAGCGCTTACCCCCTCCCCCCAAGGTTGGGGGGGAGGTCCGCGCCGAGGGTCAAAACTCGGCCGGCAGTAGGGTATGAGCCGAGAGGGCTGAGGCTTTTACCCAGGCGGGCACAAGCAATGGGAGGTTTGAGCCCGGTTATCATATGACTTGCTTGGCTCTGTGGGCTGTCAGGCACGCTAAGGAAGAGGATATCGCTCAGACTTTTGAGCGGTCGGAGGGCGGCTTCTTGAACGACTTCTCATCCGTGTGCTAAATGGTATGTCTCCGAGAAGACCTTTTTTTTTTCTTTTCATATTGTTATGCACTGTAGATTCTGATCTTTGTTTTCTGTTCATGCCGTCCCGATGCTGCTCTCCATTCGTCAGAGAGTGCGGGAGCGCAAGGAGACGGAGGCAGAGTTGGAGGCCCTACAGGCCGAGGCAGCGGCCATGAAGGCTGAGCAGACCAGCCTGAGCCAACAGCTCGCAGGCGAGATGGCTAAGGTTAAGCGGCTGTAAGGTGTTATCATTGGCTAGGAGGCCAGGGAGCTGCAGTTGCAAGAGAAGGCAGATGACTTCAAAAAGACTGGCGATGCGGCGACCGCTGAGCTGACCCGTGTCAGGGCCCACGCGGACTCTTTGGCCATAGAGACCGCTTGGCTCGGAGAAGCTCTGAACCACACCAAGGCCGAGGCGACTGAAGAACGGATACGAGCCGTGAATCAGGCCGTGGAAGCCCAGCGAGCGAAGGATGAAGATTCTTTGGCCACAGCGGTTGCTGCTGCCGTCAAAAGCTTCAAAACTTCCAAGGAGAGGGACGTTGAAGCTGCAACGTTCTACAATCGTGGCTTCGACGCATGCCTCGAGGCAATCCTAGGTTTATATCCAGACCTTGACCTTGATTCCCTCATGCCTGACGATCCGAAGATTCCACGGTCGAAGTCGTCCGTTCGGATCCAGCTCCTGACGCTCAGGCTCCTGATGCCCAGGCTCCTGATGCGCAAGCTCCTCCGGCCCGAAGACTATCATTTTGCTTCTTTTTTTTTTGGAACTATCAATGTACTTTCGACTATGTACTTTTGTCCCTCCGAGGGGATTTAATGAAGAACATTCTTTTTACATTGTCTATTTGTATGTCGAACTGGTTTCTTTATGGGTTTAGTCAGCTGCCGTTTAGTTAGTTTTTAGGGTCGGTTGTCCGAGCCTTCTCGGCCCAAGTTTTAGTTGGGTCCGATCTCTTTGGATGCCCGGCTCGTCGCCTTTGTTTTGTTGTATGTCGAGCCGAACACTTAACCGGAGGGTCGAGTTATTATTAGATTTTTTCCCTTGGAGGGGTGCCTTGTCGATCTTTCGTTAGGTTGAGTTCCGATTCCTTAAAGGATTGGACCATTTATTAGGCTTTTTTTCCTTGGGAGAGATGTCTTGTCGATCTTTCGTAAGGTTAGGTTCCGATTCCTTAAAGGATCGGACCATTTAACTCGTGCTTGTGCAGATAGGGCAATCGGATAAGCATTCAAAGGTAAAATCGATCTTTTATTAAGAGCCTTAAAGGCCAGTCGCTCAGAGGCATACATTTTATTGTGAGCCTTAAAGGCTATTTCCTCACGGGTATTAGATCTTCAAGTGTTTGGCGTTCCAGGGATGAGGGAGATGACGGCCTTCGAGATTTTTCAGGTGGTACGAGCCCGGTTTGGCAGATCTGACCACACGATATGGACCTTCCCAGTTGGGTCCAAGCGCTCCTGTCCCTTACTCGGCTGTATTCTGAAAAATCCATCGGAGGACTAAGTCTCCTGGTCGGAAGTGCCTGACTCTGACTTTAGAATTGTAAAAGCGCGCTACCTTCTGGTGCTGAGCTGCTATTCGAGCGATAAGAGGGAGATCAGTCTTAAATAAAAGTCTCCGGCCGGGCCCCGCAGGGTCTGTAGCTCAGTCCGCCGAAGGCGCTTCCAAATTAAACACGCGCGCACGCGCACATGTGTGTACGCGCGCTTCTCAATCAATTTTCTTGCTTCCTTAAGGTAGGCGATCATTCTGGCTTCCTTAGCTTCATACTCTGAGGAGATGTGGTTCACTACCAACTGTGAGCACTGCGGACTTGTAGAGTTTGAACGCCTAGGCTTGCTGCCAACCTGAGCCTGACTAATAGTGCCTCGTACTCGGCCTCGTTATTTGAAGCTTTAAACCCGAGCCTGATGGCGTATTGGATTGTCGTTGAATCAGGTGCAACCAGGACGACACCGGCTCCATCTCCTTTAATGTTGGAAGATCCATCAGCATAAAAGACCCACCCCGGATCCGACGCTGCCTTTTGATCACTCGATGGGACGGACGGTGTCATTTCAACTTCCTTTCTGACTTGCTCTTCATCCGGAGTTGTGAATTCGGCGATAAAGTCGGCTACGACTAGACCCTTGAGTGTTGTATTAGGTTGGAATTGAATATCAAACTCTCCGAGTTCTACGGCCCATTTGGTCATTCGACTTAACACTTCGGGCCTCTGGAGGATCTGCCTCAGAGGAGAGTCTGTTAGCACAACTATGGAGTGGGCTTAGAAATATGGCCGAAGTCTTCTGGCTGAGACGACGAGGCAGAGCGCCAGTTTCTCCAAAGACTGGTACCTTATTTTGGCTGGTACCATGGATTTGCTTACATAATAGACGGGGTATTGTTTGCCTCTGACTTCTCTGATCAGAGCCGAACTGACAGCTGAGGCCGAGACGGCGAGGTAGAGGAACAAAGGTTTCCCTTCTTCAGGCTTGGTTAGTAGGGGCGGTGAACCCAAGTACTGTTTTAATTGCTGGAAGGCTTGCTCGCATTCTTGCGTCCACTCCACCCTCTTGTGACGCTTCAGCTGTTGGAAGAAGGGAAAGCATTTATCTGTAGCCTAGATATGAAGCGTCCGAAGGCTGCGATCTTCCCATGAGACACTGTATTTCCTTGAGAGTCCGAGGCGAGTTCATGTCCAGGAGGGCTTTGATCTTGTCTGGGTTCGCTTCAATACCCCGCTGGCTAACTTGGAAGCCTAGGAATTTTCCTGACTCAACCCTGAACACGCACTTGGCGGGGTTAAGCTTCATCTGGTATTCACGAAGGACGTTAAATGTTTCTTCGAGATCAACAAGGTAGTCGGAGGCTTTGATACTCTTCACCAGCATGTCATCCACATACACTTCCATGGTGTGTCCGATCTATTTGGTGAACATCTGATTCACCAGTCTCTGATACTTTGACCCAGCATTTTTCAGTCCAAATGGCATGACCCGGTAACAGTAGAGTCCCCTGTCCATGACAAAGGTGGTCTTCTACCTATCTGAGAGATGCATGGCGATCTGGTTGTACCCGAAGTAAGCGTCCAGAAACGAGAGTAACTCGTGTCCGGCCGTGCTGTTCACCAGTTGGTCGATCCGAGGTAACGAGAAGCTGTCTTTGGGACTCGCCTTATTCAGATCAGAGTAGTCTACGCAAACCCGCCACTTCCCGTTTGACTTCCTGACGAGCACAACATTTTTTATCCAGTCAGGGTAGTATACTTCTTTTATAAAGCCCGCATCGAGCAGGACGGAGACCTCCTCGGTAATGGCTTTATATTGTTCGGCATCGAACGACCTTCTTTTTTGCTTAACTGCCCGGTGGTCTGGGTCCACGTTTAGCCTGTGGACTTGCACATCGGGTGAGATCCCCGGCATATCTGCATGTGACCATGTGAAGACGTCTCGATGTTGCCTCAAGAAGGCCAATAACTCGTTCCTCCTCTCAAAATTCAGTGATGATCCGATCTGAACAATTTTGCTCGGATCTGATTCATCGAGCGGCACTCTTATCAGATCTTTGACTGAGGAACTTTCTTCTGTCGATCCCCGAGGGTCCAAGGCGTCCACTACGAGCATTTTTTTGGAGGCCCCTTTCCTTACGGCTATCGCATAACACCTCCGGGCCTCGCGTTGGTCACCTCGGAGATAACCGATCTCACCTTCAGCTGCGAACTTCATCATCAAAGGATAAGTTGAGACGACCGCCCTCATCGCATTGAGGGAGGGTCGGCCCAAAATCACGTTGTGGACTGATGGAACATTGACAACTAAAAAGTCAACCAAAAGTGTGACTTGATGTTAGGCTTTATATTGTTCGGCATCGAACGACCTTCTTTTTTGCTTAACTGCCCGGTGGTCTGGGTCCACGTTTAGCCTGTGGACTTGCACATCGGGTGAGATCCCCGGCATATCTGCATGTGACCATGTGAAGACGTCTCGATGTTGCCTCAAGAAGGCCAATAACTCGTTCCTCCTCTCGAAATTCAGTGATGATCCGATCTGAACAATTTTGCTCGGATCTGATTCATCGAGCGGCACTCTTATCAGATCTTTGACTGAGGAACTTTCTTCTGTCGATCCCCGAGGGTCCAAGGCGTCCACTACGAGCATTTTTTTGGAGGCCCCTTTCCTTACGGCTATCGCATAACACCTCCGGGCCTCGCGTTGGTCACCTCGGAGATAACCGATCCCACCTTCAGCTGCGAACTTCATCATCAGATGATAAGTTGAGACGACCGCCCTCATCGCATTGAGGGAGGGTCGGCCCAAAATCACGTTGTGGACTGATGGAACATTGACAACTAAAAAGTCAACCAAAAGTGTGACTTGATGTTACCCTTCTCCCGCTGTTATTGGGAGGAAGATGGCTCCTTCGAAGATGACTCTCTCTCTGACAAAGCCGTGCAAGGGAGTCTTCACAGGTCGGAGCTTGGACCGTGGAATTCTCATATTCTCGAATGCCTCGGAATACATGACGTCAGCTGAACTCTCGGTGTCGACTAAGATGCGGTACACTTTGTGATTGGTTATGGTCATAGTGACCACTAGGGCGTCGTCATGCGGATGCTGGATCCCTCGTGCATCATCTTCTGTGAAGGTCAGGCTGCACGGAGCGACACGAAATTCCTTACTGGGACGTTCCGTCAGGTGAATGTGGTGTTCCGACTTGGAGCTCCGGGAATGGACTTTTCGTACCCTGTTCGAATCCCCTCCCCCAACTGAACCCCCGAAGATGGTGTGAATTTCGGCGGGCTCCTCTGGGAGGTTGTTCGATTGCTCTTGCGGCTGTTCTTCTCTCCGAGCGGATTTCTCCTTTTTGGCGTAACGACGTAGATGTCCTTTAAGGATGAAGGACTCAATCTCGTCCTTCAGATCCACACAGTCGTCCGTGTTGTGACCATGGTCCCGATGGAAGCGGTAGAATTTTCGCTTGTCCCTGTGTTCTAGATCAGCCCTCATGCAAACCGGTTAATTGAGTAGCCTTTCTCCTAGGATGTCTAGCAGGATCTGCTCGGCGGATGTATTAAGCAGAGTGTAGGAACGGAATTTTCCTTCCAGCCTACGGCTCGAACGACGATCGCCAGAAGTACGGTTATTCGTCCCTTTGCTAGCCGGCTGGGAGTCTTCGTTCCGGGGTCTCTTCCCCTTGTTCGTCGAGTCAGACACCTTTGTGCCCTTTCGGGCGTTGGTGAACTCCTTTGCGTTAGTGTACTTCTGAGCTTTCACCATGAAGTCAGCTAATGTATTCGGTGGATTCTTTCCGATGGAGAAGTCAAACTCTCCTTCTTTCAGTCCGCTCAGAATGGCGGCGAGGGCCATCTTATCATCGTAGTCCTCGACATGCAATGCTTTTTCGTTGAAGTGGGCGATGTAATCCTTCAACGACTCCTTCGGGGTCTGCTTAATGGTGAGCAGGTGGGTGTTGGGCTTCCGACTTCTCTTACCGCTTATGAATTGCGTAAGGAATAGTCGACTCAGTTCCGCGAATGAGCATACGGAATTTGGTTTTAGCTAGCGATACCAAATCTGAGCGGATCCGGTGAGGGTGATAGAGAACCCTCTACACATCATCGCATCCGTTGCAGTCTAGATCTACATCCATGATCTGTAGGACTCCAAGTGTTCGAATGGGTCCCCAGATCCTGAATACTGGATGACGGGAGGCATCCGAAACCTCTGCGGCATCACTTCAGCCATGATGGCCGAGGTGAAGGGAGGCTCGGTCTCTTCCATCATCATCTGGATCGTGGTCGGAACTGTCGATTATTCTTGCTTTTTCTCTAATATCAGGAACTTATCCTTCAGTTCCGCAAAGTGCGCTTCCCAGGGATCCTTATTTTTAGCAACGACCTCTGGCGCATGTTCGACCTCCGGCGTTCCTCTCTCTCTCCTTCGTTCCAGCTGATGACGGAGATCCGAGAGCGGTAGGGCGGATGTTGTTGAATGAACGGTCGTCGGAGCCCGAGTAGTGGGGTTCCCCGCGGATACCTCCGCACGTGCCGTAGGAAGATTTTGACCCGAATACGGTACCCCCGAGTGTTGGAGGGCTTCGGGCCTCACACTCCTCGATACAAAGCGAGTTTCCACGAATAGCCCTACCGGCTCGAGGACGGGTTATTCTTGAGCAGGGCGTGGCTCTGGCTCTCTCTGTTTCATTCGATTTATCTCGCCGCATAGGGCATGGATCTCGTTCTGTATGGTGCGATACTTACTCGATCGATTACGCAAACGCTGGGAAGGCCCTGGTGCGGACTCGGCATGAAGCTATGATGATGACCGAGTCTGCTCATTGGGTTGCGGCTACACCGTTGTAGCTTTTTTCTTCTTCGTCATTGCTTGAAAAAATGAGAACCTGACTTCTAGTTTTAGGTTCTCACAGACGGCGTCAAAAAATGTTGATGCCAAAATCCGGTTGGCCCTCCCTCCACGCCATCCACCACGTATTATCCCTAGAACCTGCACCAGGAAAGTAGGCAAAGGTGACCCTGGCTAAGCCGGAGGACCATCCGATGCCTAAGTCAGGATAAGAGAATCAAGGTCTCAGTAGAGAGTAGAGGAGAGCTAGATTTTACGTACCTGTAGATATGGCGATGAGTATTAGTTATACCTGCCTATGAGGCGGTCTGAGTCCGATAATCTCGGCACGATCACAGGGATTATAGGATCATGGAGATATTGCCCGAAATTTACTGATCGCGCAGCGTATCTGGTGGATCGTGCGCACTTGCGAGTGAAGTTACCGGCCACGTATCGATATGGTAGTTTCCATATTGAACGAGTGGGATATGCACGTCGGAGAGTCTTCTCGGCTCGGCTTATCTAAGGATACCACTAGTCCGATCCGCCTAGTCGGCTCAGTTGGTTCCACCATGGCTGGTAGGGTTGACTTCAATAAACGGTGTGGTTAAGGCGTCGGAAGTCATCCGATCGGAGTATGATTCCGAGTCGCTCACCAACTGTGTCGTCTGCTCGGATGGATCACGTCCCAAAGCAGGTCAGATGGATCATGTCTCAGCTTGGACGGGCGCTTGGGGCAGTGTTGTACCGTGAGTTCAGATTTCCCATGACATATTTACTTTAATATGATGATTGGCGTCATCCAAACAATGTCTATGTAAATCAACCGTCACAAATTGTTAGTTAGTCATTTGGACATAATCTTGTGGTCATGGCCCATTAGAGACTTAGAATTTCATCATTTTTGAGTAAAGTATATATTTTAGTGGGCTTATCACAACCATTGTATCAAACATTACATATGTTCACTAATCGAAGATGTTAAAGTTGATTTATTAATTAAATCCAAACCCTTGTATATATATTATGCATAACTACTTTTGGATTAAAGTTAATTGTAAATCTAAACAATAGGAGGGTTTCAAATACAGAGGGTTCCGAATCGAAGCTCCTAAACAAATCCTTATGAAAATAAAACCATATGTGGTCAATGAAACCTTGATTGTGGGTCCACTTTGATATATGTCTCTTACATTGATATAGTTCTTCTATCTTGACAACTAATTTTAGAACATGACCAAAAAATGAAGCAAATTCAAATCTCAGTTGACTATATCAAAAGAAACAATGGTCATTAATCGTTATAAATTTCTCATGGACAATAAGAATTTTAAATCAAGTTTATATTGGTGTGGTCCTTTTATATAGGTTTTTATGACCTAATCAATAGCTTAAATGGAAAATTAACATTTTAGTTGCCTAGAGAAGATTTTAATGATAGATATTCAATCATCATTGTTCTATGTAGTGTCGGCCAACTAAGCAGATGTACACTAAGGTGAGCCCTACAGTCAAGGATCCACCAAAGGTTGTAACGTCCTGAAAATTGGGGGTCTTGCATACGCTCGACTCTCGAGTTCCCGGGTGTCACTTATCAACAAATTTATGGTTTTATGATTAATCAAATTCAAATGCGCAGCCTGGAATTACTTGGAGCATGAAACATAAGCACACAAGTCTCCTGAAATGAAAGAGATATATATATGTACTAGTCCAAAAGAATATAAAGGGGTCGCCTAAGGCGTTGTCCAACAAAAATAACAAAAAAGAATCATATATCCAAAGGAATGGTGCGCTAAGCCCACGACTCAACGCTCCAGAATCCAATCTCCAAAGCCGATGGAGAACCGCTCATTAACTGGAAGTAGGAGAACTCGTCCTCCTCGCTTAAGTTCTCGCCGCTAGTCTCGTCGAACTCAACACAACCTGCAACTACTGAACAATCTGGGTGGTGTTTTAAAACACCGTCCCAGAGTGAGAGTGAGTGATCAACTCAGTGGGTACTGTTAATCTTAAGTTTCAACAAGCATCAATTATAATATGAATTTAATGAAAAACAGATAATCAACAATACCTAGCAACTCTTATTTTAAATGCATACATGCAGAATGATATAATGCATGCCCTCGTCACAACACTCCCTCGAGCGACTCCATCTAATGATCACATATGTCAGCACTCCCTCATTACAACTTCGACTTCCAAGTCGTCACCTTAACTAATGCGATGTAATGCGATTGTGTTAGTTGAATTATTAGTTAAGTCCATTCATCCAGCAGATTTGAGAATATGATGCACCCCACATATCAATGCTCTAAGCTGGTTGCGAGGCCAAGATTCCCAAATGCATGAGGCCAAGACCTCGCGGTCCGTGATCCCGTCGGGTTCCTCATCCCCGACTTTAAGCACATGAGGAGTGTCAAGAGAAAGGGATCGCTCGCGGTCACTACGAGGAGGCGCGACACCCCAGCGTAGGCCGACAACTCGGACACAGTGTCGCATTCTACCATGCCCGGCTCACGAGGCTGTGGACCAATTTTCGGTGAGTTAATAATGGGCTGCAATGGTTGTGAGCATACAGGGTTTAGGTTCCATACAAATATGAGCATACAGGGTTAACAAATAGGGTTGGTCAGATAGTAGATTAAACCGCAAGAGTCAGGCCAGTACGTGGCGGAACGGCATCGGGTACAAGCAACCCATGTAGTCTAACTACTGTCGCCCATACACACTCACCCAAATCCATAGGTTTAGCCTCGAGACGGTCCTACCAATGGGGCCACTTTTGTTCTCCTCGAATTACTGACCAACCTAAGGGTTTAGGAGGTGATTCAGAACATGCCAACTATCAATGCATCATATAATATAAACAACACCATGTTCTCATGCTTTTCAACATAAAATTCTAAATTTCTACTAACATGTAAAGCCAACAATATCATGAACAAGGTATGTGTGTGTTGTGTGGGTGGATAAGGAAGTTAAGCACTTCCTACCTCCCTTAGAATCGAAATACATAAAAATCAATGAATCATACATGTTATAGGGCAAATCATATGAGAAAATCAAACAAGGCATGAGCATGCAATTGTTCATACACAAAGTCATGTGAGGGGCAAGAACAACATCATATGAGAACCAAACATACAATTCTAACAAACATGTAAGTCCTAAGGTTTCTCTAGATTCTCCTAACATAGCATCCAAACAACCAAAATCATTAAACACATACTAAAATTGGTGTTAGGCCACCTAAGAGCAATAGTCCGCACCTTGGGATCGTTGGAGGCTTGATAGACGACCTAGAAATGAGAGTTTTGGGGGTTGGTCGGCCGGAATCCCTAAAACCAATCCTTGCATGTGAAAAATTCCATGCCAATCCTTTCTTATTACTTGGATCTTAAGAAGAGGTGGTGAGAGGTTCTTACCTAGATGGCCAACGAACGAATTTGGGGGTTGTGGCGGAGGGTTTCTTCTTGGAGGAGAGGTAGGAAGTTGAAAAGGGTTGATGCCCTTGGCCCCACCTCAATCTATGGTCCACCTTGCTCTTCTTCATCCTCTATTTGTCTCTTTCTTCCTCTTTTCCTCCTTCTCTTTCTCTTTCCCTCTCTCTTTCTCTCTTTTTCTTTCTTTCTTTCTTTCCCTAGGGCAAATTTGTATGGGGAGAGGGGTGCCCCAAATGAGGCTCCTTTATAGTGCCAGATTTGGTGTAAATGACCCCAATGTCTAGGTTTTTACTATAATAGCCCTATAGGAGGGTTTTTTCTAACCTCTAGGGCTCACTACGGGGCGTACATGGTGATATACACCGTAGGATAGTTAGCTCTAATGATGATCTACGTATGGATATGATCGGCCCGCCATTTGGATGCGTCGATCGATAGTTTTGATTAGAAGTCTGTTCAATGGTCACCGATGGTTAATCGGGGCTCCGACTATACGGATATGAGAAGAAAAATATCCTTACTCTACGTGTGAAGTTTGGTCACAAACCGACGGTCTGAAATCCTCAACTTTGTATAAGAGTGGACGACCCAATTCACTTAAGTTCCAGCTCCTTTCTTTAGGGTATTTGCATTTCTCATGCACTCGTCATTTGGCTCAAGTTGAGCGGTTCTGGGCAGTTCCCAGGTTCGACTCCCACGATGGACGTCGAGCCCAGTAAGACAGACATTATTCTATAGTTTTGGAATTAGTGGCCCACCAATGAGGGATCTAGAGCTTGTTCGGGAAATCGAAGCATTTCTAAAATGAATTAGGTATTGAGATTTCTCATGGGTAATGATTAGGTTTTGTATTAGTTATGTTTATAATCTGTCCCATTTATAACAGGTGAAAGTGGAGATTTGGTCATGCTTACTCTAAACCGTCGGTTTTAGGCTAAAAGAGTAACGGGGTTGCTCTGATGGGTCCCTGGTCACGAAATTCATAGGACAAGTGCCTCATGGCCTGATGAGGGGTCATGCAGAGTTTGGGAGCAAATGGATGAACGAACATGGGGTTTGATCATACGGTTCTGATCTTTAAATGGCCCTGCAGGGTCCATTCTGGTTGTTGGGGAAGTTCTGGTGGTCCACTGGCTACAAAACTTATAAGGTAGGTGGTCCTTAGCCCGATGAAGGGTCATGCAAATTTTGGAAACGATCGGATATGGGGTTTGGTCGTACAGGTCCGATGTGCAATCAACGGTTACCGTGCCACGATCGGGGTCAAGGTTTTGTTGACGAGCGTAGGCCCGCACATTAGACATTCACCGTAAATTTAGAAGAAATCCGATGGCTGAAAAGTCCGGATCCTCGATTTCATTTGCAAGTGCAAGATTTAAATTCTGGCATTAGTAGGGTGCATTCGGCCAATGCCAGATCCCAGTTCTGGGTGTCCACTGGGTACATAGTCCGCGATGGACCACAAGCCCAGTGAGACTTTTGGTTCTCTAAAGTTTTATAATTTTCTGACCTTTCTGCGTCGCGGTATGGCCCGCACGGGCTGTTGTTAAGTATAAACGGTCATCTGCCTTGGCGGCCCACATTTGGTCCTAACATGACCCGTCTAGTCTACTCTGTTGGACTAATCCTATATTAATTTAGGTGTGGTACCCCATCACGAGTGGCTTAAACAAATGGTCCTGCAGCAAATCCTACATGGACGCCCCAGGACACCGTGCTAGTTGGACGGGACGTTATAAGGGTTGACTTGGTCTATTAGTTAAGATCCAAGCCTTATCTGACTCGGCTTCGGTTAGATTTTTAATTTAGTTGTGATTGCCTTAATTTATTAGCGATAGATCGGTTTGATTTGGGTCCTACGTGAGTAAATCATAAGGCTAAACTCAATGTTTGAGTGATCAGGTAGATTTATTGGCTTCCTACGGTTGATTGATTAGATTTGTGCGATTCTTTACTGATACCACCCCTGTATAAACTAATATGTGCTAATGGTCATTAAGTGATGTTATAAGTTAATTAATTAAAAAAAATTAAGAATTTTTGAAAATTCAAAATAGTGAAAAATCCGGGATGTTACAAAGGTGCACCCATTAAATCACACCACGTCAAGTCAACATGGACATCTGCATGTAGGGTTGTACATCGAGTCGAGTCGAGTCAAGGTGGGTCAAGCTTGGCTTGGCTCGTTCATGCTTTGCTTGAGCTCGAGCTTGGCTTGTTTGCCAAATTTTTCAAGTCGAGCTGGAGGCGAGCTAGTGGATCGAGTCGAGGCGAGCTTATCCCAAGTTGAGTCAAGTCAAGTTTGCTCTTAACCCAACCCAACCCGCACCCAACTCAACCCAACTGACCCAACCCCCAAATCAAATGTTCAATTAGTAATATATATATATATATATATATATATATATATATATATATATAGAGAGAGAGAGAGAGAGAGAGAGAGAGAGAGAGAGAGGAATGCTGGGGCGAGTGGCAGAGAGGAGCTCAAGCACAGTGAGTTAAGTAAGAAATGGAAATGGTAAAAAATGGATAGGTGGGTGGAGTATGGTTTAAATTTTATTTTTAAAATTTTTTTTTTTAAATATAATGGTATATAATATAATATATATTCGAGTTGAGGTGAGCTCGAGCTTCGAGCCAAGCTGGGTTCGAGTCGAGTCGAGTTAATATCTACTATGTTTGAAATTGGCTTGTTTTCAAAACAAGTTGGGTCATATGAACCTTAGCTCGCCTCGAATCCTTGTTCAAGTCGAGCTAAGCTAAGCGAGCTTCTCAGGCTAACTTAGCTCGTTTACAACCCTATCTACATGGCAAGGTCATTGTGCAATCCACACCATCCTTTCAAAGATGGGCTAGTGGAGTAATATGACAGGATTTAATTAGTTGTTGTTATTGTTAGAGATGGATCCTGTAATAACTCCAAATTTTGGTACGTTATAAAAAAAACTAAGTTAAATATTTAAAGATTTTATTTTATTTTTTTTAAAAAAAAGTGAATAGTTGAGTTGATGGAGATGTTCTTAGTTGAGAGAGAGGCTTAAAGATTAATTCTTGAAGTAGTAATAATATATTTTTTTTAAATGTCTTTAAAAAATTTTTAATTTAGGATAAGGGAAGATGTGCAAAAATAAAAAATAGAAAACCCTAAAGTAAAAGGAAGATGAAATTTTAAGAAGAATCGATCAAGTAAGTTTTAATCGTTAGATCTTTTTTATTTTTTATTATGTTGTTAATTTCTTCTTGATTTATACAATGGTCATCCACACCATCATCCTCTAGGTGTGTAAAGCCAATTTTAATAAAGTGATGTTTCTATGATTTCAGATCTAATTAGTAATATTTTAGGAATATATTAAATGGATGAAATCTGATTGTGTTAAGATATATCTGTACGGATCATATGATCCCTAAAGTTAAAATATACAAAGGCCATAATTTTTAGATCAATCTGCCAATTAGATAGGCCACATTAGTCAGATCTAAAAGTGTTTAATAAAAGAATCTTAGATTTTTGCATAAGTGTTGGTATCACTTGGTATAGAAGGTCGAGATGGGGCCATCAGTGTATGTATGGTTAGATCCACACCATCCATCTAATGTGTAGAGACAAAACATGATAATACCTCAATAATTGGAATGATCTGATTATCCAACGGGTCACCTCGATCAAATAATTTTCAATAAATTTTATAATCTTAAAAATGAAATAAAAGATAAAAATATAAAATAAAATTTTTAATGATTTGATTATTTTAGATCTGGCTACCTAAGATGTTAATCAAAGGTGGGTTCTATAATGTAAAATAACTAGATGAATAATAATGTTATTGATATAGTTGATAGAATCTTTGAATTCAAACCAACCCATTTATCTTGTGGATTCTATCCTACCAGACTCAGGTGAGTAACCCAATTTGTTTCGTAATTCATTAAAATTAAAATAAATCATTTGTGATTATTTGATTGATTGATATATTGATTTAAGTATTTTGTTATGATATTTGTACGTTAAATTCATATGTGAATATTCTGATTAAGACAACTATACTAAATACGAAAAATATGCACTTACATATCATCTATCATTCATTATATTTACATAATACATGGTCGATCCTATGGGCCCTCCTTGGAAGAAATGTCGACCCTGATAGAGCGTTACCAGATGCGGGCTATGCCCAAGCCTACCGAAAGGTGGAAGGCTATCCAACGGGTAGATGTGGGTTGACGACCTCCAACCTAAGCAGATGGACGATCATCTCATCTGATGCATTCATACACCATTTGCATCTATATCATTGTGTATACAATTTTATATTATTTTAATTGGTATGATTATAAACTATACTGGGTTATTTCACTAAGCCTGGCCAGCTTACCTTTTTATTGATGAAAAATCGTACAGATGAGCCTTTAGCAGATGATGTGACGCAATAACCAAAAGGACGCACCGTACCTGAACATAATCTATGTGAAACATAGTCATACTTATCTGAAGATAAAGTGGCGGCATTAGACAATTTCTAATTATGTAATTTATTTGTTAGCATTGTTTGATTAACATGTAATATATATTGGTATTAATTTTGAGATTTTAATGAATTACTTAAATTTATTTCATTGAAATAATGTTAAAATAGAATAAACATAATTATAATACGATGATATAATAAATGAATGATTTTTAAGTTTTATTTTATTTTAAGAGTTGTCAAGACTTATATATGCCTAGTTGATTGGTGTTATGTGTTTTGTATGTGTGATTGAGATTATGGTGAAACTTAGATTGAATATAATTACTATCTTTGATTAAACTAATTAAGAAAATAAATTAGTACACTCTGTGTACGAGTTACGAACTGAAACTTGGATCTGAGGGTGCACACTCTGCACCGGATTTCGGGGCGTAACAAAGCTTATGTAAAATATATTTAAAAGTTGTATAGTAAAGATTAACTAATTGCATACTACCTTTATCCCTTGAAAGTTCAGCTCAAGCTGGGGCACTATGGGCCCCACAATAATGTATGGGCTGTAAATAGTCAATAGTTACTAGATAGTGCTCCATTGGCCCCACCACGATGTGTGTATTTCGACTATGTTGTTCATTTAATTTGTTCAAATCATTTTAAGGCATGGTCCCAAAAATGAAGCAGATCAAAATCTCATGTGGACCAACATATTTGATTGATCACCCACCATTAAAAACATCTTGGGGGTTGCAAAACTTTTAAATGAAATTCATATTTGTGTTTTTCCTTCATTCGGGGCTTTGTGACCCAATCAACGGGTTGGATGGCGTATGAGCATTACAATGGGTCCTATAAAGATTTTTATTTTTTTTAGGGTGGGTGTGCAATCATCACTATTGTGGCGTGGTCCACTTACAATTTAAATCTATATAGTTTTTGGCCTCATGCCCTATAATGATATGAAATAATAGATGAAAGGCATGGATAAAACAAATATACTGATGGCCCCATAGAGTATTGCCCAATAGCCACCTTAGCTCCGTGCAATTTCAGTAGGCAATCCCCTTGAGTTTTATTCATGTCTTATGTCCATTTTGCCTAATCATTTTAGAGCTCACACTCTACCGTTAACAACTTCTAGCAAGCAGTGGAAGTCTTGATCAAGTTGATATTTGTATTTTTCTCATTAGTCAGATATACGTGACCTTAGAAACAAGTTGGATGGGTAGGGCCTAGGTTTCAACCGTGGTGTTAGCATTGCTTCTTGTGGTGTGTTCCGCTTGAGCTTTGGAGTTGCCTCATTTCTTGGGATGTAGATTGCATCTTGACCTCGTCAGTCTCTAACGCTGAACAGGCAGTTCGATGGACGGGCCCACCATGATATATTTGTTTATCCATGTTGTCCATTCATTTTATCATATCATATCATATTTGGTATTTAATGCAATTGACATTTAATGTTTTATGCATTTAATGCAATCCAAGCTTATTATTTGGAGTGGTCCACTTGAACGTTAGGTCTGCCTTAATTTTGTGCACAAACCCTAAAATGATTTGAGAGAAGGGATGGACGGCTTGAATAAACAGATACATCATAGTGGGCCTGGCCCCAGAACTGTCAGTTCAGAGCTAGAGACGGACGCAATCCACCTCCCATTTTTGGGCTCATACAATAAAGTGATATAGTAAAATAGATAGATGGCATGGATAAATGGGCACATCACAATGGGCCCCATAAAATTTCTCACACAAAACGTGTGGTAGGGATCGAACACAATCTACTTTGAGTACACATTTGTGTCATCCTCATTTGTAATAGCAGCTTGCTATCTAATCAAATCTCACTCTATTTTGCATGCCCTAAGTTAAGTAGGTATGCGTTGGGCTCAGCACCGATAATAGGCATTATATAATTCAAGTTATGCTTTGCATGATTCATTTCTAATAGAGTACATGTCCCAATCAAACTCTAATGCATTAAGATGGTGAAACTATCTCCTTTAATTACCCAAATACGAGGCCATGAGTCATAGATCCTGAAACTCCCAAAAGCACCGGTCCATCCATATTCACCAATTGAATCGCAGCGGGTATAGGTCCTGGTCTCGTTCAACCATCATGCCATGAAATGGGCTTGGTCTGGGCCTAGCACTTAAAGGCTCGGCCCAACCGATGATTGCAGAGACATATTTTTGAGCTTACGTGCGGTCCACCAGATGAATATTCTGATCTTGAACAAACTCAGATCATTGGATGCCTTGGACTGCTTGTGGTCTAATAATCTTTTGATATATCTGACCCCATATTTCAGTCTAAAACCTGAGCTGGGTCATTGATGGATTGAGCCAAGTCGGTCGAGCTCAATCGAATAAAAATTAAGTAGGCCAAGTCAGGTAAGGCTAGGGCTTGATGAATTTTAGGTGAGTTGGTGGCATAGGAAAGGACGTGATGAGGTGAATCATTTTCTTCCTCAAGGACAACTGCTCTTAATCTATGGAGCTCTCTGATTCCTTGTAGTGTTTCCTTGAATCCATAAGGGATAAAATACTTATTGTTGGGGAAAAATATGACAAGTCCGGGGGCTCGGTTGTAAGGTGACTCTGCTTACTGTGACCCAATGCAACTGTAAAAGCCGACCGAAGATAAAGCCTAAAGGAGAGACTTAGCTTGGATCTGTAGGGCATTAATCTCAACCGAGAGTAAGAGAGTCAAGAGCCACAGGCGAAATGTGTAAAACATAAAGTTGACTTGTTAAAGAGACAGCTATGTCTAAAAGGACCAATTAAAGGCCCTAGAGCTAAAAGTCACCTGATCGACTATAAAACCGACCCATATGAGGTTGGTTGTAGTGTCGACTATCAGATTAAGAAAGGGCATTGGTACTAAATCGATTATGTTTCGTCCGACAGTAGACAAATAGCCCCATCTTTGCCAGCCGAGACCGTATAATCCATTGAGGCCGAGTCAAGCAAAGGAGAGACGGTGTAAACTTAAACACCGATCCGAGAATTTTGTGAAAAGATACCTGACTTCAGAGATCTCGGGATCGGAAAATATCTACAAACAAATGGCAACTAGATCAAATCTCCTAAAAATCAGGAGAGAATCCGCTCACGCCGGGATCTCTCATTCCTATAAAAAGAGGGCTCTCTAGGAATTAAGGTACGGGAAAAAAATCATAAAAAACTCATCTTCTTGAATTACTACTGACTTATGCATCGGAGGTGTCCCGACCCTAGCCAGGGTTCACTCACTCTCTCTCTCATTGTGGTGTAGGTAGAAGTGCAAGAAGAGGCTGATCTAGTTTTTACATCAACAATTATAATTCCGAATAAATTTAAAAATAAATTAATTAACAATAAAAACAAAATTAAAATCCTTTAAATAATGAGTTCAAGCAATGTAGTTTTAGACTTGAACTCCCTAAAAACATGACTTGCTATAAATAGTTAACTTACTATTTATAGACAGTTATGACTCCGACTAAACTTTCATGATTTTCGGCCAAAAAAAAGAAGTGTCCAATTTGGGCTAACCATGTTGTTCTACTAATATTTATAGGCCCATTTCAGGTTGGGCATGGCTCTTAAAATTCAAAGGATCAAAAGTTATGATCGAATTAAAACATCTTATTTATAGTAAAAATAAAAATGAAATGGACTTTTGACCGATGATTTAATGAAATCTCGTGGCGTAACTAAAGTAGCTTCTCCTACCCCAAAATCATATATGATATGTCAAAAAACTCATTCTGATTTACGAAATATGATTGTTTCAAGATTCTGATGGTCCTGTCTACTTTTGCCTCTGATAGGTCCTTCTCTGGTGCATCTTGGCCATGAAAGTGTCTGCGTCCCCCCATCTACATCAGTTGGGTTAGGTCATAAGGCAATGGGTAGCAGGTCAGGTCCAGGTTTAGAATTCTTAGCCCGTTTGATTAATGGGTCAAGCTCAGGCTAACCCAACTCGACCCAAATCCAACCCCTTGCCCCCCTAGTTGGGGCTGTCAATGGGCAGGGCAGGTCCGTTGGGCTGGTAAGCATGGCCCAACTCAGTCTAGTCCATTTGAGCTTTTAAGGTCATTCCTGTTTATATCATGAGTAGTTGGGTGCACCTAATGATCAGTCCAGATCTTGCACAAAAGAGGTTGGCCGGGCTTGGAGTCTGGCCTCCAGGGCCATCAAAATATGGGCTTGGGCCTTCTTGTGTTGGCCTGATCAGCCCTGGCCCGGTTGGGAATGGATATTACTTTGTGGGCCAGGTCTTGGACAGACCTAGACGGACCTGATAAGCTCCATGAAAGTGACTAGAAGAGTTCAGCTCATCAAAATGACCCCATTAGTTTTCTAAACAAAGCACTTCATATACACACCACCACCGTATTGCAAGTCGAGCACAGTGGAATGAGATCCAAGCCGTCCATATGTGGATCATGGAGGCCTAGTCGCCTATCTAGCAAGTCAGCTGGACCTAAATACTGGTATTTTGCTCATTAGTTGGACCTAATCATGCCTTGGCCCAGATCAGCATGGCCCATTTACTTCTCAAACCACCGTGTAACGTTTTCATAATAAGGGTGGCAATGAGTTGGGTTTCGACTGGGTCAGGGTCAATCCAAGCCCAACCCACTCACCTGAGGAGACAAGAGCTGTTGACCAAATTCGAATGATTACCCATTAGCCTCTGAACCGACCAAAACCATTTAAAAGTCAGCAAGCCCGAGCCAACCTGACTTGACCCAGTGAATTGTAACTTAGTTGAGCTTGACTAAATATCCTAGCTCAAGTTTAGGAATGGAATACAAGGGTACGGTTATGCACCACCTAGCCAAGTCAATGGATTCATAGATAAAATAAATAAAAATAAAAATAATCCATCCCTACTGTTAAAGCAGAAATTCAGCTAACCCACGTCACAGAGATGGCAAAGGAGACCTTAACTATGGTAGGGGATCCTCCGATGCCAGACTCAGTGTAATAGATAGCTTACATGGTATTTTTTCTTTGAAAAATGGTTTTAAATGACTGATACAAAATTTGTGGGCCCATCGTCATGTATACTATATATCCGCATCGTTCATCCATTTCACCAAAACATTTTGAGCCATGAGCCGAAGAATGAGACAAATCTAACATTCAAGGGGCCCACACCAAAGTAAATAGTGGACACAAGAAGTTTTTAACAGTGAGCGTTCGAATCCATTTTTACTATGGTGTGGTCCATTTGAACTTGAAATCTACCTCATTTTTTGTCTCATGCCCTAAATTCACTAGGCATGATGGACGAACGGTGTGGATAATCTACATACATCATGGTAGGCCCACATATATTTGGCAGCATGCTGGGTTGCGCGTTAGAAAACAAAGAGTCAAATCAGTCACAGAAAATAAGTCAGATCAATCATAGGAACTGGTGGTGTAAATAAGGGGAAGTAATTATTACCTATTTTCCGTGGGTTTACTTTTACTCTGAAAAATCAAACATAGGACAACTTAGTTCTGGTATATTTTAAGATAACCGGCGTGTACCTTTTACTTTTATTATTAGTGGAGTTTTCATTAATAGGACTTGAGTCGCCTGCGTGGATAAAAAAAACTCCGGAATAATAGATGTGCATTGCTGTCGTTTTTTAAGATGCTCCGTGATGAAGTTTGGCGATAAGGTTGAGTGGTAGGGATTTGAAATTGTTGAACGAGGCCGACCATATGGGCCAGTATGACCTTCCCGAACTAGTTGCCTGGCAGGTCGCCGTAAGGTTCCTTTCCCATATGTAGGACATTTGGATTTGCGTTCCAAGAACAAGTTCTTGTAAATATGTCGAATTCTCGTCTAAGGCCAGGTAGTCGAACTGTACACAAAGGCTCTGCCCAAGCATTAGAGCGGGGCTGCTTTCCTTATGTCGTGTGTAATGCGAATCCACAATTGGTAGCATTTTGCACTGCCTATTGTTTATAGACGTGTGGCCAAGGATTGAAAGGGCCTGATTTCGAACTAATTATGCGGACACGTTGGAAAACTGGATGAACGGCTTGGATGTCACGTGCACATCCCCGGTTGGAATGGGTGGTTGCATGTGGAGGGAGGGCTTAAAAAAGCTCGCGAGGCAGAAAAGGGTCTGACGTAGCGGTCATTCCAAGAAAAGGTACCGTGGCGGAGGGATGCGGATTGCGTACTGGCAGCGTTGGTAGGGAGGTGGTTAATGACAGTGCTCTGTGGGCCTCGCATTATATATACGTGTATGCTTCATCCAAGCCGTCCGTTTACTTGTCCAGATCATTATAGAGCATGAACCAAAAAATGAGGGAGATCCAAATTTCGAGTGGACCACACCACAAGAAAACATTGGAGATTGAATGACCACCGTTAAAAGCTTCCCATGGTTCACTGTAATGCTTATTCGTCATCGAACCTGTTCATCATATTTCACACACCTGGATGATTAGAAAACACAAATACCAGCTTAATCAAAATCTTTTGTAGCGCTTAAGAAGTTTTTAACGGTAGGTGTCCAATCAGTGCTCTTTCCTGTTGTGTGGTCCATATGAGATTTATATTCGCCTCTTTTTTTAGTATCATGCCATAAAATAGTCTAGAAAAATAGATGGATGGCGTGGATAGGATTCATAAATTCACGGAGCACTGTCAGTAGCTACCTCGGTAGTGACGCTGTCCGCGTCCATGGCCAAAGGGAGTTCTATACTTTTCCCATACGTGCCAAATGGGACACATGTGACACGTCGGAACAGTTCATCACGTGACTCCCACCTTCCATGTTCCATGGCCTGAAAAAGAGCTATTCTGGTTATTAGGTGGGCCGCAGGTATATACGTTAAAAGTGCAATGTCGGAATACCAAGTTATTTCCGTACCAGATGATGTAACCATCCTTATTTCTTGTGCTATGGCACATGGGCTCTGGACCCACCAGATGAACCGACGGGATCTCATTCAAATGTGCCATATTTACATGTCTTAAGAGAATTATACAACTAGTGGGCCCTGCCACGGACGGCCCACAGCTGACATCACGGCAAAAGGATGATCGTGGCCATCAGTTTTCCTGTTGAATGACGCTTTGCACTTCCACTTTTGTATTGACTGAAGGCCCACCACCATTCCTATGATAGAATTGTCCGTTCGAGCGTTATTTTCTTACCCGCGGGTCTCCACTAAGGGGACCCACGAGATGGACGGTATCGCACCGTTGATCAAGTACAGCAAGCATCGGGTGGGACCCACTACGAGCATCCCCTGGATGAAAACAAGGCCGGTGAATTCGGAAACGGTATCCCCTCCAACAACTGCTGCAAGACGAGCGAGCAAAAATCAAGTTCTGTGGGGCCTGTCTGAAATCCACTCGGTCCATCCGTTGCAATATCTCGTGTTAGGACCTCATGCAAAAACTCAGGCCAATTAAAATATCAGGTGGGCCACACTACTGGGAACAGTGGGGATGAGGCTGCGCACCACAGAAACCGTTTTAGATCTTTCTTGTTGTTTATATTCCATCCAACCCGTTCATCCGGTGAGGCCCACCAGGATTAAGTGACATCCCAAAATGCAGCCTCATCTAAAACTCATGTAGACCACAGCGAATAAATTTAGATTTTATAAGCGTAATTTTACATTATACTCTAGGTGAGGCCCACTTAAGTTTTGATCGAGCTTTTTACGGTGAAAACGATCTCTCGTAGCTGATGGACGGATTGGATGTTACACAAAAATCGTGATGGGTCAGTTGCACGCGCTTCCTTCTGCAGGCGTGCATTGGATTCCGGTCCTCAACTCGACAGCTGCGTCACGGATGCACACTTACCACGGACCGTTGGTCATTTTACATGTACTCCGTAGATCCGACCAGATGACTGGCCAGGATTTTGTACAAATGTGGTACGCTGACACGAGTGGCCATAGCACCACCATCCAGAAAGTACGGGGCCCATACGTGTGAAGACAACAGCCACCTGACGTTTTGCTTTTTCCGATGGTGGTGACCCACGGCCTTAAAAAGTGGGAGAGATGTGGTTTTGTCCAGTCTCGAGGTGATCAATTGACTGAGATGGATGAAGACACGTGGCAGTCCAAGAGAGCATCTCAGACACGTGTAAGCGGATTAGGTTAGCTAGGCTGGGGAACTTATCCTCCCTCCTTGGTTGGCGAAATCCCCCTGTAGGATCTGAAGATCCCCTCCATTTGTTTCATTTGGACTTTTCCATTGTCTAATCCGGCCCCACCTTTCCTCCAGTGGGCCCCACTCGGGCAAGTTGCACTTTTTTGTATGGCGCGAGTGACCTGCCTGCTGCTGAGTGTTGAGAGTCGACGTCGCCTCTATTGATATTGATATGCATCCGCCACAGTGACCACACAAACACCAGCATTCGGTATGTCGGGGACGCGGATTGCACGGTGACCTTGCATAGGTGGTACCAGGACTTTGTGGGGCCCACTGTGATGTATGTGTTTTATCCATTCCATCCATCCGTTTTGATAACTATTTTTGGGGCAGGAATCCAAGATTGAAGCATATTCAAAGCTCTTGTAGACCACACCATATGAAAGAGTGGGGATCGAATCCCTACCATTGAAAACGTACTAGTGGCCATAGAAGTTTTGGATCAAGCTGATACTTGTAGTTTCGCTTCATTTTTGTCTGTTTGACTTTATGTACAGGTTGGATGACCAATAAAAATCTCTGTGGGCCCAACAATGGACGTTATTATCTCAGATGTTTCATGTGGTGTGTTCCACTTGAGCTTTGGATATGCTTCAATTTTGGGACCATGATCTAAAATAAGCTGAAAAAATGGACAGATGGTGTGGATAAAACACATACATCATGGTGGACCCTACAGAGCCTTGCCACCACCCAATCCGCGTCCTTGTGCCGGTTCATAATTGTGTAGCCTCATGGCATGGCCCACCTGATGAATGAGCCAGATCAGTCGGGGTGAGTGGGATACGGATGGCTAACCTAACGGGTCCGAATGTGACTTGAGCTATCGAGTGGGTTCCCATTTCAATGCGTACGGTCCGAGGGGACTTATCCAGGAGCAGGGCCTGGTTCATGGACTGAGCTGAGTCGAGTTGGATCTGGGTCAGTTAGTGGCCGAGCCGAGTCAAGCTGTACGACTCGATTCGACTCGTTAATACCTCTAATCTAACCTGTTCATAAGATCACATAGGCATCGATGAAGGGAAGATGCCCACAATTTGTGTGGCCCCCACAAAGTTTTTGACGATGGTGTTTAATCCCAATTGTGTGGCCACTTGAGTTTATGTATGCCTCATTGTTTTTGACTCATAATCTAAAATAATATATACAAATAGATGAATGGCGTGGATGAAAACCATATATCACAGTGGGCCCCACGAACCTTGAATATGCCTCGCTCAGTCCAGCTTGGAACTTTTCAACCCATGTAAATGACGTTATCGGTGGGAACCAAAACCATGTTCCAATCCAAGTCCGATTGGATCTGGTCAATTCCTTTGGAAAAAAAAACCCAAAACAATTAACCCGAGTTAGATAACTCTAGGTGTCGGCTCTCACCCGGGCATCTGTGACCCGAGACGGGTTGCAAGCATCTTCCTGAAGGGCCATAATCATCAGGTGTTAGCCCGACGTGGCTGAGATAAGACAAAAAAGCCCAGCATTATTGCTCTTGAAACCATGATTTTTTTTATAAATTATAGGAATTATGTATACATGAACGCCACCGCCCCTTGAATAGGTGTTTGTGCATGCACCATCCTTTTTTGTGGGTTACTTTTGTTTTTTTGGTTGTGTAATATTTTAAGATTGTGGTTTAGATGTGTAGGATATGGTTTAAGATTCAAAGTCTTTATTGGCTAATAAAATCGTAAAATGTATTATCTATAAAAAAAAATTACTTACAAGTTAGGAAATTGAGGACTCAATTGGGCCAAGGATATGGGAATCAGGTCTTGTGATTGTTTTCATGACATGTGGAGGGATTTGTCTCTCTGATCAATCAATGTTCTAATGGTTTATAAGTTATCTAAGGATGGTTTTTTATAAGTTTGATCGGAATTTGAAAAGTAATTTTTATATTGTTTTAGGATGGAGTGTCCACAGTATATAAGATGTGTTGGGGAACTACAGAAATATCGAAAAGCTGATCAAGTAAAGTACACGGAATTGCACAACTAAGTTCAAACAGGAACAATTTAAATTTTACATGAAAAAATTTATGCGGAAAAAAACATGATACAAACATGGAATAATGCATTATGAAAGCAAAAATTATAAAAAATATGATGTTAGCGATTCAAACAAGCCTTAAATCTACTTCACAAACTCGAGTTATGCCTTTAAAATCCTTAGGTACGAATTAAAAAGCTCTATAACTCTTATATTATTTCAAAATTTAAATTATGGCTAATGTATAAATTATCATAATAAAAATAGAAAACAAATCTCGCGCCAATGTAACTTTGTGCCAACATTCAAGGGACTTTGATAGCATTGACAACTTTTAAGGATTTATCAATGAAATCAAACACTTTCAATAACATCAAGTAGCAATACCGGAACATTGCATCAACGAACATAAAAGTTTTTGATGGCATCGAGTAGTTTGTCGATAGCATTGGCAAATCATATCATTGACATATTTAAAACATCAACAATAAGATATCATTCGAAAGTGATCAATTAGCTCTTAGGACATCACCGGTCATCAATGCTAATATATTTTTTATCTAACATTTGGAATCGATGAGATGGATTGAATTAATCTAATTATTTAATATTATTCCAATAAGAGATACCGCAAAGGCAAACTCTCTTATGGATTTTAAAATCCATTACATTCGTAAGTCCATGTTGATGCATGTGTTTTGCCCACATTATCCATTCATGTGCACCTTTTACACATGCTAATCGGCCTGCATATGAACATAGGTAAGCAACATCAACTTAAAATCTAATTCATTGATTATAAATCAAGCATCGATGAAATGTTAGTTTTAGGTAAAATGATATTTTTTCCCCAAGGAAGAATTCAATTCGAAACAGAAAAGGATAATAAAAATAGAATGATATTTCCGAACATTTAATTCTACATAATACAGTTCAATGCCACCTGAACTCCTAATCATGTTTTCTAAGCAGATCCTTAGGTTTCAAAGCAAGACCCTCTTGGACCGGAGCCAGGTGGGTCCTCGAGTCGTCCTAGCATCCTAAATGTGTGGACCTGCTGGTTGGGGCCGTGTACATCCGTATGCAGATGGGTCAAGCTGCATCAGTTGAGGGGAGATCCAGGCTATAACTATTTATTAATTAGGTATGGGTCTCAATCTCACATTCAACAACCGAACAAGGTTATAATGTTCTCATCTATGGTCAAAGAATATATGGTCTAGATTACAATACATACATGCCACGTGTAAAATGAACTACGTCCACGTAATAAAACCATCAAGAGGATGCAAAAACACGAATCATCTGGTAGGTTGGAATGAGTCATACGCAAGCACAAAGCACGACTAAAGCTATCGTCCACGTTCAATGGATATATGTCTATTAAAAGGGATTGTCCATCTAATTTGTTTTTATTCATCTATTCATCTATAGTCAGTCACACTATTTGGACGGTTTAGATTGATCGCATATCTACGGTACAAGAAAAAGAAAATCCCTGCGATCAAATCACAAGCAGCCTTGTTTTGACGTCCAAAACTGGAATTCAAAAGCCGTTCCAGAATGGGACGTCAATTCCATTTGCCAGGAAGATCTTGTGGTCGTGAGCTATGTGGAGCCTACAGAGATTCTCTAACGAATCCACTCCGTCCATCAGCTTCCCACGCTCATAATAATATTGGGTTCCAAAATTTAGGCATATTGAAAACTTAAGTGGGCCACACAATAGGAAACATTGAGAACGGAAACGTCCATCCTTGAAACGTTTCTGGAGCCTAAAATAATTTTTATATGTCATCCAAACCGTTCATAAGGTTATTAACAATCAGATAAACTGTAGGCGAAAATTATCATCCTGATCCAAAACTTCTGTGGCCCTCACAAATTTCCATTTTTGGGGGTACCAGCTACTTTGTGTGGCATGGTCCACCTGATTTTTGGAATTCTGTCCTATTGAGAGCTTGATAAACTGATGGATTGAGTGGATTTTTCTTGGGCATCTCTGTGGGCCCCACATGGCTTCCGACCACAGGAACTTCCCAGGGGCGCACTTGAATGAGACTGAAGATTAAGAAAGATTAAAAATCATCATCAGCAATTGATTTATTGAGTGAATGACATGAATACCCCGCCCGTCCCTAGCAAGCAGTGCACGGGATCGAAGATTTCCATCGGGTGGGCCACGCTCAGGGCGTTTCACTCACGTAAACCACTTTTCCTCTGGCCGGAAGATTGGCTGTTTCACATGGTCCACCGTCGCTCGCCCGAGTAGTAAAGTGGCCTGATACTCGGGGCCAGAAGTTGTAAACATCCTGATCCACCTGATTGGAAGCCTGGATCGCTTGCACGTGTGCCATATTGACACGTGTACTTGCGTGTTGATTGGCAGGGCTCTACCATCTACACAAGTGTGGACTCAGCAAAATTTAAATAACTATTTCCACCTCACCCCATCCACATGCAGCTTGACACGTGCACGCGTGGTATCCTAGCGTGTGAGGCGAGCATCTGATCGGTGTTTAAGGTGAGCCCACCGTGAAAATGATCTGGTGGAATAGCGGGTCTGATCTATTCATCAAGTGGGCCACCCGGTTTAAAAAATCTGAACGGCTCGTAATGTCCTGCCACAGGTGCCACGGAGGATCCACCGCATGAGCATGACTAGTTTGATTTTTGCACCGGAGCGCCTGGGAGCGGATTCGGTCAGGCTGTGAGGGCCCACCTTGATGTATGTGTTGTATATCCATGCCTTCCGTCTGTTTTCCCAGCGCATTTTGGGGCATGCGAGATGCGAGCAGATCCAAATCGCCCGTGGACTACGCCACAAGAAACCGCGGTGATTGAATGCTTGTGGGCCACAGGAGTTCTGGATCAAGCTGATATTTGAGATTTCCCTTCATCCAGGTCTGTGTGACCTTATCAACAGTTATAAACATACTCTAGGAAGTTTTCATGGTGGACGTTCACTCGCCTCTTTCCTGTGATGTGGTCCACCTGAGATTTGGATCTTCTTCATATTTTTGATACATGCCCTTAAATAAACTTGCAAAATGGATGGACGGCATGGATATACAGCAGATACATCAAGGTGGGCCATACGTGACCGAACTCTTTTTTGCCCCACTGAATCGGCTCCCGGAGCGCTGCTTCCAGATGACACGCGTCAAGTGAACACATGTATGCGTGTCAGTGTGATCAAGGGCCAGCAAACCACGAAAAGAACATGTCTTGCGTGTTTGACCCACTCTCATCCATTCATTCAGTACGTGGAGCGCCCACCATGGGACGCGTCTGCCAACCCCGACCGCAGGAATAACCTTCGGTGGGGCCCACTAAAACTTTAGTGAGAAATCCACCCCTCCATCCATTTTGTGAGTTCATGTTAGGACATGAGCTAAATAAATAGGCAGATCCAAAACTTAAGTGGGCCACACGACAGAGAACTGTCGGGATTGAATGCTTACCGGTAAAACATTCCTGGGCCCACATAAGTTTTGGATCAGGCTAGCAATTTTGTTTTTTTTTTAATTTCATCCCAGGGAAATGTCCTTATGAAGGGTTTAGATTGGCATATAAACATCTTAACGGTTGATATTCTCAATACTACCTTGTTGAGGTTATGGTCCCGTAACAATGCTTACATGATGATCTTAACCATTTGACTCTTGGATTTGAATTTAAACCGTTGAAATTTTACATTTCATTATTCCAAATTCATCTTCACACACAATCATCAATCCAACAAAAAAATCTTAGGATGGTCCCCGAATTATAGAGTTCCAAATATGAACGGCGCAGATGAACATCCATGTAAGATGGAATCTACTACGGTAAGGTAGCTGCGATATGGGATACTTACTCTTAGTCGCGTTCTCTCAGGAGTTTCAACACCCGGTCAAGGGCTCGAGTATCCTAGCGTGAGTACGTGGAGTGCGTGCGCGTGTTTTAAAAAAAAAAAAAGTAGCCGCGATATGTTATTCGCAATATCCTACCAAAAGTGAAAGGGTGTAAATATTAATAACTCGCAAGGTGAAGTGAGAGGAAAGTGAAATAGGCTGCTGTCATTTCCAACGCTTCGGCAGCCTCACAGTCACAGCATTTGTCTGAAAGTGGTTTCCTACAATTCATCTCTATTATAAAAAGATACGTAGGGACTTTGGATATTGGATAGAGGTCTTTTTCAAGTGATCTAAACCGTTTATCAGTGATTCCTGCTTTTTATATCAACATTAAAACTCTTGTATTAAATTTTTTATTCAATTAAATAAATATTAAGGATGCCGTCCGCATTCAAAAGAAAAGAATTAAATGATCGAATCGTCAGAATATTTCATTTAGTAGTTTCTATCACATTGATATAAACCATTCGATGTGAATCCCATTATATAAACGGTCCGGATCACTGAAATATTATCTCGGATACAAAGGCTATACGTAGGGACTATTCTAGCAACAATCCGTCTGAAATTAGAGGGTGCACATGTAACGTAGGAGCTACTCGCGAGAGAACACAACCGAAATCTGCGCTACTTGCATCGGCAACACGCGGCGTCTTTTCGAGATCCAGGCTGTTCATCAAGTGGCGTCCACCAAGCCAGTGTTCAAAATCGACGCGGATTGCGTACTGAGTAACTCAGTACGTTGAATATTATCTGTGGGGCCCATCGCGATGCATGTGTCTTATCCACGCCGTCCATCCATTTTAACCGATCGTTTTAGAGTACGAGCCCTGAATTGAAGCATACCCAAAGCAGTGGACCACACCACAGAAAACCCACCGTCGAAACCTTCCTAGGGCCTACAGATATGATTAATTATCATCCAACCTATTCATAAGGTCACACAGAAATGGATGAAGGAAAAAAAAAACTAACAGCTTGATCCAAAACTTCTTTGGCCCCTTAAGAAGTTTTCAACGGTTGGCATTCAATTTCCACTGTTTCCTGTAGTGTGGTCCACTTTAGCTTTGAATAAACTTCAATTATGTGTTAAATATCGTAAAATGATCTGAAAAAACGGATGGACGGTGTGGATTAAACAACTACATCATTGTTTGCCCTACAGAGTTTTCTCAGTGCGCTTGTTACGCAGTACGCACGCGATCACGTCGTACTACGCTTTTTGGAAAGGGTCATCTCCGCAGTATACAATCACTAGTTGCGCTTCTTTTGGTGCAACCCACTCGCCACGTGTGCCGTTGTGGCACACGTATGCTTATCCTTTGGACCTCACCTCGTAGAATTGTCTGGGAGAAATCAGCAGGGCCAAAAATGTACGTTGACTGTAAACCGGCAGCTAATTTTTTCCACCGTTCGTTTCTTTTGTACACATGCGGTACATCTGATGTGGAGATTGGCCTAAAAATGGGGGCCAAGGCCATACTATGAGTGGCTCGGATCTCGCGCAGTTGACCACGTTGGCACGTGTGGAAAGTGAATGGGCATGATCATTGCATTCCTCAGCGTTCAGAAAACGGCAGGCCATGTGCCCGTAAATCCTTCTCAAATTCACAGAAAGCTGCGGCGCGTGACACGTCCAATCGTGCCGATAGGTGGGACCCACTAGCCCTGTGCGTGTCTAAAGCACAAGCATCAGCGCCTGCAGTTTCTGAGGCAGAGATTTAAAAATGAGAAACAAGCAGATACAGCAGCTGCATCATAAGTTATGATACAGCTACTTTAACCAACAGCACGATGAATATTATATAATATCACATCCGTACAAAATGTGGGCCGTGCCATGATAAATCTACCTGGTACAATAATCTGGCGGATCCAGAAGGAAGAACATCTGGAGAGAACATCATTGCCACCGGATAGCCCTGATTCATTGAACTGGTCCATCATCAAGTAGATCAGTTTGATACATGTATTAAGTAATCATGATGGCGTGGGTCACATTTTCTACGGTTAGGATATCCTACGTATTAGAAACTTTTGTACGAAAGAAGTGGCTTCATCTTAAGGCACGATACAGCTGCTGCACGTGATAATTTTGTAGGATAAGTTCGAGCATATAAGTTTCACACAACTCGATCATGGTGGAAACTAATTATCATTCATGCGGTGTAGCTGATCGGCAATCCTGGCCGACCATCGTGGGCGTTTTCTTGGATGGAGTCTAACCGTAAAATGAGACAGGTTGAGCAATCTTAACCGTTCATGTGGAGGAAAAAACTTTCACGGCTCCCAGCAAGTGAAACGATGGTTAAGATCATCTAATCAGTATGATCATAGATTATTATTATTCATTAAACATTTTCCTCGATTTGGATGGTATGGATCACCCATGCATGCCCCATGCGTGTCGGGCGAGTTGTGAGCTGTGTTCAACGCATATTACAGACCACGGCGCTGCGGAAAAAATGCACCGTCCCTACGGAAGCGGATTACATCCTACCCGCTCGTTCGCCTCTAACTAGTAACGCGCAGATCTTTGCGGTGTTCACATCCATGTATATCTTTATGCACTCCGCTCATCTCTTTTCTAAGGTCATTTTAAGATACAATCTCAAAAATAAAATAGATCCAAGCTCAATTGAACCACGCCATTTAGTAAACTTGGGTTGCATTAAATGCAAAAAACATTAAATATAAGTCATACGTGGTATGGTCCACATGAGCGTTGGTCCAATTGATCGTTGGATCTGCTTCATTTTATAGCTCAATGCGTAAAATAATCCGAGAAAAGGGATGAACGGCATGGATAAACAGATTCATCACGGTGGGACCCGCACAAATCTGCCGGTTCATGGGTAGAGACGGGCGTGGATAGGACGCAATCCGCATCCAATCTAAGAGTTCGTTTGCCTCTGTCCAGATTCGAGATCCAGTTTACGTCGCCATCCACTGGGCCCCACATGCCGAAATAATCCATGGATCTGGACCGTCCGTTGACATTTGAAGTGAATTACAGGCCATTGAAAACTTTCTTTTCACTGCTCTAATTTCATCTAAAGAAAGTGATGCTCACGATTTTCATCTCAGTGTAAGTTTATTAAGGTAGTCATTACAGCGTAGATTAAACAATGTGGACGGTTACAACCATTGGTTTAATCAGTATGTGGGCCTCAGTAGACGGTGACACACACTGGATCCTACATCGCAACAGATGAAAAACGAACTCGCAAATTATAACTAATTACCGCGCATAAGCATAAATATTCATAAGACGATACTACCCATGGAATTCCGCAATAATACCAAACATGACTTGATGGAAAGCAGGAAATAGATATTTAAAAGGATCTTCGAGCGAACAGCAGACACAGCGACTAAAACACCAAAGTTCTTTAGGGCCCACCATGCTCTCTCTCTATATATATATATATATATATTAGATCTACTCCGCCCATCAGGTGAGGTCCTGGATTCTAAAAGCTTACGAGAGATATTATCTGTATCCGCAACTCATGTGGGCCACGCCACATTGAAAAATGAGGACACTAACCACATGTTCGTGTGTTGGGCTATCATGGAGTGTATATTTCATCAGGTCGGTCTGAATCACCAGGATGAAGGAAATATACAAAAATAAAATAAAAATCATCCGGATCAAAACCTAAGGCAAGGCTTTAGGCACGATTTTGTTCCCTTTGTCGAAGACCATTTATTTCTGTAATCAATATGATATATTTTCTGTACGGTTAAGATGAAATTTTCCACCTGATGGACGGATTGAATTTTACATATACAACAAGGTGGACCCTTCGACGTTTCTTATCTGATGTAAAACCCATTAGATTTCGGTCTAGATTTACCAAACGTACCAGCGTGTATCTACGTTTGACAAATACAGGAACAGACCTTTGGCGTTTGGCGAGGTCCATTTGAATTCTGGCTGGGCCCACCCATGAGACATCAACGTGATTAGTGTCATTATCTGGTGGGCTTAAATGAGTAGTCACCGTGGACTAAATCGTTGAGAATTTATATAGATTAATATAATTTCTGTATAATGTGGAAACTGAAAAAATAAAAAATTATTTAATCTAAGGACAGGCTGAAGCACGTCTGAAACGCTGTCCTTAAAGCGTTATTTGCTCTTATTCAAGTGAATTGATTATACTGATAGGTTACAGGCAAACCACTTCTAGAATACGACGAGCATAATGTGAGTCTGCGTTCAGCAAACATGAAGGCTCACTAATGGAACTCTATTACACAGTCTGGTAGAAATAAATAAAAAAAAATAAAATTCTAGAATAAAGAAAAGGAAGAAAAATTGTTTTAGACCACTGCACTGGTCAAGTCTTCAGCCACTGGTTCAGTTGAACTGTTCTATACCACACCGTTAGTCTGTTCTTCTTACAATGGTTTAACCGTTGCTATCCTGCTGCAATTACTGGAGTATAGAGAGAGGATTAGTGGGCTGTTTCAGTTTTGTATGGAAGTACTGGATTGGGTTGTGAGATGGTTTGGAAACCTATCAAGGACCTCCTTTTATAGGCTATGGTGGGTGGGGGTTATGGTCCAGGGAAATAAATCCCATGACCGTTTTCTTACTGTTGTGCATGGGCCATTAAGTTGTTGCATGCTGACTGTTGTGAGATAGCAGTTAGCCGTTTTCTAGCTGTTGGGCTAGCCATGCAGCAGTTTCAGCTGGACCTGCACTTATTGCACAGCTGTTACAGATTTTCTGCAACAGCTCTTTTTTCAGCCCTCTATAGATTATTGAGGATTCTCATTCAGTCCTCTAGTCTCTCCATCACCCAGCCATCTGCCTTAGCTACTTAGTCGCACCGCGACTCACACACGTTTCGCGAAGGGAGCGACCCTTTGCGACACGATGCGCACGTGCGAAGTGCAAAGTGTGTTACTAGCGCCTCTACAACCACACTGCCTCACATGCCCACACCCTCGCATCGAGCCCGAGCGCGTACGCGTGCGCGTCGCACTGGAACACGCAAGTCCCATGGTCCACGGACTAGGTAAATAAATATTATAAAACTACACATCCTTCATATAAACTACAGATTTTTCTCTTCCCTTTCCCATGTGGGACTATTCCCAAAACCCACAAAAAGCTATTTTTTCAAATACTTTATATATATTATATATTATTTATTATTAAAATATATTTTAAAATCAATATTTTTTGTAACAATCCCCCACTTGATTTTATAAAAATATATTTTATCGTTTAAACATTTTTGCTAAAATAATCAGCTTATATACATAAAGAAAGATATCTTTCGATTTTAATCTTTCCTTAGTGTAAGTATCTCAAAACTCTGTCGAAATGACTGGTAGCCGCAACTTTGTGTTGAGGGTTAAATATTGTATATCAAACCCCAGTTATTGTCTAGATTTACAAACATGATACTGTTTAACGTCCGGTTTTAACCATATTTGTGATGCAGGATGTATTTAAGAGCCTAGACTGAAAAATGGTGTTAAATACATGGATTTGACGCTCAAAATTTACCAAAGCATGGGACGGACCCCAGGAGACCAATATCGATGGAATTTCACGCCAGAGATTCACGAAAATCGAGAAACTGAAGCTCAAGTGGCCTTAAATTGGTCCAGAATATAAGATCATAGGGTTCCTACCATCCGTTCGGCTTGAAACTATATACATGGCCTGAAGACCCTAAATTAACCGTACACGTCAAATTTCAACCATTGGATCTCTGTGGAAGTGGCCCAACGGACATATTAGCCCATAAATCAACAAATTGGGGCCCACCTGCTATCTGTATACGCTTCAACTTTGGTCCCCACGGTTAAAATGAGATGGTGAGCAGGATAGACGGAACGGATTTCTCACATACGTCACAGTGGACCCCACATGTACACATGCGTGTACATAGTGTATTTTCACCGGCCGCGCATCGGTCTTCAAAAACTCGGTCAGCAAGCGCTGACCGAGGATTTCTTTAAAATCTTAAAGTTTTCACAGCGTCTTCACTGTCGACGCCGGTTTCGCTCAGAGGGGCCCACCCATCATACAGATGTCTGATCTGGACCGTCCATTGTGTCCAGACTTATGGGACGACCACAATCATTGTGACCGTTTGGTCCCATGCACTTGATCACAAGAAATCTGTATTTAAACTCAAGATGGACGGCGGAATCAAGATCTCATGGTCCACCATAGTTGGGATCTAAAATCAAGCATGTCTGGATGATTTTTCGTCTTGAAGATAATGGACGGAGTGGATTTTTTAACCAACATCAGTCAGGGGTCCACTGACCATCACAGCAAGAAAACGAAAGGCTCTGTTCCGCAACAGAGCCTACGGACGGTCTTTGTGGGCCACCATTATAGCCCAAGCGGATGATCCAAGCCGTCCATCATGCAGAGCGACGAAAACTATTCAAATCAATGTTGACTTTGAGTAACCTCACACGCGTGCATGCCCGTTACAGAGGTCACAAAAGGACTATTTTACAACGTTCAGAGCAGTGCACCATGATTGACTCTGTGGACCAACACCAAATTCGATCCAAAACCGTCCATTTACGACCATTTTTTCGAGGAGTGGTCGATGGACGGATTGGATCTCTCTGGCGACGTCAATTCTGGGTCCCACAGTTAACGTAAAGCAAGACTTTTTTCGCAGGACTTACGCAGATGTGCATCCGAAGGAAACCTGAACGATCCAAACAGCTTTGCATTCATGGCTAGGATCGGTCCAATGATCCTGGCCATTCAAAATCTTCTAAAGGTGGGTCTGACTGAAGCTAAGAAGTCTGGTCGGATCAGATCTTGCAACAGGTAGTGTTTTGTGGAAGCTTCGTATCACGCAAGAAGCCTTTTTAGTTTTTTTTCGCACGCACTGCAAAGGAGGCTGCGAAATAGAGTCAGTAGATTCTATAAAAGAGAGAGAGAGAGAGAGAGAGAGAGAGAGGGGGGGGGGGGGGATCCAGGTGAAGCTCGGTGGGAACGGCTGGAGGCTTTGGTTTGGAGGATAGGAGCATAGAGGGAGTTTGTGGTTTTTTTATTTTTTTTATTTTTTATTTCAAGGGAACTAGCCACATTATGTCCATGCGTGGCTAAACCTCTTAGCTAGGGCTAAGAGGTGAAGCTTGTAGCGTGATGGGGGACTCTTTCGCTTGTTCTTCTTATTTATACTGAATGATGTTGATTTTAGTTTGATTTTAAGGGAAGGCTTTTAAGTCTTTAATGGTCTGTTGTGACTGAAATTACAATGGGTCTGAGATGGTTGTGCGTATTTCCTTTTATTTTTTATGTTTATGACGTCAGAAAGCCCTGTTGTTCACCATCGTCTCCTGGGCATGGTCGGATGACAGTACCCTTCCTAACTTTCATAGAATGCTGATTGGTTGGTAATTAGTTTAATTCTGTTGTTTGCCATAGTCTCCTGGGCATGGTTTGGTGATGGAATCCATTCTAATTCATATACCTTTCATCTTTTAAAAATTATCTCGACGACAATTCAGTTTAAATTCTATGATGCAGGTATAAGATCTCCCTGATCTCTACAAGTGGATCCTCTAAATTCCTAGTTTCCTATTTCTGATTTTTCTTAAGTTTTAAATAATAATCTCACAAGTATTCCTTAAATTCTATTTTAATTTAGATTACATCTTATTCTGGTTCTATTTTTAGTTAATTTTAGATTACGTACAAGTTTCAGTCCCTTGGGATTCAGCCTCGGTCTTACCGAGTTTATTACTACATCACAACCCTGCACTTGGGGAGTGAACACTTTGACAAGTTATTCTGATAACAGAGTTAGAGAAACTACACACATATTCGCTATATGTTGTTAGAGCTCCTACAATCTTGCTCAGCACAATTAATGGTCATGTGCTTATCGTAATTCATGAACGATCCCAAGAGAAAATTCCTAACTCTCATAAGAGACGACACCATCTCTACGTTCATATAGCTGAAATCCTTCCAGTGTATCCATTACTATAAGACACTTGTCCTAAAGATTGGATTTCATTAAGAGTTTTAAGACTTAACCCTCTTTCATAACGCTCAGTACTTATCTATTATGAATGAGGTTATATAATTTAGTGTTGAAAACTTTCTACATATTAGTGACTTGTTCTTATCCATTAAATCCAAGATTAGAGATTTTCTGACTTTAGGTTGGGTTACCATCACTGGTGGAACTTTTGTTGAAGAATTTCAACCCCATCCCTCTAGATCTAGCCTTTACTACCTCTTTCAGTAGAGGTTTAGTGAAAGGATCTGATAAGTTATTGCTTCATTTCACATAGGAAATAACAATGATTCCATCTTTAATCAACTGTCTGACATAATCATGTCGAAGACTGATATTTCTAGACTTACCATTATAATTGCCGCTATAGGCTCTAGCTAATGTGGCTTCACTATCACAATGTAGTGACACAGCCGATATAGGCTTTACACAAAAAAAATTTTCTAATAGAAGATCCCTTAGCCACTCAGCCTCTTTGTCTGTTGCAGGCAGGGCTATGAATTCAGACTCCATAGTCAAGTGCGTTATGTAAGTCTGTTTCTTGGATCTCCAAAATATAGCCGCACCTCCTAGGGTGAATACCCACCCTATAGTAGACTTGTTGTCCCCTGTACTCGATATCCATCTCGCATCGGTATATCCTTCCAATACGGCAGGAAACTCTGAATAAAATAGTCTTAAGTATTTGGTTGCTTTTAAGTAACTAAGGACTCTACTGATTGCATTCCAGTGTTCAGTACTGGGGTTACTAGTAAACTTACTAAGTTTACTCACAACATATACGATATCAGGTCTAGTGCATTGCATAGTATACATAAGACTTCCTATAGCACTCGCATATTCAAATTGTGCAACCGTTCTTCCAGTATTTTCTTTTAGCTTGTTACTTGGATCTAATGGAGTTTTTGCTTCATTTATATTTAGATGATTAAACTTATTTAGTATCTTCTCAATATAATGAGATTGACACAAAGCATAACCCCCACAATGTTTTTTAACTTTGATACCTAAGATGGTATCAACTTGTCCAAGATCCTTCATTTTAAATACTGAAGAAATAAACTTTTTTGTTTCAGTCACACCTTCCATTTTATTACTTATTATTAATATGTCATCAACATACAGACAGATAATAATGATATAATTACCATCTACTTTAGAATATATGCATTTGTCAGCTACATTATGCATAAAATCATGAGATAGTATTTTGGAATCAAACTTCTCATGCCACTGTTTTGGTATTTGTTATAATCCATATAATGATTTGACTAATCTACATACTTTGTTTTCATTTCCTGGTAGAACGAAACCTTCAGGTTGTTCCATGTATACCTCCTCATTGAGGTCACCATTCAGGAAAGTAGTCTTTACATCCATTTGGTGGATGTGAAAATGATGTATGGAAGCTAGCGCAAATAATATCCTAATGGATGTTATCCTAGCTACAGGTGAGTACGTGTCAAAGTAATTTATCCCTTCTTTTTGTTTAAAATCCTTAGCTACTAGTCGAGCTTTAAAGGTTTGGATAGTCCCATCAGTGTGATATTTCTTCCTAAATACCCACTTACAACCTATGGGTCTAAAACCTGGAGGTAAGTTTATTTGTTCTCATGTTTGATTTGATAATATGGATTGTATTTCATCATTTATAGCTTATTTCCAAAAAGCTGAGTTTATAGAGGATATAACCTCTTTATATATTTTAGGATCATCTTCTATAGTCATTACTACAGGTATTTGTCTAATAACATTTTCTCTATCTGCTTCTACTAGATGACAAATGATGCGTTGTGAGTTTTTGTAGTCATCTCCTAAACTCTTCTCTATTATTGTTCTTTGACTCATACGGGGTTCAATAGGAGCTTCCACTATCTGTGGAGCTGTGTTATCAGGTTCTCTATTAAGAGTTTGGATTTCATTATCATTTGACTCCAAAGATAGTGAATGTTCGAAGAATTCAACATCTCTTGATTCTATTATTGTATTAGACTCCATGTCTAAAAGTCTATAAGCTTTACTATTTTGTACACATCCTACGAAAGCGCACTTAATAGCTCTTGGTCCTAACTTGGTTCTAACTTGGTTCTTTTTGGATCAAGGGTTCTGCAGTATGCAAGACACCCCCACACTTTAAGATATCGTAGGTTAGGTTTTCTACCTCTCCATGTTTCATATGGAGATATTTTATATTTTTTAGACAGAATTCTGTTTATTTATGGCATGCTGTAAACAATGCCTCACCCCATAGACTTAGTGACAACTTTGCTCTTATTAGTATTGAGTTGACCATTTCTATTAATATTCTATTCTTCCTTTCAGTTTTTTCATTTTGTTGAGGTGTGTATGACGCTGTACATTGATGTACCAGTCCATGTTCTTCACAGAAGTTATCGAATTCATTCGAGAAGTATTCTCCTCCTCTATCGCTAGGGAAATTTTTTATCTTTTTACTTAGTTGATTCTCTACTTCTGCTTTATATATCTTAAACATGTTCAATGCTTCATCTTTGTTCTTTAATAGATAAACATACACATATTTAGAGCAATCATCTATAAAGGTTATGAAGTACCGTTTACCTCCACGAGTAAGAATACCGTTTAACTTACAGATATCACTGTGCATAAGATCCAATATTTGAGATGATCTATCGGCACTTGGAAAAGGTTTCTTCGTCATTTTGGATCGTATGCATACTTCATATTTATCGGTTTCATTATCTGTGTATGAGATTAAACCATTATTAGTCATGAACTTCAAGGTACTATACCCTATATGGGCTAGTCTATCATGCCACAGTCCAGCGGATTTAACCATATATACAAAAGTGCTACTTTCATTTAGAGAAAACTTAACCATTCCATTACAAGCATATCCCTTTTCCACAAAATTCTCATTTTTGGACAATCAGTTTTCCTGACTCGTACACCACCTTTATACCTGATTTTCTCAGAAGATCCCCTGAAACTAAGTTTCGCCTCATGTCTGGGACATACAGTACATTAGTTAGAATTACTTTCTTTCTAGAGGTGAATATCAGTTCGACAGTTCCTTTGCCGACGACTTTCGATCGGACTTCATTACTCATTTAGACTTCTTGACCATCAATCAATTCCTCATACGTTTGAAGGCGAATTTGTCGTAGCACACATGTATTATGGCGGCAGTATCATACCACCACCCTGAAACTTTACCTTGGATGGTATTCACCTCAGTGATCATAGCCACGATATCGCCTTCTTCTACTGTACTTACCTCCTTTTTAGAGTTGCGATATCGGCACACTCGAGCATAGTGTCCAATTTTTCCACGGACATGGCACGGGTCTTTAAACTTTTAGTTATTCTATTGGGTGTTTTTCTTGAATTTTTCTTTATTGGATTTAAGGGAATCGTTCTTCTCGTGATTCTTATTATTGACGTTTTCTACTGCATGTACCTTGGACGAGGCATTCCTGTTATCATTCTTTTTTTCATGTTTACGGGATTCTTTCTCAATCCTGAGGTGTTTCTAGATTTGTTCCAGTGTGTAGTCCTCGATTTTATGCAGCAACTTCTTTATACAGTCTTTCCACATCGGTGACAATTTAACGATTATAGCCCCGACTTGAAATGATTCAGGAAGATCAATCTTTATTGCTTTGATTTTGTTAACTATTAGCTGCAGTTCTTGGATTTGGGGCAGCAGCAGTTTATTATTTACCATGCTAAAGTCAAAATACCTGGCGATGAGAAATTTATTGGTCCCTTCTTCTTCAGCCTTGTACTTGAACTCAAGAGCCGCCCAAATCTCATTTGCTGATGATGTCTGTTGGTACAAATCGTACAGGAGGTCGGAAAGCGCGTTCAGAATGTGTCCTCGACACAAAAGTTCGTCTTCAGCTCGTTTAATACGGGCAGCTACCTGTTCAGGTGTGTCGTTGTCGGTTGCTTCAGGCAGCGCTCGCAGATTTGGATTTAGTATGTAGTAGATCTTTAGCGCAGTCAGGAGAAATTTCAGCTTGTCTTACCATCTTGTAAAATTGGTTCCATCGAACCGATTAAGACGTATCAAGTCCTAATTCATCAACTTGATAGATGAAACGATGTCGGCTTCCATTTTAAAAATAACGCTTTAAGATTGTTGAGAATTTATACAAATTAATTTAATTTCTGTATAATGTGGAAACCGAAAAAAAAAAAATTTATTTGATCTAAGGACAGGCTGAAGCACGTCTGAAACATTGTCCTTAAAGCGTTATTTTTCCCTACTCAGGTGAATTGAGTATGCTAATAGGTTACAAGCAAACCACTTCTAGGATACGACGAGCCTGATGTGGGTCTGCGTTCAACAAACACGAAAGCCCACTAATAGAACTCTGTTACACAGTCTGGAAGAAATACATAAAAAAGGAAAAATTCCAGAATAAAGAAAAGGAAGAAAAATTGTTTTAAACCACTACGCCGGTCAAGTCTTCAGCCACTGGTTCAATTGAACCGTTCTAAACCACACCGTTGGTCTGTTCTTCTTGCAATAGTTTAACCGTTGCTATCTTGCTGGAATTACTGGAGTATAGAGAGCGGATTAGTGGGTTGTTTCAGTTTCGTATGGAAGTTCTGGATTAGGTTGTAAGATGGTTTGGAAACCTATCAAGGACCTTCTTTTATAGGCTATGGTGGCTGCGGGTTATGGTCCAGGGAAATAAATCTCATGACCGTTTTCTAACTGTTGGAGAAAACTAGCCGTTTTATGGTTGTTTTCTGACTGTTGTGCATGGGCCATTAAGCTGCTCCATGCTAACTGTTGTGAGACAACAACTAGCCGTTTTCTAGCTGTTGGGCTAGCCATGCAGCAGTTTCTGCTGGACCCTGTACTTATTGCACAACTGTTATAAATTTTCTGCAACAGCTCTTTTTTCAGCCCTCTATATATTCTTGAGGATTCTCATTCAATCCTCTAGTCTCTCCATCACCCAGTCATCTGTCTTAGCCACTTAGTCGCACCGCGACTCGCATACGTCTCGCGAAGGGAGAGACCCTCTGCGACACAATGCGCACGTGCGAAGTGCAAAGTGTGCCACTAGCGCCTCTACAGGCACACTGCCTCACAAGCCCACGCCCTCGCACCGAGCCCGAGCCCATAATCGAGACCAAGCTCGTGCCCGTGCCCGAGCTCGAGCGCGAGCGCGAGCGCATGCGCATGCGCGTGCGCGGTGTTCCAGTGCTTCGCATTGGAACACGTAAGTCCCATGGTCCACGGACTAGGTATGCAAATATAATAATACCCCACATCCTTCATATAAACTACAGATTTTTCTCTTCCCTTTCCCATGGGGGACTATTCCCAAAATCCAAAAAAAGTTATTTTTTCAAATACTTTTTATATATATTATATTATTTATTATTAAAATATATTTTAAAATCAATATTTTTTGTAACATAAACAGGAACCGTTGGACTGGGAGACTTTTGCCGATTTAAGGACCATTGTTTTATCTTCTTGGCCCAGCCGTTGGATCCGTTTGGTCAGTGAGTAGTCGTATCCAAGCAGCAATTCTTGAAAATCAAGAGCAAGTCCCACTGGGTGAATGGTGCTGATCACATTTACGTGGACTGGCTGGCTAACCACTGGTAGTATGTAGAAGCTTAGTTCCAGTGCATGGTCGTGCACCGCATAATGTAGATCTCATCCAAACCGTCCAAATGGCAGGACCAACTGTTGATGGATTATCACATATGCTAAAAAAATTGTCAAGATGGTAACCGATCTCTACATGTTTCGACTGTAAATGATAAAGCGATAAACGGTCTAGATCTTACTTATAGTGCGTACAGTCCCACTATTTGAACGGCATGCACAGGTTTAGTTCAGACAAATAATGCCAGTCGTTTTGTAATCTAGACCATTGATCTGTAGTTTAGTTGGGAGCCCATTGCCTGGATAGTTCTAAGGCCCAAGTTATCAACTGAAGGTGTGGGATGCAGTGGGACCCAACATTTCAATGGTCTGGACTACGGAATCGTTGAACTACTTGTTACAGTAAAAACGAGCATGGAATCAGCAAACACAAGGTCATGGGACACTTAATTCCAGGCACGTGTTACATGTTGGCACGTACGAAAAGGCGAGGCTCACGCATGCGTGTGAATTCTATAATTAGTAAAGCTACTTACTACATTCTTATTTATTACTTCTGTATCCTTCTTCATGTCCTGATCTTCTATAGGAATTCCATAATTAATAAAGCTACATACTACACTCTTATTTATTACTTCTGTATCCTTCTTCATGTCCTGATCTTCTATAGGTCCCATAGTGTGATGGACGGATCGGATTACGTACTGACCATCTCATTATCGATTGTAACACCCGGCCTAATCAAAACAGTGTCCTGAGGCGTTCACGTGGAAACTGCCGTAGGACCGCTCAATTAAACCGCTCGTGTGAGGGGTACCACCAACAAATTAACCCGGGCTATTCGATTAATGCGGTCGAGTTTGATTATGGTTGGACAGAGTGCGGGCCGAAAAGTCGGTTGGCCTGATTGTACTTAGTAACAGCCTGCGCGGGTCGTGAAACGGTCAAGGAAAGGCAGAAAAGTCTAAAACTTGGTGAGGCCGTGGACTTCACTGGGTTTATGGTCCGTCACGAACTACGGAAGCAGAGGACGCCTAAAAATTAGATATTCGCGTCGTCCAGACAGCACTTGCCAAGTGCGACTCACCCAGCCTTGGCTCAGGGATTAAAATTTAAATCAATGACCCTCTTATTTGAAACAAAGATGTGAGACATTACAGCCGTCAGATCTCTTCTAAATTTACGTTGAATACCGAAAACATTTCTCTATGCCCGTCCACGAAATCTAAATCCCGATTGTGGAACAGTGACCATTGATTGCAAATCGGCCCCTTGCAGTAAAACTTTGCATCCGTTTGCTTTCTAATTTTGTACAGCCCTTCATCAGGCCATAGGGCACCTACCTTATAATTTTTTTGGACAGGGGGCCATTAGAACAGCCCCAACAGCCAGAAATGTACCCAACATGGCCATTTAAAGATCGGACCCGTATGATAAAATCCTGCATCCATTTGCATTCAAATTTTGCACAGCCCTTCATCGGGTCATGGGCCACCTACACTACAAATTTGGTGGCCAGGGGGATGTCAGGGTAGCCCCAGCAGTCAAAGACGTGTCCCATGGGGCCATTGGAGGAAAATAATAGAACTTAAGGCCATTTGCGCCAAATCTAGGATATAAGATCATTAAGCTCCCTCTCTCACCCACTCTCACAACTACTCCATAAACAAGAGAGAGAAGAGAGAAATAAATGAGATAGAAGAGAGAGGAAGAGAGTGTATGTAACGTCTCGTCCAATCAGCACAGTCTCCTATAGAGCTGTACACGAGCAGACTAAGGCTCGAGTACTCGCTCGACTCGACTCGGAATCGACTCGCCTGAGTTAGAGCCGAGTACGAGCTGGTTTTCACTGCTCGTTTAGATTACAAGTAGAGTACTCAACTCGTACCCGTGTATATAACCGCCTGAAAAAAATCCTACTACCTCACCCGTCATTTTCCATTCAAGCCGCGCCCAAACCCTACCCCACCCGTCCTTTTCAGAAGCAGCGCCTGAACCCTTCCCTCCCAGCGAGCATTCGAAAAAAACTCACTCTCTCTCTCTCCCCCCTCCCTCTCCCAGCGCCCGTCCGGCCGTCCCTCTTCTTCCCTCTCTCTCTCTCACTCGCCCCTGTCCCCTGTCCGGCGATGTCCGGTGCCGTTCGTCCCTGCTTCTTGTCTGCTGCCCCTATCCGGTGACGGAGCTCCTCCCTGCCACACATCCAGTGCCGCAGCTCATCCCTGTCAGGCTGTCACTCATCCCGTCATCCGTCATCGCCCTGCCCTGAACGCAGCTGCCGGTCGTCCCTCTTCTGCTCGCCCGGTAAGGTTAGAAATTGTTATTTGTTAATATATTTAGAAATATATAGTTTTGGGATTAAGATCAACGACACCAAAAGATGGGTCCCACATGAACAAAATTTGGAACCTCGTTGGAGGGGGACTCGGCTTCGGTAGGGACCCCTCCAGGCAGCACCCAGTTCGGTACGATTGAACGCCCACCATTAAAAACTTTCTAGGGTCCATTGGCCACAGCACCTAGTTCGGTATGATTGTACTGTTTACTAGCCATCCAAAACTCCTGTGGCCTCAAGAAAATTTTAGCCCATGCATTAACACGATCTTTAAAATTTAGAGAAATGGATGGACGAGTTTGATTTCTCCCAAATGAGCCCATCTCTATTTATGTTATGTATGTCCAAGTGGTCCATCAATTTTTTCATATTATTAGGGTGTATGGTCCGAAAAATGAAGCAAATCTAAATCTCAAGTAGCTAACACCACAGAAAACAATGGTGATTGAACGCTCACAGTTAAAAATCTGGTAGGGCCCATTATGATGTTTATCTGCCATCCAACCTATTGATTATGTGATGTCACACATACCTGGACTAAGGGGAATCGTAGATATCAGTTTGATCCAGAACTTTTGCAGACTAAGAGATTTTTAATGGTAAGTATTTAATTAATATAGTTTTTGTGTGGTGTGGTCCACCTAAGATTTGGATCTACTTATTTTGGACTCATACCCCCGGCAAAATTGTAGGGTTGCGTGAATTGCACAAAGATATAAAGGTGATCTACTCGTTCTTTTTCTTCTTTTTATTATATTATTATTTTTTTTCTTCTTTTTATTTTGTGCATGGACCATCCACTGTAAGTCCCACCATATTAACATTTTGGATCACCAAACCATGATTCCTAATGGTAGATTTGGTTTTTCATTTGACATTTTGTTATTAGTTAGCTAGATGATAAATTTCAATTTCAGCATGCTCCTTTATTTGCATAGATATGAATTATTTGTATTGTTCTAGTTGCAGACTTATAGAGTTGTAGTATAGGATAATCAGTTGCTCATTTGAGGATTTTTATGTTGCCAGATATAGATTTAGTGTGTTCTTGGATGCATAGAAATTGCTCAAATTATCCCTTTTTGTACAGTTCAGGGTTAGATAGATTATAATGTCTTCATTTATTCCAATTTAAATGCATATGCCTGTACTGGTTACGTCTATCATTTTTCTCTCTGGATATATTTCATGTATTTATTTCTTTCATCAAATGTCCACACTTTGTGTTGATGATTAACATGAGAATCAAAAATAAGATTAATGTATTTTTGAGAGATAAGGGGAGATGCTGCTGGAATTTTGGCGTAACATTTAAATTGAAAAACGAAGCATTACAATCCATCTAACTTTGAATGGGTGACTGATTTAGACAGTTAAGTAATTATGCCCGTCTAGCCGTCTAGGACCCTATGTATAGTTAACATATCGAGAACTTAATTTTATAAATGGCTAGTCAAGACGAAAGCCCAAATACCCCTGGAATGGGTGCATCGGCCACATCTCCTCTAATCGTAGAGGGAGATACAGACGCGTCAACTGTATGCAAATGCAAGAAGAAGAGATCAGCAGTGTGGGATGATTTCGATGATATGACACTTAACGGTGTACAGAAGATAAAGTGTAATCACTGCAAAGGGTTATTTGAAGACATGTCCTAAGAAAGCAAGATTTCAGGAGGATCTACGATACATCTAATTAGACATTTGAAGACATGTCCTAAGAAAGCAAGACTCCCTCCTCCCGGCCAACAGATGTTGTCATTTACGAAGTTAAACGGGGACGACTCCCAAGGCGTAGTGTCCATTCATAAGTTTGACAAAGAGAAGCTGAAGGAGTAATCTGGTAGATTAGTGATTCTGGAAGAGAAACCTTTCAGAATGATAGAAAGTAAAGGGTTTAGGGCTTTCTCTCAATTTCTTAACCCTCGGGCCGAGAATGTCTCCCACGTGTCACGCCCCAAACCCGAAAATTGGATTCACAGGAATCCTGATCGTCGAATTCGGTACCGACAGCCTCCGTAGTACCCCATTCTCGGCTCCTAGCATTCATATACAAGATTCCGATCCTGGGATCCTACGAGAAGGATTTTTTTTTTTTTTTTGTACATTTAACTCGCAATAAGCATAACCACATGATTATCCAATTCACACAGGCAACATTACCATTACATATCTACTAATATAATCAGTTGAGTACAATGCTGAAAGGAAAATACATAAGTCGAAAATCAAGCTCCAGAAGACCATTGCACGCTCCAAGCTTAACACTGCGGCAACCTAACATCACCTGCACGCATCTATCGTGCATAAGCTTATAGAAAGCTTAGAGGGTGGTGTAAGTATGTGCACAACGTAAGTGCCAAGAATTCAATATAATGTTATATTTATACAATACCAAACATACTGGTAATCCATAAATCGTACAATGTTAGAATAAACAGAAATACTGAGAAGATAATAAATTATCAGAGTGAACAGAAGTACCGACTAAAAAATCATAATTCACACGATAACAGAGTAGACGGAAATACTTACAAGTCCATGAGTCATATAATATTAGAATATGCAGTACAAATTAACTATGCAAATGAGGAGTCATGGAGACTCAAATATTAAATGCAGAGGATGCAATGCAATATGCATTCCCGATGAGTAACACAAATAGCGTCAACCGTACCATATGTCGTCGATGTAATGCAACATGTAGTGTGAATGGACTGACCATGTTAGAGTGTGAAGTCGGGATGATAGTACGTAGTATCGCAGGCTGTGGGGTCCATCACAAGAGACTTATATCTAAACCAGTCCCATACCTAAATTTGGATAGTCAGATTCAACGTGGTAAACTCCTGATCTTAGGTTAGTCGCGCGCCTAACCAAAATCCATGCCATAACGAAGGTACACAATAATTAGTTACGCACCACCAGCCTAAGTGGATAGTGAATGGATGAATGAATGAGCATGCAACTCCTACTCAATAAGTCCACATATCAGTATGGTTCCTCTTTGGGAAATCATCGGGGTCTATGACACTCCATACCAGATTTTCGCCCCATCGCGCGCAATAAGGTGAGTGGAAGAGACCTCACTATCCGCCTGCCAATATCGGGCCCGGCTCGTCAATAGCAGACTCATTCCTCGAGCTGGTTAGACTCAGCCTAGCATTGCCCCCTCCTCTCGGGCAGGTAAGGCCACAACCCTTTCCAACCGACCACGACACGGTGGAGAGCGCAGCCATCTGGTAATCGGCACTCGACGCTCATCTACCCACTCGGTCTATATGTTGGAGCAACCTCTGGAACCAAGAGGGTTCTGAAACTTTCACCTAAGGATATTTATAGCACCCCATGTAGAACAGATTTTTGGTATCTCATCTAACCATCCACGATATGCCTGTGGAGGCTACAGCCCTGATGTTGCTAGGGCATACAGTAATCACATCACACAATGCAAGGTGCATAAGTCATACAATCCAGTCATGCATCAATCCTACGCAAACCGTGCGCTCATGTGAGGTAACCTCTGCCTATTAGGGAGTGTCATAACAACGTGCTCAATGACAGATGCAATGATCAACCATATCTCATAACAAACATGCAGATGATGCGTATGAGCATGTATCATGATGCTATGCTATCACATACTCATAGTCGGTATCGTCAATCGGCTTCGATAATGTGGACATTTAACCAACATTGCCCCCAAGGGATGGCCCACTTAAAGCCAAACATATATTGGACCCATGGCTTCACAAGGTCCTGACATACAACCCCATGGGCTTTACTCAAGGGTTACATGTACACAACAGGTGAGCCCTGCTCATGGGCCTCAAATACATGACATGTGGGCTCTACACTTGGGTCTCGAATACATCAAATGAGTCATGCATCATGGGCCTAATGCATATCACAAGGGGCCTTGCCCATAGGCAACAAATACATCACGATGGGCCTTGCCCATGGGCCATGAATACATCACAATGGGCTCTTTCGCCTGGCCCTCAAATGCATCACAATGGCCCTTAGACACGAGATGAATACACATCACATCGGGCCTCAAATACGGGTCGCATGCACATCATGTTGGACCCCGACAATCGAAATCGGCAATCGGTCACGACAAAACAGAATCGGTAATCGGTCTCGATTGGTAATCGACAATCGGCAATCGGCCACGACGAATCAGAATCGGTACCGATAATCAGCATCAGTAATCAGCACCGACGATAAGCATCGATGATCGTTCATGACAATCAACATATATAGATAAGGCGGGGTCCATAGATGGACAACTAATCGACCATAATGTAAAGATCGACTTTCAACCGTAGTTATATCAAATTCGATAGCACAGAGCCATCCATCTATGGTGAATGGGGCCCACTTATTTGGGTTAACTCACGAAGAGAATGGGCCTAACAAGGCCTAAGGAAAGGTCACAGTGAGGACATCTAACCATCATTACCCATCAATGTAGACATTCAACCAACATTGCTCCCAAAAAGTGGTCCACATAGGGCTTAACATACAGTGGGCCCATGACCTCATACAAGGGTTTGGTATTCATCACAATGGGCCGAATACATGGGCCTAATATACATCACCATGAGCCACGACTTATGGTCCTCCGATATATCATAATGGGCTACGACCCATAGACCTCAATATACATCAAGTGGACTGCATTAATGGGTCTCATATACATGCCAGGTGGGCCCCGCACATGGGCCTCAAACATACAGCATGTGAGCCCTACACACGAGTCTTGAATACATCAAATGGGTCACGTACCTAGGCATCGAATACGTCAAGTGGCTACACATCATGGGCCTAGTTCATATCACAATGGGTCTTGCCCATAGGCCATAAATACAATTTATTGGGCCTCTTAAATACAATGAGTGGGCCGCACAAGTGGATGGTATGGGTGAAACACGCACAACATGGTGGGCCTGTATAGTCTAGGCGGGCCCAGCACATGCAGGAAGTGGGCCCGGTGCCATCAAGACGGGTAGATAGTGCGGATATAAAATACATACATCGGGGTGAGTCCCACCATTCAGCGGCTAGATGGTGCGGATATACAATACACTTATCATGGTTGGATCACACATTGAAATGGGCCTTATGTACATCCCATTGGGCCCCGACCCATGGGCCTCAAATACCAAGGTGGGCCTTATAACATGGGCCTCATATATATATCGAAGTGGGCCTCAACAATGGGCCATAAATACATAAAGATGGGCCTAATCTCATAGGCCTCATATATATCAAAGTGGGCCTTAATAATGGGCCATAAATATGGCAAGTGGGCCATATCACATGGACCATACGTATATCAAAGTGGGCCTCTTGAATGGGCCACAAAATATATCAAGGTGGGCCCCAATGGATGGGCCGCACCGATGGGCCTTATATCCACTACAAAGGGCCTCAAGGGAAGCTCAGGCTATGTCTAAAATCATTTCAATAATTACAGTGCAATATGTGTATCACTATAGACCATCATTTCATGGGGCACATGGCCCACTAATGATGACCAGCACTATCCAAACATTATCCCGGTAAATCAGTACCATCCAAACATTACCTAAGTAAACCGGCGCCGTCCAAACATTGTCTAAGTAAATCAGTACCGTCCAAACATTATCCAGAACCGTCCAGTACAATCTGGACGGTATGGATGAAATAAATACATCATGGTGGTCTCATGCTGGCAAAGCAGATGGACTACTTGTATGGAACACATACATCCAAAGTGGGTCCTTGATGTTTTAATTTAAACCAACTTGATTTAAATGATTTTAACTCGCAAGTATACGAATCAGATTTAAATATGGTACGTATTACGAGATCGTTTCCACGAGGACTGGTTGTCGCAATTCAAAATTTAAGACTCTACTTAACTAATCCAACAAATATTTTAGCAAACTAATAAGTAAACTAACACAAATCTATGGAAAATAACTGAGAACTATGAGAAAAATTCAATCCAGGAGAAGACTAGGACTTTCGAATCCACCCCTAATTATCCTAACCCTTATTTTACCTGTTGATTCACCCTAATTCAGATTGATATCAAAATAAACAAAGTATACTCTATGTCCTTGGTCGGGCACACAGAATGTATAATCCTTTAAAGCATATGGATCACATCTTTCCATCCATGGTCAGGCATGGAGAGATGTAAATCCTGTTTCTTCCTCTATAGGAGACCTGTTCATGGTCAGACACAAGCACCTAGAATAATATTTCAAACAACATCCATATCTAGACTTTGGTCGAGCTCATAGAATGGAGAAGTACAGAAATCTCAGGAAAGCACACTAGCGAAAGAAACAATTCAATCACATTAAAATAAATTCAGCAGTAAATAAAAGTTATTCAAATTAGGGGTTTCATCTCAGCCCTAGCTAAGAAGTTTAGCAATCTATAAAATTAATTAGAAAAAAAAAAGAAATATAAAATAAAAACATTAAAAACATCCTTCCCTTCTTTCTTCTTTTTTTTCTCTCTCTCTGTCTCTGGCTCTCCTCAAGCTCTGGATCTTCCTTTCTAAGGTCTGAGTGAATACTCCCCACGTCCAAACCCTCCTTATATAGCTGCTGGAGTGGTGAAAATCGGATTTGAATCGGATTTGGAAAGCTATGCATGCCCATTGAAAGCTTTTTCGCAGCCAAGTTCGGTGTCTCGAAACACGCCACTTTCCTCACTTAAATTTTAAAGAAACATCGTTCTTTAGGACTTTCTTGGGTCCTCTACATGATAGACGGTTCAGATCTGCCATATGATCAAAGATGGTGGGCCAAAACTGCCTAGAAAAGTCAGTTTTCGCGGATGTACGAAACCTTTCGCACCATTTCACTGTTGTGATCGGTGGGCCCCACAAGCATTTTCTGGAAAATTCACCCCGTCCATTGAATTCAGAACGAAATTTCAGTTAAGAATGGGTAGTTTCGAACGTCCATTGACGTGGCCCAGAGAAGAAATCACAAAAGGATCAGTTTTGAACGTTGCAGGGCAGCCCTTTTGTGGCCCCTATATCGTACACGTGTGCATGCATGGGTACAAAAGGTTAGCATGGTTTTGTAGCTCTCGAAGCCCCCTACAAGATGGACGGATCAGATCGGCCGTACGAGCAATGGGTGGGGCCCACTACCGTCTGCAAAACGGACGCCGGCCGTGCGTTACGCGTTAAAAAAAAAAGAAATTTCTTTTCTCGGGTCAGCAGTTGTGCTGACCGAACAGCTGGTCCGGTGTAACGCTCGTGCACATGTGCTCTATGCACACGCTGCACATATAGGGTCTACTGAGATGTTTCTAAGAAATCTGCACCGTCCATCTTTTTTATCATATTATTTCAACCGTCAGTACCAAAATTGATGTATATCCAGATATCCACCGGGCCCCACTTAATGAATTAATGGGCTGATCTGTCCATTAGCCCACTTTCTGAGATCTTTAATGGCTGAAATTTAATATGTACGGTTAATTAATGGCCCACATCGCATGTATGAAGTTTCGAGTCAATCGGATGGCGGGAACCATGTGATCTTGCATTCTGGACCATTTTCGGGCCTTTTAAAACGGTGAACGACTTTATTTTCTTGGATCCATGGCATGTAAATCCGTTGATCTTGGTCCTATGTTGTGCGTCACTTGCTCTGGTGACTTTGTAACGTCAAATCCACGCTATTAATATCACTTTTTAATCCACGCTCTTGATTTCCTCCTGCAATTAAAATATAATTAAAATATGGCATTAAACATTATCTTGTAAGTAAAATTCGGCAATAATTAGTGTCTGATATGCAAATTTGACCCTCATCACAACCCCCAACCAGCATTTTGCTAGTCCCGAGCAAAACATGCGAAAAATAATTTTAAAAATAAAAGATAATGCCTGTAAACTCAAGTGACTTGTGAACAGATAGTTAAAATGTAAAAATTCTAAGATTCATGAATGGTATGTGGAATTTTCTCCAGGAATGAAGCTCATGGTAAACTTCATAATCAAGTTCAAAGTATTAATCCATTTATTAGAACATTCCAAACATTAAGTTCCATGAGTGTATAGTGTAATCTCGGCTTACCACTGTTAAGAGATCCAATTGTCATTTTCATGATATCATTGGTAAGTAACAATGGAATGCATGACAACTAAAACTAACACTTGCCTGACAGGTTAACTTTTCATTATACCAGCCTTTGATTTTGTTCATAAACAGTAACGCCAAAGAGGGGAATCAAATCCTCACTTATAGGGAGCAAACCTATGGTGAAAACTTGTCACCTAAATTTTTTTTTCTAACTATTAACCATGGGGGATTGAATCTACATGTATAGGGAGCAAACCTATGGTAAAGATTATGCGACTTACCCTTTTAATTCTCTTTTACTACACATGAAATGTTATTTTAGCTGGTTCCTTTCATGCTTTGAGATTACCAAGTTAATCATTTAATGTGTAAGCGAGATGTGTCTTGTGACAGCAAGCTTTTTCGTATCCGGAGAATCTGGCCCACTAGTTGAGTTCTATGGCTCATAACGGACCATACGAGCCTAATATGTAATATATTTTGAGCGGGTAGAGACATCAAGGTGGGTCTTAATAGATTCTAAAGGTGAAAAATATTGTTTTCAATGCCAGGGCCCACCAGAAAATCGGATTGAGTTAGTCTTTCAAGTCAACACCTAAAGTAGGCTGAAAAATGAAATGGACGGTGTGGATTTGATTTCTACAATAAGGTAGTGCCGACATGAGCGACCCACCCCAAAATCATTATATATATATATATATATATTTTTCATTAGCTTTGTTAGTACACACCCATGTCAGTGCACATACCCCATGTTAGCCATACCCGTCTCTCATCACGTCCAGCGTCCAGAGACGTTGGACGGTCATGAATATAACACAAGCATTGTGGTGGGTCCCACATTGGGACTGTGTACTTCACATTGGGGTGGATCCACACGTATGGGACCCACTAGCCTTGGATAAAAATGTATATTTGTATATTTCTTTCAATTAGGCCCGCCTAAACGAACTGCTAAGTGAGCCCACTAGGTGAATGGCATGGATGTAATACATATGTTATAGGTGGGCCACTCATCACACAAAAAAAATGAAGAGAGAGAGAGAGAGAGAGAGAGAGAGAGAGAGAGAGAGAGAGAAGCACCCACCTTTGATTTCTTGGATTTCTTCCACCAACATGATCTAGAGCACCAAGGAGACGATTTCAACGGTCGAGATGTTCTTAGGATGGTGGAGATAAGGGTGGGAAGTGGACCACACATGGCTTCTCATGGGAGACATGGACGTGGGTGCTCCATGGAAGGATTGCTTGGAAGAAAATGAGAGAGAGAGAGAGGATGGGATGTAAGGGAGTGATGGGTGGTATGGGTTGTGTAAGAAAGGGTTGACTTGGGGAATGACTTGTGTACTTGGAGATGGGTTGAGGTGATGGGTTGTTTTGTACTTGATTGATTTGATTTGATTGATTGATTTGATTGATGGTAGAGATTTTCTTAGGATTTACAACGCGCGGTGTTTTATTCGAATTGAACGTAGACCGACATCTTCCAGCCTAGGTATTGGTTCGATGCGCGAGACGCGACATCGAAACTGCGGCGACGGCGCAGTCGCAATGATATGAGTCTTGGGTCGAGCCGACTCAAACCGACAGGATACGACTTAGGGCTGTTTGCAAACATCAATTATAGGTCGCAAGTTGCCAGAATTCATCAGGAAGGATCGCGGGAGTCGACGGAATAGTATAGGCTGGGATACGGATCTTACACCGCGTCACAGTGCAGAGAGAGTGCATGAAGATGTACGCTAAGGAGAAGATAAAATCGAAAGAAGTTTTGGCTTCAGTGATCAGAATAGATTTAACTTATGATTTATGGACGGTGTCCAATAAAAGAAAAGGATACATTTCATTAACCGCACACTATGTCGATAAGGATTGGAAACTATGCAAGAGAATTTTGAACTTCTACAACCTTCCTCCTCCACATACTGGTTTACTTATTTCAGATTGCATCTATAGTTGTCTAGAAGGCTAGGGCATTGAGAACAAAATTTCAGCAATAACTTTAGACAATGCTTTAACAAATGATAGTGTCATTTCATGCTTACGTAACTAGTTCAGGGCTACAGAAAATTTATTTTTTGAATAAAAAATATTACAGATCAGATGTTATGCCCATATTGTAAATTTGATTATACAAGAAGGGCTGAAAGCATTCGACGACACTATAGAGAACATAAGACAAAGTGTGAAATATTTAAGGGGATCACCATCGAGACTGAGTGTATGGAATGACATCATCCAACGTTTGAATGTGTCATCTAAAAAAATGTTGAAGTTGGATGTCTGTACAGGTTGGAACTCAACCTATAAATTGTTAGATGTGGCAATGGAATTACAGCTTGTATTTTCTTAATACGCGGTGCGTGACAGAACGTATTCTTGGTTGCCGAGCACAGATGATTGGGCCAAAGCACAACAAGTTCATGCATTTCTCTAAGTTTTCTACGATTGCACGAAGATTTTTTATAGGAATCAGTATCCAACGGCGAATCTGTTTCTTTCGTCTTTTTGGAAGATTAAGGATGCTCTACAGAAAAATACCAGTGCGGGTCCAGATTTCATACGACAGATGACAGTTGGTATGAAGATGAAGTTCGATAAATACTGGGACGAATGTCATCTGTTGATGTCCTTGGCAGTTGTTCTTGATCCCTGTTGTAATATGGGATTGGTTGATTTATTTTCATGAAGCTGTATCCTACTGAAAGATCGGCAACAGAGACGTCTAAGGTTCGTCAAGCCCTTGAAGATCTGTACAAATCGTATGTTAATACTTTGCCTGTAGCGGGTGTTGAAGAAAGTAGAGATGTGAATATTTCTGTACCTGGTAATCTAGATGTGTTAAATGAATACATATCATATTTAGCACAAGCACGAATGGGAGTTGATACTAAGGAATCAGAGTTAGAAATGTACCTCAATGAGCCAATCGTAATGTGAGCTGAATTTGATGTGTTGGAATGGTGGAAGATGATGGTTAGTGAATCAAAATACCCTACATTATCTGTGATGGCACGGGACATATTATCAATACCAATTTCAACAGTGGCATCAGAATCTGCATTCAGCACAGGGAGCAGGGTTGTAAGCAAGTATCGAAGCTCACTTTCGCCAAACACAGTTGAAGCGTTGATTTGTACGCAAGATTGGTTGCGCCCGATATAGGGAGGAGATATGAATGATGATGATGAAGAAGAGGAGATTGAGATTCGTGGCGAGTCTCTACCTACAAATCAGTAATTATTTTCAATTTTTCAATTTTTTTGGCTGAATGTTGAATGATCTGTAATATTATTTCACTGCAACTGAAAATATGAAAGTGTTAGTCCTTTTAGAATGTGGTTTGGAAGACTTTGAATCTTTGATATTTATTTACATATGCCTATTCATTTGCTTTTATTTTTGAATTTTGATACATTTATATTGCTTTCTTTTGTTCCTATATCAAGTTCAATTAATTTATCAACATTCTGATTTTTTTATTAAAAATTGAATGTAGATATGTCGTCATTCGAGCCATCGACAAACATTTAGGACCATGTTTCCCTAGTTGAATCACCACCATGGTCTGAAAAAACAAAGATTAAGTGTGGTTTTTGTGGCTCAAAGTTTGTGCATAAGAATAATCGCTTTCGCCTACACTTGTCATGTCGAGGTGGTGATGCAAAATCATGCCCCGATGCCCCTAAGGATGTCCAAATTCTTTTTCAAGCCCTGTTAGATTCGAATAGAAAGTCTTCCACTCCATCCAAACTTTCTGCTTCTGGATTTGGTACACAAATGACATCCACAAAAAACTTTGGAGAAAGAACAATTCCAACTCGGCTTAAAACGCAGTATGAAAGATGTTTCTAAACTTTAGCGATATTCAAGTAAAAGACAACACGATTTTAAAGCAGGGTCAAGTTACTTGTCGAGTACAACAAACAAGAAGAAGAAAAAGAGTAAAAAAATTCAAATTCCTAACTCGTCTCGGTGAATTTTTTAGGGCATTGGGTACTACATACAATTCTTCACATAAAACAAGTTAAAAAAATCTAGTTTAAAGTATAGAAGAGCAGGAAGGAAAAATCTCTTCGCCTTCTGACTAAGAGGAAGTGAACCAATTTGTATATGAAAAAATAGATAGCAGTTCCGATGGATCAGATGACAATACAGGAACAGGAAGACACTCATCTTATGCAGGTTATTATTTATAAATTGTCATTTTGAACAATGTAATGTAATTATATAAATATGTTAATGTAATTATGTGCATTTTATATATTTTATTGTTCCGTTTAACTTCGAATTCCAATTGATAATTGAATTAAAATTCAAATTAATCTCAATTTATAACTCGAACTTAGATCAAAGCTCGAACTCGTTACTTGAAAACCCTACTCGAATTAGGCTCAAATTCAGACTCAGACTCGAACTCGCCTCGAAAACTCACACTCGGTACCCAACTCGTATGCTCGTACTCGGACTCGACTCGAAAACTCGGACTCGACTCCACTCGTTTACTACTCGTACTCGGCTTGTACTCGAGCGAGTAGAGTACGAGCAGGGGGTCTATGCTCGTTGGCCAAATAGAGTCGAGTACAAGCAGCACTCGGGCGTTAAGAGCCGAGTACGAGTAGGGCGATACTCGACTCAACTCGACTCGTATACAACTCTTGTCTCTTGGGGCGTCCACGTAGGATTTATCACAGGACCATTAGTTTAAACTGCTTGTGGTGGGGTATCACGAGTAAATTAACCTATGATTAGCTTGTTGGAATAGATCAGTCAGGCCATGAAAGGGCCTAGTACAGGTCACCAAGTTAGATGTCCATTTATACTTAGCATCAGCCCGTACGGGCTATGCCGCGGCGCAGGAAGGTCGAAAAATTATAAAAATTTAGAGGACCTTAGATCTCACTGGGCTTGTGGTCTATCGTGGACCACAGACTCATTAGGCACCCAGAAGTAATTATTCGAGCCGCTCCAACAGCCCATGTCAACTCACCCAAGCCCAAAGTAGAAATCTGGCACTGAAAAATGAAACTGAGACACCGAGCTTTCCAGCCGTCAAATTTCTTCAAAATTTACGGTGAAGGTCTAATGTGGTGTCCTACGCCCGTCCACAAAATCTAGGACCCGATCATGTAACGATGACCGTTGATCGCAAATTAGACCTGTACGACCAAACTCCATATCAAATCATTCTTAAATTTTGCATGGCCCTTCATCGAGCCATGGAGCACCTATCCTACGGTGTATATTAATATGTACATCATATAAAGGGCCCTAGATCTTAGAAAGACCCTCTCATAGATCTAATATAGTGAAAACCTAGCCCTTGGGGCCATTTACACCAAATCTAACATTATAAAAGGACCTTATTTGGGCACCTCCTCTTCCCATACGATTTTGCCCTAAAGAAGGAAAGAGAGAAGAGAGAAAAGGGAGAAGAAAGGAAAGAGAGAGGAAGAAGAGAGTGAAGGAGGGTGTTGGTGGTGGTGGGGCCCAAAGAAACACCATCTTGCAACTCTCTACCTCTTATACAAGAAACCCTTCACCGCCACCACAAGAATCGCTTTCGTCGATCGTTTAGGTAAATCCCTCACCCATTTTTCTTGAAACTCATGTATTGAGAGGGGATTGACATGAAATTCTAACATGCAAGACTTTATTTTAGGGATTCCGGCCGATCAACCCAAAAGCCCTCATTCGTATGACGTTTTCCGAATCTACAACGATCCATAGGTGCGGCCTATTGCTCTTAGGTGGCCTAGCATCAATTCTATTTTGAGTTTAATGATTTTGATTACTTAGATGTCATTTTTGGAGAACCCAGAGAATCCATAAGAGTTGCATGGTTATTGAAATTGTATGAAATGATATATTTAATTCTCATAACGTTATTCTTGTTCTCACATGATTTGGTGTTTGATTGATTATATGCTCATGCCTTGTTGATTTTTTTCATGTATTGCTACTTCATAGTATGTATGATTTCATTACTCTTATGCATGTAACTTCTTGAGATGGAGGAAGTGCTTAACTTCCTCACCCACACACCCACACACACACACACACACACACACCTGCACTTGTTTCTTGATATGGTTAGTCTAGCTTGCTATAAGAATATGAATTGTATGTTGATATGTATGAGAACATGAGTTTGTTTATTCTAGCGATACATTGTTAGTCGGCATGCTATGAATCATTATTCGTGCCCTTGGGTTATCCAAATTCATGAGTAGTGCGAAGGTGGTCCCGATGGTAGGACTGTCTCGAGACTAAACTTATAGATTTGGGCGGGTGTGCTCGGGTGGTTGTACTTCGACTACATGGGTCTCTTATGCCCGAGGTCACTCGTCCCACGCTCGCCTGACTCTTGCAGTTTAGTCTACTATTTGACCAACCTTGAGTGTTAACCCTAATTGTTCTCATATAATGAAACCTGAATCACCGTGCAACCGTTATAGCCCACCAATAATTCACCTGAAACTGGTCCACAGCCTCGTGAGCCGGGCATGGTGGAATGGGACACTGTGTTTAAGTTGTCGACCTACGCTGGGGTGTCGCGCCTTCCCGTAGTGACCGCGAGCAATCTCTTTCTCTCGGCACTCCTTATGTACTTGAAGTTGGAGATGAGGAACCCGACGAGACCCCATTTAGGGTCTCAGCCTCACGCATTGGGGGGTCTTGGCCTCGCAACCCATTTAGGGCATTGTACGTAGGGTGTATCAGATTTCCCAACCTGCTGGATGAATGGACTTAACTAATAACTTGGTTAACACGATCGCATTAGTTAGGGTAGTGACTCGAAAGTCGAGGTCGATCTGAGGGAGTGCTGACATACTCGATCATTAGAAGGAGTCGCTTGAGGGAGCGTTGGGGCGAGGGCATGCATCATATCATTCTGCATGCATGCATTTTAATAAGAGTTGCTAGGTGTTGATGATTGACTCTGTTTCATTAAATTCATATTATAATTGATGCCCGTTATAACTTAAGATTAATAGCACCCACTGAGTTGATCACTCATTCCCACTCTGGGACGGTATTTTACAACACCAACCAGACTCTCTCATAGATGCAAGGGACATGGAGCAAGGGGAGCATGGTGATGCTGGTCTCGACAAGGACAAGGAGTTGTCATACTTCCAGTTGATGGAGGGTTCTCCACCAGCTTGATAAGTGGGATTGGATCGCTGAGTAGTGGGCTCGGTTCTATTCTTTTAAGACACCTTATTTTTGTGATTATGTCAGGTGTCACCGTGTGCGACCCCTTCTATTCCTTTGGACATGTATATATATACATATATATTTATATATCTGAGTTGCTTTCATTTCAGTGGATTATATGGTTGCATGTCATGTTCCAGGAAATTCAAAAGTTGCGCATTTAAACTTGATCAAGCGCATTTTAATGAATATTAGTGATGAAGTGACCCTGGGAACTTGGGAGTCAAGTGTATACGCGACCCCCGAATTTCAGGGTGTTACAGTGTAGAAGAAGGTGGGGCTCAAGGGATTTGAGCCTTGAAGAATCTCCTTCCCATTCCTAAGGGATCTAACATCCATAATCGCGAAACGAATTCCAACTAACTTAGAGGTAATTACCCATCATTTCCATAAATTCATTTTATCAAGTTGGGTCTTTGCTTGTATCTTAATATGTGGATGCATTTGACTCAGAACCTCAGTGAATCGACCCACGAGTTCTGCACCCCTAGGTCGTTTCCGCAAGTTCTTAACGCTCCAGAAGTGCAGACTATTATCCTTAGGTGACCAAGTACCAATTTTAGGATAAATTTAAAGATTATGAATGTTAGGGTGATGTGCATGCGTAATTTAAAGAAAACCTAGCTAAGAACCTGTATGATATGTCCACCCAACTTGCATGCAATGATTAATTGTTGTTTCATTGGTGTTCAACATGTTTGGGCATGAAATTGGTGTTGCATGTTCAATTGCACATCTGATTTTTGTATGATCTTCCTTGTAGCGTTTATGATTGCATTATTCCTTATTGTATTTATCTGTACTATGAATGATGTGTTGTTCTTGGTCTCTTAGGTAATCCAACATCACACGCACACATGTCTAGCTTATGCTATTAAGAGTATTTTCATTCATTCCAATAACCTAAAATTTTATGCTCGATATATTGCACACATGATTCCACCTATACTAGAAGTATTATAGAATGCAACCGATTTTCTGGTTGGTCAGGGAACTGAGATTTATGAAGGTGGTTCCATTAGATGGACCATCCTGTGATTAGACTGACTGATTCGTGCGGATGCGAATGAGCAATAGTAGTTGGACTACATGGGTTTCTTGCACCAGATGTCATGCGTTACGTGCTCGCCTGAACTTGGACGGTCTGGCCCATCGACTGACCAATCATTTTTGTTAACCATGTTTGTTCATACCTATTTGTAACCTAGAACATCCCTCGCCCACTGACGCCCACTGACAACTGCTAGACATTGATTCATAGTCTCGTGAGTCAATAACAGTGGAATGGGACACTATGTCCGAGTTGATGGCCTACGTTGGGGTGACAAGCCTCCCTGTAGTGATCGCGAGCGATCCCGCTTTCCGGCACTCCCCATATAATACCCCGGATTTCATACCATGAGTTTGACACTCGTGTACAAAATTCAGGATGTTAACTACGAAGGGAGAATTTCATCCAAGCGTATTGGAAAAACATTTAAGAGTGACATCACATCCAAAATATGAAAATCATACATATGGAGTCCACATCCAAACACAATCAAGTAAGGCCCATAGGGCTTATACAACGTAAAATAAAAAAACTAATAGAAAAATTATATCAGTTATATTCAGGAGTCTCCACTGAAGTAAAAGGTCTCACGCCTGATCTTAGCTTGTGCTTCATCAAGCTCCTCTTGGGACCAATAAGGCCATTTCTCTATAACATCAGTTGTCGGTTCCTCATTCATGGGAGCCGCTTCTTCATCTACGACACCAACGGTTGGTGCAGTTGCACAATAGTATACATGAGTGGCCATCTCAATGAGAAACACTGCCCAAGATTACAATCGAATATAGTAATTAGGATATTTCAAAGCAAACATTCAAGTAAAGTAACATTTCATAAAATGATCTTTTTAAAATAAATGGATGCATGAAATGCACCTCAGCCTGGGGATGCACATCCAGCTGACCATCGGATGGGCCTTTCAAACAGTTGGCTCATCCATGCAAAGAATGGGTTTTTCGAACAATCGACTCATTCAAATGATATTAGGGTCGTTCGAATAGTACATTGGTCTTTCCAAACAGTTGACCAAGCACTTGATAATGCTCATATGTAATGTATGCATAATTACCTGTTCTTTATTAATCCGGTTTACAATCAGCCATTTATGTACATCCTTACAACTAGTGGTCACATTAATACTATAATTCCCAAGTAATCAATCTATTCAAATCATTTCCATTAACCGCTAACATTAGTCCATATTCCCTAAAGGATACTAAGTCCACTCTTAGACACCGTCTTCAAATCTAATTCAAATGTTCCCAAGGTGGTAGATGTAATAATTTCAATTGATTCATAATGAGGCCACCAATTTAAGGAGCATTCTTCATACATGTAATTTCATAATTCCAATACAATTCCAATATAATTACGTAATAATACATGCATATTATGCCACACATTCATCCACATTCATACATTATAACACACACTAACACTCACTTGCATACACCAACTACAATCATACCACAATACATGCATGCTATGCCACACATTGGCATACTCTTTTCTATTTACAACTCATACAAATGAACTATGCAAATGCTGGGTCCTTACTCTTACCCAGGTGGTAGACTCCTTGGAGTTTCAACACCGGGTCAAGGGTTCGAGTTCCCATGGTGGTGAAATCCCACGGTGTGTGTGTGGGGTGTGTGTGCATGTGGCGTGAGTGTGTGGGGGTTTGTGTACGTGTGTAAAAAAAATACAACTGACACATGATACTAAATTATCTCCAATTACAACTATAATCTACGTGTCTTCCACATTGATTTTCATTCCAAAAATCCTCATATTATAACATAATTGTAACAAAAACTACCTATAAGCATGAATACATTAGTTATAAGAAATCATTCTACACCATAAGAATTAGATAAGAGAGTTCATGATACAAGGATAAGAGTACATGTATGTTCTACACAAACAGTTAATATTATCATGTTCAAATACTAGATAAGTGTAACGCCCTGGAAATCAGGGGTCGTGTATATACTCGACTCCCGAGTTCCCGGGGTCACTTATAACTGGTTTTTATTAATATGCGATTAATCCAGTTTAAATGTGCAGCCTGAAATTTTCTAGAGCACGAAGCATAACCACACAAGTCTACTAAAATGAAAGATAACTCACATATATATAGGTCCAAAAATATAAATGGGTCGCATAAGGCGTTGTCCAATAAAACTAAACAAAAGAATACTATGACCCAAAAGAATAAAGCTAAGTCCACAACTCAGCGATCCAAATCCCGCATGATCAAGCCAATGGGGAGTTGTCCATCAACTGAAAGTAGGATCGCTCTTCCTTTTGATCCAAGTTCGGGCCGTAAGGCTCGTCGTACTTGGCGTCACTTGCAACTACTAAAGAGTCTGGTTGGTATTTTAAAACATCATCCCAGAGTGGGAGTGAGTGATCAACTCAATGGGTGTTATTAATCTTAAGTTACAACAGACATCAATTATAATATGAGTTTAATGAAATGTAACCAATCATCAACACTTAGCAACTCTTATTAGAATGCATGCATACGGAATGATATGATGCATGCCCTCGCCACAACGCTCCCTCGAGCGACTCCATCTAACGATCGTGTATGTCAGCACTCCCTCAGAGCGACCTCGACTTTTGAGTGACCACCCTAACCAATGTGATGCAACGCGATCGTGTTAGTCATGTTATTAGTTAAGTCCGTTCATCCAGCAGGTTGGGGAATCTGATACACCCCACATATCAAATGCCCTTAACTAGTTGCGAGGCCAAGACCCCCCAACATGTGAAGCCAAGACCCTACGATCCTTGATCCCATTGGGTTCTCCATCCCCGACTTCAAGCACATGGGGAGTGCTGAGAACTGGGATCCCTCGTAATCACTACGGGGAGGTGCGTCATCCCAGCGTAAGCCGATAGCTCGGACACAGTGTCCCATTCCACCATGCCCGGCTCATGAGACTGTAGATCGATATTCAATTCGCTATCGATGGGCTACAACGGTTGTAGGCTATTCCAGGGTCCATACATATGTGAGCAAATATGGTTAACAATCAAGGTTGGTCAGTAAATAAGTTAGATTGCACGAGTTTAGAAAAGTACGTGACAAACGACATTGGGTACAAGCAACCCATATAGTCTAACTACTGTCACCCACGCACAACCGCCCAAATTCATGGGTTTAACCTCAAGATAGTCCTACCAACGGGACCGCCTTCACTCTCCTTGCATTCTTGACCAACCCAAGGGTTTGGTGGTAATGTATAGCATGCCGGCTAACATGTGTTATCAACTAGCATAGGTAATAACATGCATTCATACTTCCCATCATAGAATCTCAATTTTTACCAGACAAATGCTAACAATATCATGAAATAAAGGTACAAGTGTTGTGTGGGTTAGTATGGAAGGCAAGCATTTCATATATCTCCTAATACCAAAATATACACAAGGGTTAGTACAACAAACATGTTATGGAAAAAACATCATACATGAACCAAGTAAGGAAGGTACAAGCAATCATCATTAACATACCCAATCATATTTGAGAAACAACAAGCGTTCCGTCATCATTGCACATTAATTTGAGAGGAATCTAAAGTGTAAGATCTTGTCTAGGTTTTGATAGATTACCTAAATACATCATCCAACAAACAAAATCATTAGATTCATATTAAAATTGATGCTAGGCTACCTAAGAGTAATAGTCCGCACCTTAAGAGGAGATTTTTATTCTTTGAGATCTTAGGGTTTGAGGATTTGGGTAAAACCACTATTTTCTAAATTAAAAATAAGAAAGACAACATTAATGCCTAGAAATCTACACTATGTCGCTCTATTGAAGGAAAAATATACCATTCTTACATTTACTTCTTGGCATGGGTGAGTTTGGTGGAGGTTTTCTTGAAGAAGAGGTAGGGACTTGCGAGATTGAACTCCCTTAGGCCCCACTTTAGCTATGACCCACTTTCTTTCCCTTCTTCATTCTCCCCTCCTCTCTTCTTCCTTCTTCTTTCTCCCTTTTCTCTCTTCTCTCTTTCTCTCTTTCCCTCTTTCTTTTCACTAGGGTAAAATCGTATGAGGAGAGAGGGTGCCCAAATGAGGTCCTTTTGTAATGCCAGATTTGGTGTAAATGGGCCCAAGGGCTAAGTTTTCACTATACTAGACCTATGGGAGGGTCTTGCTAAGCTCTAGGGGCCACTATAGGGTGTACAAGTCGATATACACCGTAGGATAGTTAGCCCTAATGATGATCTATGTATGGATACGATCGGCCCGCCATTTAAATGCGTCAATCGACAGATATGATTAGAAGTCTGTTTAACAGCCACCGATAGTCGATCGGGGCCGCGGCTATACGAATATAAGTAGAAAAATATCCTTATTCCATGTGAGAAGTTTGGTCGTAAACTGACGGTCCGAAATCCTCAACTTCACATAAGAGTGGACGACTCAATTCACTTAAGTTTTAGCTCCTTGTTTTAGGGTATTTGCACTTTGCGTGCACTCATACTTTGGTTCAATTTGAGTGATTCTGGGTAGTACTCAGTTCCTAGTCCCGCGACGGACGTCAAGCCCAGTAAGACGGACATTTGTCTATAGTTTTGGAACTAGTGGCCCGCTAACGAGCGGTTTAGAGCTTGTTTGGAAATTCAGGGTATTTCTGGTGGCCCCCTGACCATGAAACTTATAAGGTAGGTGGTCCTTGGCCTGATGAAGGGCCATGTAAAATTTGGAAACAATCGAATATGAGGTTGAGTCTTACGGGTCTGATTTGTGATCAATGGTCGTCGTGCCATGATCAGGTCTTAGATTTTGTGGACGGGTGTATGACACTACATTAGACCTTCATCATAAATTTGGAAGAAATCCGACGGCTGAAAAGCACAGAGTTTTAGTTTCATTATCCCGTACCAGATTTCAACTTTGGCCTTGGGTGGGTTAACATGTGCTATAGTAACGGCTCGAATAATTAACTTTTGGGCGTCTAATGAGTTTGTGGTCCGCGATGGACCACAAGCCCAATGAGATATATGTTTTCCTAATTTATTTTTAATTTTCTAACCTTTTTGTGCCGCAGTATAGCCCGTACGGGCTAATACTAAGTGTAAACGGTCATCTGGCTTAATGGCCCGCACTAGGCCCTATCATGACCTATCTGGTCTACTCTAATGAGTTAATCCTAGTTTAATTAACTTGTAGTATCCTTCCACGAGTGGCTTAAACGAATGGTCCTGCGGTAAATCCTACATGGACGCCCTAGGACACTGTGCTGGTTGGACGAGACATTACAAGGGTTGATTTGATCTATTGTTAAGATCCGGGCCTTATCTGACTCAGCTTTGGTTAGATCTTTAATTTAGTTATGCTCGTCTTGATTAGTTAGTAACGGGTCGGTTAGATTTGGGTCATATGTGATTGAATCATGGGACTACACCTGATGTTTAAGTGATCGGGCGGATTCGGTGGTTTCTTATAGTTGATTAATTGGACTTATGGGGTTCTTTACTGGTACCACCCCTGTATATACTAACATTGAGTGTTAATGGTCATTTACGTGATATTATAAGTTAATTTATAAAAAAAAACTTCAAGGATTTTTGAGAATCCAAAACAGTGAAAATTGATGATGTTACAATAAGAGATTATGTAATGATATTACTAAAATGAATATTCTAATAAGATCATCATATTTGAAATAAACCTAAGCTACTATTGTGAAAGAAGCTTAAAGGGTAGATCTCACCTCAAGCTTGGATCTCTTTTACTAAGAGTAAGAAAAGAAGAAGAAATTGATAAGGACCCAAACTCCTACAACCAAATAGGCACACTAATTAACAAATTATTAAGTAAAAATCAATATTATAGCCGAAATCTAAAGGGATAATGATAGCTCACCACAAATTCGAGTTGATTTGGATCAAAATCAACTCAAGATCCACAAAGTGCCAAGATTTAGTTAAGGCTTGGTCTAACTCGGTGTCGTCACCAAAACAAGATCTAAGTACTCAGTTCACCAGGTGAAGCTTTCCTGAGATTTGGTTTTAGGAAGACATGCATTAATTAGTTTCAACACTACTATAATATAAATCACTGAGTCACCAAGGCAGTGACTCGGTGGAGTGGGTGGAACATCACTAGGTAACTCAGATCTTAACTGAGTTAGCTAACATATTAAAAATGAATTAATGAGTTGAACTAAAATTCCCAAACCAAGATAACTGCAACTGCAACTCAGCAAATTTAGACATGATAACTCGGTCATCGACTATGTGCAACTCAGTTTATGATAAATTGAGTCGAACCGCTAAGTCAGCCCTTATTTCACATGAGTTGAACCCAGTTTATGACTGAATTAACACTAATTACCAAGGCAAAACAATGGTTTTGTACGAGTTGAAACTCAGTAACAACCCCATTGGAACAACCTAACTCGGTTGATTTTTGAGTCAATGAAAAATGCTAAGATGTACCTACCTCGAATAAAGAATCTCCTAGATCAGCTTGCTTTCCACGAACAGTTGCACTAATGACGCTTGAGCAAGTCGTGTGACACACCAACACTCCAGATTGTGTGCAATACCACTGAGTCAGTGTGATTCGTCAACACCACTCGCCTCCACAAGAACTTTCAGCTCTCATTCTCCTTCCCTTGTTCCTCTTTCTTCAGACAACATTTCGACCATGGATAGACTCATATTGATAATGAGAGTTGCCCGGGCTGAGTCGACTTGGTATAGTTCGACTCAGATTTACTATCTCGTCCTATTCTCACTCCCTCTCTTTCTAATTTTTCTTTGAATTGAAAAGGACTAGAGAAGAAGAGAAATGAGGTATTTATAACCATCAGTCTGACTCTAGATGGTTCTGTAACTAATCCTATAATTAGTTGAGTTTCAAACTAAAACTTACTTAAACTCAGTTAACAAATAACCTATTAGCATGGTCAGACATATTGTACAAACATAATCATAGTTTAGGGGTGTTTATCAAATGGTATGACCCTTCAAATAGGCGCACCCGATCGTTAAATGGTCCCCACATACGGATGGTGGGTTTTTCAACCCAACGAAAAAGATGACTCTGACGTTAATGGTAAACTTGTAGTTGACAGATCATCACATGATTTGACTCAACTGGACAGTTTAGATGGACGTTGTGATGCATGTGGGACCCACATTTTGGATGGAAACCCTCAACACGTTGATGGATTTGAGTTTCTTTTCTTAAAGCGGCTAATGAACTCAATGACAACGGAAAAACCCTAATCCTTTCAAAGCGAAGTTTCTAGACTCGTTATAAATTTGAAATGCACGTTTGTGATTGCTCGGATGACAGACCTATGGCTCAGATCTTTTCTAAGGCATCTGTATTGCTAAAACTAGAAATATTCTTTCCACTTTTTTCTGTTACGATTCCTTAACTACAAGGATTTTCTACAGTAGATGAACTGGGAATGGACGGCTAGGAATAGATATTCGCCTCACAATTGGATAGCCAACGTGGCAAAACAAAATTTAATTCCATTCTTAGAATTTCAGCACACACGTCTTTCTAACGCCATTGATCGTGCACTTACACACGTATTCAAATGTACGAAAGTAGCCAGGGTTTGGTCGAAGGCGCCATCTGAACAAGATCAACGGTTCAGATCTGCCAACATCATATTGATGGGTGGACCACCATCATTCAGCAGACGTCCGTCCGTTTGAATTTTCGTTTGAGCGGGAGAATGAAAGTGAAAGAGATTCTCTCCTTTTTGTAAAAATACTTGTCGACATTCCCTTTAACTAGGTGTTGAATCCAGTTTACTTCATTTGCATGCACACCTATGTACATACATACCAGAAACTGAGCCCCACAAAGACAGTAAGGGAAATCCATCCTGTTCAGACTTTTCTAAATGCCCAATTACGACATCTAACAATAGGTGAGATAAATCCAAAGATTAAGTGGGCCACATGGTGTCAAATAATAAAAAAATGGGCTGTTACACCCCCATGTACTTGAAATCAGGAATGAAGACCCCAATGGGATCAAAGATCGCGGGGTCCTGACCTCGCACGTTAAGGGGTCCTGGCCTCGCAAATGGTTGAGTGCATCGATATCGTCAGGTCTACTGGTTTTCCTAATCTGTTAGATGAATGAAATTAATTAAAGACTCGTCTAATATGTTCATGATCGCATCGCATTAGTTAGGTTGGCGAATCGACAGTTGAGGTCACAATGAAGGAGTATTGGTCATGCGCGATCGTTAGACGAAGTCGCTCGAGGGAATGTTGTTGTGAGAACATGCATCATACCATAATTCATGCACATGTAGGGGTGCACATCGAACAGTTGGATCCGTGTAACCGGGCTGAAACTGTTGGATCGGTCTGGTTTGTTCTTGTTTTAGGATGCTAACAGTCCGGTTCCGGTTCCAAAATTCTCAAAACCTGTTGAATATGGATCAGTTCCTGTTTAGGGCCCTGTACAACCGATCCGAACTGTTAAACCAAACCATAGATCCAAACCGTTGAACTGAACCGTAGAGCTGAACCATAAAACCGCATCGTTGATCCGAACCGTGCCATGAACCGTAAATCCAAACCGTGGATCCAAATCATGAGCCGTACTAAGTATTCGTTTTAAAAAAAACACCTGAAGATCCTTTAGCTTCAGCGTCTCCTTACCGCCCTGCATCCATCTCGCCCTTGCAAAAAAAAAAAAAACCCTCTTACCCCTGTAAAAAAAACCCTCAGTTCCTCTGCCCTCTCTCTCTCAGTCTCTCTCCCCCTCTCTCTCTCTCGTCGTCCCAGACTCCAGCAGCCGTGCTGCGCCCTCCCTTGACGGTCCGACCCCTCTCTCTCTGTAATGCCCTGAAAATTGGGGTTCGCACATACACTCGACTCCCAAGTTCCCGGATATCACTTTAATTAGTTTTATAGTTTCACGATTAATTAGGGTTAAATGCGCAGCTTGAAATTTCTTGAAACATGAATCACAATTCACAACTAATCTACTGAAGCGGGAATGATTAAAGATATACAAGTCCAAAATAATATAAATGGGTAGCACAAGGCATTGCCGAATAAAATTTTAAAAGAATGACATGTCCAAAAGAATAGTGCGCTGAGTCCATAACTCAGTGGTCCAAAACCTGCCTACTAGGCCGATGGAGGACCGCCCATCGGCTGAAAGTAGGACAGCTCATCCTCCTCATCAAGACTCGCGCCAACAGACTCCTTGTACTCTACGTCACCTGCATTTATGGAAGAGTTTGGTTGGTGTTTTAAAACACTGTGCCAGAGTGGGAGTGAGTGATCAACTCAATGAGTGCTATTACTTTTAAATTGTAACAAGCATTAATTATATTATGAACTTAATGAAAGAAAATACATTCATAAAATACTAACTAGTCTTGTTAATGCATGTGCATGTATTATGATATGATGCATGCCCTCGCCACAACACTCCCTCAACTGACACCGTCTCACGATCGCATATGACAACACTCCTTTATTGCGCCCTTGACTGCCAAGTCACCGACCTAACTAGTGTGATGCGATGTGATAGTGTTAACCAAGTTCTTAATTAATTTTAGTCATCCAACAGATTGGGAAAACTGATACACCCCATATATTCAATGTTCTCAACTGGTTGCATGCCAAGGCCCCTTAACGTGCATGACTAGGGCTCCGCGGCCACTACGAGGAGGCTCGTCACCCTAGCGTAGGCTGACAAATCGGACACAGTGTCCCATACCACCATGCTCGGCTCACGAGTTTGTGGATCGACTTTAAATGGTTAGTAAAGGGGCTACAATGGTTGAAGGGTGTTCCAGGTTCCATACATATGTGAGCAAACAAGATTGATAGACAAGGTTGGTTCGTAAGTAGACTAGACCGCATGAGTTCAGGAAAGTACATGACAGACGGCATGGGGTGTGAGCAACTCATGTAGTCTAATTACTGTCGCCCACACACACTTGTCCAAATCTATAGGTTAGCCTCAGGATAGTCCTACCAACGAAACCACCTTCGCTCTCCTCATATTCCTGACCACCCGAGGGTTTGAATGTTGATGTATAACAAACCAACTAGCAGGGTTATCAACTAGCATAAACATCATCATGTTCTCATACTCCTTAACATACAATTTATATTCTCCTAGCAAGCAAAGCTAACAATATCATGAACAAGGTGTATGTGTGTTGTGCAGGTTAGTGAAAAAGTTAAATACTTCTTACATCTCATAGAACCAAAATACACAAGAATCAATAAATCATACATGCTATAAGGCAACATCATATGAGAAATTAAGCAAGACATAAACATGTAATCATCCGTTTGTACCGAACTATGTGAGAGGCAAGAACAACATCATATGAGAAAATTAAACAAGACATACACTTCCATGCAATTTCAATTAAACCAAACAATTCTTACGTTTTCTCTAGATTCTCCAAATGCATCATCCAAGCAATTAAAATCACTAGACTCATATTAATTGGTGCTAGGCCACCTAAGGATAATAGTCTGCATCTATAAATCATTGAGAGCTCTAGGAGACGATCAAGAGTTGTCAAGCTCGAGGGTGGATTCGTAGAGATCCTGAGTCAAATGAACTTGCATGTTAGGGTTACATGCAAATCCTAACTCGACACAAAAGATTATAAAAAGATGGGTGCTTACCTCTCCAATCAGTTGAAAATGGAGCTTGGAGTTGTCGATACGGGAGAAAGGATGGAGATTTGCTAAGGTTCCAAGTTTCCTTGGTTCCTCCACCAACAACACCCTCCTTCGCTCTCTTCTTCCTCTCTTCCTTCTCCTTTTTCTCTTCTCTAGGGCAAAATCGTATGGGGAGAGGGGGTGCCCAAATGAGGCCCTTTTATAATGTCAGATTTGGTATAAATGGCCCAAAGGGCTGGTTTTTACTATACTAGACCTATGAGAGGGTCTTTAAGCTCTAGGTCCCACTATGGGGTGTACATATTAATATAAACCATAGGATAGTTAGCCCTAATGATGATCTACGTATGTATATGATCGGTCAGCCATTTGGAAGCGACGATCGATAAATATGCTTAGAAGTTTGTTCAACGGTCACAGATATTCGATCCGGGCCACGACTATACGAATATGAGCAGAGAAATATCCTTACTCCACGGGTGAAGTTTAATCGTAAATCGACGGTCCGAAATCCTCAACTTTGCATAAGAGTGGACGACCCAATTTACTTAAGTTTCAGTTCATTCTTTTAGGGTATTTGCACTTCTCTTGCACTCGTCCTTTGGCTCAAGTTGAGCGATTCTAGACAACTCCCAGGTTCGACTCCCGCGATAGACGTCAAGCCCAGTAAGATGGATATTATTCTATAGTTTTGTAACTAGTGGCCCACCAACGAGCGGTCTAGAGCTTGTTAGGAAAATCGGGGCCTTTTTAAAATGAATTAGGTATTGAGATTTCTCGTGGGCGATGATTAGAGTTTGGATTAACTATGTTCACAGTGTGGCCTATTTATAACTAGTAAAAGTGGAGATTTGGTTATGTTTACTCTAAACCGTCGGTTTTAGTTTAAAAGAGTAACGGGGTTGATTTAGTCTATTAGTCAAGATCCAGCCGTTATATGACTCGGGCACGGTTAAATCTTTAATTTAGTCATGATTGTCTTAATTAGTTAGTGATGGGTCGGTTAGATTTGGGTCCTATGTGAGTAAATCATGGGGCTACACTTGATGTTCAAGTGATTGAGCGGATTCGGTGGCTTCCTACAGTTAATTAATCAGACTTATGAGGTTCTTTACTGGTACCACCCTTGTATAGACTAACATTGAGTGCTAATGGTCATTTAAGTGATATTATAAGTTAATTAATAAAAAAAATTCAAGAATTTTTTTGAAATCTAAAACAGTGAAAATTCGGGATGTTACACACACACTCTCTCTCTCTCTCTCTCTCTCTCTCTCTCTCTCTCTGTCGCCGGATTTGTCAAGGGAGATGGATGTTGCAGGGGGAAATGACAGATCTGTCAAGGGAGATGGGTTGTCACTGACAGAGGAGGCGGTGGGTGATACGAGGTTCATGGAAGCAGTTGTTGGAGATGGATGTTGAAAGGGGAAATGACAGATCTGGCGATGGACAGGTGGGAAGATGTAAATGCGAGAAGAATGGTAGTAGATGGGTTTTATAGCCAGCCCTAGAGAAGATGATTGTGTCACGATCAAAATGGTTTTTCTTGCATAAAATAGAGATGAAGTTGATGACTTTAGATCCAAATGAGATATAGGCCTCCAGATGTTGATGTTGATACAGTGGGTTGTAGCAAGGCATGAGCCCAAATTCGACATTTCAGATCTGAGATGTGGTGTATCTGATGGAGAGGTTGCAATTCTGGTAGGTGCACAAGGCCTGTATGCATATCTTAGTTTTTATTTTTATTTTTTATGGCTTTACTTAATTCATTTTTACTAGTGTCAATTGAATGGATGAGATTGTTCGCTAATGTAATACTTGTAACAGTTACCCATTCAGATTCAGTGTAGGGCCTCACAACTGATTGGAATCCAACTGGGCTGGATTTTTTAAAGCCTAGAACCGTGGAACCGAACCGTTTTTCATGGTCCGGTTTCGTTTCAGTTCTAGGGTGCTAACTGTCTGGTTCTGGTTCCAAAAACTGTAAAACCGTCAGGAACGGTTCGATTCCGATTTCACCCCAGAACCGGACCAAATCGACCCATGTGCACTCCTATGCACATACATTAATAAGATTAGTTATAGATATATGAATGTATGTTTATCGTTAAACTCATCACAGAATTGATATTTGATGTAACTTAAGACTAATGACACACTGGGACGGTGTTTTAAAACACCAACCAGACTCTTCAGTAGATGCGTGTGATGCTGAGCTCGACGAGCTTAGTAGTACGAAGATAGATGAGGAGTATGAGCTATTTTACTTCCAGTTGATGGGCGGGTCACCGTAGATTGAGCGGGCTGATTATGGATTGTTGAGTAGTAGACCCAGCGCGCTATTCTTTTGGATCTCTCATTTTTTATATTTTATCGGGGCGACGCCTTGTGCGGCTTATTGATATTTTTTATAGATTCGTATACATTAGTCGCTTTCATTTCAGTAGACCAGTTGTGATTGTGGTTTATGTTCCAATCAATTCCATACTGCTCATTAAATTGGATTATATGCAAAATATTAAAATTTGATTATAAGTGATACCTGGAAACTTGAAGGTCGAGTATTTGCATGACCCCCAAATTTCGAGGCGTTATACCGATGTAGTTACTGGTCAGTGCTTTGTGGGCCCCACCTTGATGTATGTATTTTATCCATGCCATCCGTATCGATCTGCCTAATGGTCGGTGATCTATGGGCCCCACCATGAAGTATGTATTTTATCCATGTCGTCCATCTATTTTTATCATATTCTATAATTTCGAACCATCTCATTGCCGGACTGGATTGCATACTGACCGATGTTGCTACTAGTCGGTGCTTTGTGGGCCATCATGATGTTTGTGTTTTATCCATGCCATTCATTCATTTTGCCAATTCATTTTAATGCATTAACTAAAAAAGGGGTAAATCTAATCTCAGGCGGACCGCATCATTGGAAACAATGGTGATTAAATGGCAGACATTAGAAACTTCCTAAGGGTGACAAAAGTTTTGGATCAAACTAATATTTGTGTTTCCCTTTATTTAGGTTCGCGTGACTTAATAAATAGGTTGGATGGAAAATAAACATTATAGTAAGATTTAAAAAGTTTTTAATGGTAGGCATCTAATTACCACCATAAAATTTTAGTATGGTGTGGTTTACTTAAGATTTGGTTATGCCAATTTTTTAAACCGTGACATAAAATAGGCTGGCAAAATGGATGAATAGTATTAAAAAAAAAACACATACATCACATTGAAGCCTAAAAAGGCTCAATGAGTAATGATGTAGGTAATGTTAAATAATAGTAAGGTCAACATGTGATTCACTTCCTTTGTTGTCTATAGCATGTGAATAAGATCGAACCTTAGCATCAGGGATAACACACTATAATTTTGAAAAGCCCCAAATATTAGGTTGAACCAACCATCACATGGAACATTGCATGAATTTGGAGGTTTTTTTATTATTATTATTATTTATAATGGTGGTCTATTGATTTTTATAAACCTATGGTATGTCTAAATATGATATGATGATGAAATGATTAAAATACTAACATATAAGACTATAAAATTATTAAGTTAACCTTACATATAAAATAATGAAGAGTCATTTCAAAAAAATGTCAAACTTTAGGAAGTGGATGCAGATTATGTGGTGATTGTACTACCACATATGTTTTATAGTAATATGATGTGGTGGGATTTGGTCGGGCCACATGCCTCAGTTAAAGATGGGGACAGTCATGTATGTACTAGACCCATTAATTGTTAAAACATGTTATGTGTGAGTTCTATCTTTGACAACAATATATGGTGCAATAAAAACCTACCAAGTTCCGAGGCGTTAACACAATGAAATATACGTGTGATCTTGTTTAGATTCACATTCATTCCACACATGAATAATCAGAGTATCGCAATTCAACTTAACAGATCCAAAGTGAAATAAAGATAACAAAAATTCATAAATATAGGACTAATAATCAAAGTACAATCTCAATAGTGGGGTCCACCCAAATGAGGACTATACATGGCCCAATAAACATTCTACAAAACAACTAATAGAGTCCACACAGTTAGGGATTTCAAATAAATAGATATTCAAAATGTAAAAAAAGAAAATAGGCGAGGCACTCCGCCCAAGCTTGCTCATCTGTTAACTGAAAGTATGAGGCACCATCAACAGGGTCAACTATGTCTCATTTAATGTGTTGGTTTCTATGGTATTTGCATTAATAATATTGTCTGATTGGTGTTTTAAAATACCGTCTCAGGTGAGAATGAGTAGTTAACTCAATCGTTCCACCTTCTAAGTTACACATGTTATTAAAACAATCAAATATAAATAATGATAGCACTACAAAACAAATAATTACTAAGTTAATTATTTAAATGAATAGATGACATAATGATATGCACAATGGTTGGCCCACAATCCAACTCAACAATATTTAACATGATGAATGTCTGGGATCAACGATACCAATACATAACGACATTAACACTATTGTTAGCGACGATGCCAACATATGCGCAGATGATTAACCCACAACATAACCCAATAATGTAATGATATACATAATTAGTCAAGTAGTTATTATTTTCGGTTTAAACAATAGGTTGACAAAGCTATAAAATATTCATTCTATCAATTATTGCTAAATGGATTCACATAGCTCGTGGCGGTACTTAGCGGCCCCTCACCAATGTCTCATGATCCAAATTTGGGTTTATCACCGAATAGTATATTCAACTCAATCAAATTATTATTAAGGCTTGTCACCCAAGGACAATCATAACCATAATGAAAATCATCACCAAATCTCCAATTGTGGAGAAGGCATGCCACATAAATCATTAAATATATGGTAGGATCATGACATTCATCGATGCTTGGTAGTCAGTACGGGGAGGCTCGTCACTCAATGTTTTACCTATGTGGCAGGTACGACACTCCAGTATAGGCCGACAACTCGAATACAGTGTCTCATACCACTATTCCCGTCTTACGAGTCTTTTTGTGATCATATCGTACTAACAATTATGAATAAACTTAATTCATTAATAATAGTAATTTTCTAGATTCATTTGAATGTTATACAACTACCAAACATAAGAATGATCGGGTCATACGTTGGGCTAATCTGATTGATAATTGGGGGACCCTGGACAAAATCAATATTGGGTGTGAAGCATCCCGTGTAGCTCCAAATACTTTCAATCACCCGTGTTCAACCTCGATTGACCGTACAAGTCCGGGACAGCTAACTCAATGTGGGTTATCCACTTAACATTTTTCATTACTCGCAACTACAAATCATATTATCAAACACATAAATATAATCACAAAATAACTTAATACGACAATATGATGCATCAACTGAACATATGTATGAATCAATATATTTCAATATATATCATTACAATTCAATGTATATCAACATCATTTATCAATTTATATACAAGAGTTCTAATAACAAATGTTTTATCTCATTGAAGCATTTCATCAAACATGCTAGTTACATTAACAAGTAATATTACAATTACAATAATAACTCAATTCATACACAAATATCATGTGACATCTAATAATCAACTAGAAATTATTATTTATCACTACCAATGGTTGATAAAATGAAACATAAAAGAATAGTCTACACCTTGTGATGAGTTGCCCAACTCATAAAGCTCCTAGTATTAGGATGTTGAGGAAATATTGTCGATAACCTAAGCAAGCATGCAAGCTTGTAAGTTTTAAAATGAATTAGTTACAAGACGTAAACCTATAATCATGACTCAATACCTACTTTCAGTTATCGCTGAATCGACTCCAACAAAGGTTTGGGAGCGGGCAAGGTTGCTATAAAATGGATGAGAGAGTTAATGTGCACAAATCCTCACACTTTCAAGCTCTTTATTCTTTCTCTTCTTTCTTTATTTATTTCTCAGTATTAGGGTACAAATTTGCATAGGAGTGGGAGTGCCCAAATGAGGGCCTTATATAGTACTAGAAGTTGTGCAAATGGATATAAGAACTAGGTTTTCATTATACTAATACTATGAGGGAGTGTTTTTAAAGTTTATGGTCCAATATGGGGTATAAGGGTTTATATACATTGTAGAATAGTTGGTCTTAGTGATGATTTACGTATGGATATGATCGTCTTGTCATTTGGATGTACCAATCGACTGGTATGATTAGGAGTCAATTCAACGCGAACGTGCCAATTAATCCCTGTAAACCCCCGTGCAGTTATCCCAATAGCTTATGCATGTGGTGGTCACTATAATGAAATAAAGATGAACATTGCGATTACATGTTACATTTTCTAAACAATGCTATTATAATGTACCACCATCCACTTTTAACAATCTCACACATGCTACATCTACCAAATGTAGCCCCTAACGTGGTTTAGTCGTTGTCACTTGGACAATGCCATCACAACATCACATGCATTGGTGCATCAATCGATCCCTTTAAACACCACATGCAATGGTCCTTAGAGCTTATGCATGGGATGGTTCCCATAATAAAATGAAGATAGACATTACAATTACATATTACATGATCTAAACAATGCATTATAATGTCATGCAATAAAATTAGCAACATCATCATTTCATATAAAGAAAGGGTTGCATCAAGGTTACGACAAGTCCTTTTAACCAAGGTTGCACTCTACACATGTGAAATAACCCACCGGTGCCTTGGTACCCAAAACCTGTTGGCCTTAAAATTTCTCATGCTTTCAATAGAGATGATCCGCACTCAATTATAATTTAGAATTAACTTATATATTAATTGAATTTGAATTGGGACGGACAACCCCGTAACTCAACCAGAGCCCGACTCAAGTTCTATCCTTCGGTATTTGTATAGCGTAAGCCTGAGATGGAACTGATACATCGTACCCCCAGACTTTCAGCGCTAACTCTTGAGTTATAATGCCCCTAGTTGCATTGGTACCCTTTCAATCAAGATAATTTATTGCGCCTTACTCACATTTTTCATGTAAATGGCACACCAATCGGACAAATATTAACCATTAGATCAATGGCCACTAGAATGGATGGCTCTAATGGCCACTAGAATGGATGGCCAAGATTGTTCTGTAGAAAATATTCCTGTCATTGTTTACTTACAAGTAAATGCTTGTTTCGGGTAAAATCATATCCATCCCATCTAAGGCTTGGAAGAGGGATAGCTGTAGAAAATAAGGGCAAATCAGGGACGGATAGGATCATCTCTTCAGTGCAATCTTTGCATGTTAGTCCTTCAAATCTGCTCTTGTCTCAACTGACGGTTAAGATGGATCGATTGGAGTACGAACGGATGCAAGTGAGAAACTATAAGTCAGTGCTCTGAGAGATGTTGTTGTCGGACCAAAAAAGTAATGATGAGTAAAATAAACTAATCCTTCATTCCACCATTCATCATGATGTTCGATTATTGGTCAGATTCTGATTATCTAAGCGTGGCCTACCAACTGCTATGAAAGTGGGGCCCACCTTTCGGCTCATCATAAATGCCAACAACTGCATATGTGCAGGCGGACGCGGCTTCGGTGGATCCGGGGAACCACCATGCTGGTTGGTTTCAGGGCAGTACGGCCCAATTTGATGCTTTTGTTTTTATATCCATGCCGTCCATCCGTTTTTAAAGATTATTTTAGTTCATAATCCCAAAAATTAAACAGATCAAAATCTCAGGTGAACCACACCAGAGGAAACAATGGTGATAGAACGCCTACCATTTAAAACTTCCTAGGTCCTACCTTTATGTTTATTTGCCATCCAATCTGTTGGTAAGGTTACGTGGACCAGGATGCAGGGGAAACACAAATATCAACCTGATCCAAAACTTGTGGGGCCCACAAAATTTTTTAATGGACTTTTAAACTCCAATGTTTCCTACGTTGTGGTCTAACTGGGGTTTATATCTGCTTTGTTTTTGGGCTCATGAGTCAAAATGAAGTGGAAAAACGGATGGACGGCGTGGATATAAAACATATACATCAAGGTGGGCCCCACAGTCCCGAAACCACTGGGCTCGGTGGTTCCCCGGATCCACCGAAGCCGCATCTGTGCAAGGGCCTTCGGTGCACACGCTTTCTACTGTTTATGCGAGGGCCAGCTGGTCAGTACTACGCGGCATGCACGTGTATCACGTTTAAATGGTGGGCCAAAACTGGGGATGGAGTGTACCCTGTGAATGGACTGATCCGATGATTCGCAGCCGTCCAATTGTGAATTTTGTCATCAATCAAAACTCAACGGCGAAAATCACACGGTTAGGATGATTTTGGAGGCATGTTCTGTTCTCATAGATCTAAAAGGCGCATATCACGTTTTACTCGGCCGAACATTGCATGTTCCGCCGAACGAGTACGGGATCGCATTAAACGCCGAGTAGTACCACCATGAATGTTTCGGGTCCAAAAATCCGGTCCTTCGGGTCGCAGGTGGGCCAGTGGTGTGTTGTATGTTGACTATGGATCAGATTTCCATAACCGTCCATTTATTCACACGTGGATACAAGGTTGGGATCCCGCACATGTGCCAAATGGGCGCGAGTGGAGAGGTAACGTAATCCTCAAAGCGGCCGGCCTTTTGGACTTGTTGTCCACACAATGCTATAGCGAATTTGGGAGCGGATTCGGTCAGGCCGTGACCGTGGGGCCCACGTTATTGTGTGTGTTGTAGATCCGTGCCGTCCATCCGTCTTTTCAGCTCATTTTATGGTATGATCTTGAAAAAAAGAGGCAGATCCAAATCTCAGGCGGACGATACCATAGGAAACAGTGGTAATTAAAGACCCACCGTTAAAATTTTCTAGGGCCCACTGTAATGTTTATTTAAAATCCAACCTTTTGATAAGTTCACAAACACTTGGATGAATGGAATAATCAAATATCAACATGATAAAAAACTTTCGTGGTCCACAAGCATTCAATTACTACAGTTTCCTCTGCTATGGTTCACCTAAGATTTAGAACTGCTTATTTTTTGGCCTGAAATGAGCTGGCAAAATGTATATATACAAATACACCAAGGTGGGCCCCACGGTCGCGGTCTGACCGAGCTAGGTGTTACCCGGCCAGATCAAATCCAATCCCAGTGAATCTGATATTTACTAGGTGGGCCATGCCCAGAAGTGATCGAAACCGTTTTAGAGGTGGGCCTCACAGTGGACAGGCCATTGGAACCAGGGAAAGCTAAAACATAAAATTGACGACGTGTTTCATTTCAACGGTTAGGATCACCGCTACAGGAAACAAAAAAAAAATCCATGGGCGATCCATGGTGGTGCATACCTCCTCAAGAGGTCTTACACTGATCCGTGTGGCCCACCTGGCAAATTACAATTTCCTTCGGTAATCTGACCGTAGCCGTTATATGACGCTGTATTGGTGTGGCCCACCCAGCAAGAGGATCTGCTTCATTTCACACTAAATGATCATAATAGTACTGCCCACCCTTTGGACGGATCGGATGTCCCAAGCATGAAAAACGGTGGCAGGAAAGAAATGACTGCAACAGTCAAATATCCTTCCATTCATCCCATTCCCAGCATGCAACTTGCGGAGGCCATCCGATACGGGGGCAAGGTGTGGCCCTGGGCAGAACATCAGGACCGTCAAATCATCAAATGTGACCAACACAGTAAAACCATTGGCGATGTTGGCGGATCCTAACTGTGAGGCCCACATTTATCTATGTTCCTTGCATCCAAGCCGTCCATCGGTTCTGAGAGTTCACTTGGAAGCGTAGCTGGACCACACCACAGGAAGTAGCGGTGATTGAATAAGCACCATTAAAACGTTTTGAGGGCCACCAGAATGTTTATTTTCCATCCAACCTATTGAGAAGATTACAAAGATATGGATGAAGGGAGGACACAAATATGAGCTTGATCCAAAACCATTGTGGCCCACAAAAAGTTTTTAATAATCAATCACTACTGTTTCCTATGGTGTGGTCCACCTGATATTTGGATCGACTTCATTTTTTGGGTTAATGTCTTAAAATGAGCTGTTAAAACGTATGGACAGTGTGGATGTAAATTAAATTAATGAAGGTGTGCCCCACAATCAGGGATCCACCGAAGCCGCGTAGGGTAGATTGGCTTGTTTTTTTCGCTAGGTTATCCCCGTGGTTTGGCCCCATGTCTTACACGATTGAGACGGCCCGAGGAAAACACGTGGCTGTAATCAGCGGCTGTTTGGGAGAACTGATCACCTACAACGGGATGTACGCTAACTTAGTACGCAGCACCATCCTTCGCTTCAAAAATTTCATACGGGCAGAACATCCGTGCCATTTAAACAGTGGATCTCAGGATCACCTTTAATAACCATAACTCCAATCCAGTTATTAGGTGGGCCGTACTTGTGCTTCAAGTTATATCGCCGTCTATCCATTAATTTTGACTTTGTAGCAAGTCTGATGGATGGATCGGATGAACTTTTTCTTTCTAGATAATCATCATAATGGCGTCCACCATTTATATGGACTGGATATGTTTATAGTTGATACTTCTGGGGAAAGGAAGGAGGCCATGTACTAAGTTATCTTATAACAGAATGTAGCTGATCAGTTATAATTAAAAATTTAATATGAAACAGCCTTTACCAAGAAATGACGATCTCCTATCGGACTCGTTGGTTGAACTGGCAGGGACGGTGGAGTGACTAGTGAGTGTGGGACGTGGCTTGGCTAGTGACCTAACACAAGTCAGATAGCTGATGTCAAAGCTACGTGGGACCATCATGATGTATATGTTTTATCTACGCCGTCTATTCATTTTTCTATCCTATTTTAGAGCACATGCCCAAAAATGATACAGATCCAAATATCAGGTGGACCACACTATAGGATTTTTTGATTGAATGTACACCAATAAACAATTTGCAGGGCCTGCTTTAATGATTTTTTCCATCCAACTTGTTAACAAGTAACATAGATCTGGATGAAGAGAAAACACAAATATCAACTTAACATTAAACTTTTGTGGCCCCTAAAACTTTTTTAACGGCGAGTGTTCAATCCCTACTGTTTCCTATGGCTTGGTTCACTTAATATTTGGGACTTTCTCATTTTTCTGTCCACGCCATAAAATGATCTAAAAAAATGGATGGACGGTGTGGATAAAACGCACACATCATGGTTGGGGCCACCGAGCTTGGACGCCAGTTTGTTGGCCGAGTTTTCGTAATGCAGCGTTGAAAAAAATAAACACGATGACTTCATCTTGCGGCAAATGCACCGGAACGTGTCGTCATATCAAGGAGGCGCGAGTCCTTCCGGTGTTGGTAACACCACAACTTGCAGTAGTACCGAGCTTCTGTAGGTCCCACTTAAATTGCACATCTGATCTACACCGTACATCTTGTTTTCAACGTTTATTTAAATGCAAAAAACTAAAAATTAGGCTTATTCAAACCTAATGGGGGTCCCAAATCAGGGAAAACTATAAGATCATGATTAAGACAGATGTATTCACGCGATGTGGCCCACATGGGATTTATTATTATTTGATTTGTTTAATCTTAGTGTGGCACGTCTGATTAATGGATTAGATTGCATGTAATGACACTGGGCCCCACCAACAGTGGGGAAGTTTTCAATGGTCTAGAATCCCCTTTCCACCGGGAGCAGTTTAGGGGTTAACCGTTACCCTTACCGTGGGGGGCTACTTTGATGATTTGACATATATCCTCGCCGTACATCCGATTTTCCAGACAATTTTAAGGACGCGGTTCAAAGATTAAGCAGATCCAAATTTAAGGTGGACCACACCTCAGGAAACGGTAATGATTGAATGCCTACCATTAAAAAGTTCCAAGCGACTACATAATGTTTATTTGTCATCCAATCCATGGATAATGTCAAACATATCTGGATGGAGGGAAAATAAAAATACTGGCTTGATCCAAAATTTTTGTGGCCCACAAAAAGTTTTTAATTTTCATTCACCATTTTTTCTACTTGTGTGGTTCACATCGATTTGGATCTTCTTAATTTTTTTATATATAGATCTATATTAATCCATAAAAACGGATTAACGGTCTAGATATATAAAAAAATTACCAAGGTGGGCTCCACACGGTAAGGTTAACAGCCACTGAGGTGTTACTCGGGAAACACCTAATCCGCTCCCCTCCCAACCGTTCCTTGTTTTCTGTGCCACGTGAGTTACCCTTCCTGCCGATATCTTATTATAAGCCTAACATATAAGATCTCGTCCAATGAACGGCGTGGATCTGATTCACAGTTAAAATGGGCCCCACAGAAGCCCGGTACACCATAAGCTGTGGTGGTTTGGGTACCGTAAAAGCGCACCTAATATTCGACTTTGGACACATCTGTCATTTTAGAAAACGTCAACCAAGTTCCCGTCTTTCTCCCTCTCTTTCTCTCTCTTCTCTGTTCGGAAAAAGAAAAAAACAGAAAAAAAACTGCGAATTTGCGTTTCACACCAGAAGGGAAGCTTTATAAGTGGTGAGAGAGAGAGAGAGAGAGAGAGAGAGAGGAAGAGAGAGCAGAAGATTGAATTCTTCTGCTATAATTTAAATTTGAAGAAAATAGATGGAAGCTCGAAAATGATACCGACATCGGATTATCCGATCACGAGCTTTACAGGTTCGTGGTTCAATCCGATCTTTTTCGATATTTTTTCTCCCCTATTTTCTGGGTTTTCATTCTTCGATCCTTGCTATTTTCTCCATCTCTGTTTAGATTTTCATTTCGCTTTTGATTCTTCTCTTGATTTTTAAATTTTTGTTGCTTTTGTGGAGGGTTTTTTGGGTTTGAGCAAAAGCTAGGTTCTTTTCCGGGGGTGAATGGTTGTCGTGGAAGGAACTGGTTGAGTGCTTTTGGTGGTTTTTGATTGGTTGAAGGAATGGGGTTTGAACTCTTGAGTTTTTTATTTTTTATTTTTTACATATTTTGAAGGATTTGGATTTGGGAAATGGGATTGCATGTTTTGGATCCTTGAAATCCTGTTTCTGCAGATGGATCAGTACTGGAACGTGTAGACGGGTATTGTCTCGAAAAGTGATATTTACACCCCCAATTTTTGATTGATGCACCCATTTTCTGGATAAAGCGTGTGTAGGTCATTGCCACGTGTCCCCGATGGGGTGCAGGTATCAAAAACAGGGGTGGAAGTAATTTTCGTTTTTTCTTTCTTGTATTTGGGTTAAATGCTTTTATTGAAATTGATGTATGTATGTACGTCCTTTTTATTTCGTAATTTTTATGGGTTAAATCCATTTTTAAATAATTTTGTTGGGATTATCAGCAACCTGAAAAACAAAAATCTGTTGCTTTTCCTTTTTTTTTTTCATTTTATTACTGATGTATCTATTTATTTATTTATTTTGATAAAGAAAGGGTAGCAAATTATCATTAGCGTTTTTTTTTTTGGACATTTTAATGGGTATTATCTTCTGCTTTCATTAAAAAAACACCCAAATGGTTACAATCCATCACTTTATTTTCTGCTTACAGTCTTCAATCGAAAAATGGAGGAACATCAGTTGATTTCGTTTTTCTTCTTTTTCATCTGATCTTCTCGTTTTTTTTTTTCCAGAAATTGTTATTGTGAGTTTTCCTCTTTTTCTATCAGTACGCACATGTTGTTTCGATAGAGAAATGGATAAGTTAGGCTTTGCTTTTTGATAGTTCCCATGGTAGAAAAGTTAATCTCTCTTGATTTGCATTTTCTGTTCATATGGGTGTTTTCCAAATCTTGTTGCTGGTTGTTCTTTTTTAAAATTTCCCTATATATTTTAGACCCATGGATTGATTTCCCAATACTTTTTTTAAATTATTATTATTATTTTTTATGTTCTCAACAATTATAGGAAAAAGCAATATAGACATGCTTGTGCATGTTTGTGCGTATTTGAGTGTTTAAATGTAATATAATATGTATAAATGCTTTCTTGGTATGCATATCATAGTCTAAAAACTCGGGTGAGTCTGCTCGTATTGGCATGAAGTGCCAATTTCCTATTGCAAGGCTCGCGGGGTTTTCCCTAAACTTGTTGAGGTTTGCACCAGCTCAGTGTGTTCATGGGAACCCACCACCTCTCCGCTCTAACACAAAATAAAGGGAGCTTGCCAATAAAGCAGCTTGATTGCAATGTTATCAACTTGTAAGCATGGAATGCTGACCTTCAAAAAAATAAATGGGTAATGGTTGTATAGTGCTCTCTTGTATAATTGAGATCCTCGCACATTCCAATATAAGATTTGGAGGGTACATTGGTGCTAGTATACAGTTTAGGAGCTACTGCGAAAGGCCACACTAATCCAATTATTCTAACATCTAATCAATAAATATATGAACCATCAAGATCATTTATATAAAAATAGGTCCAATCAACAAATGCTTCTATTGAAGCCCATCATGGACTGCTTAATGTTCTAAAACATTACAGCATTGAAGCCATCCTAACTATCCCATACATCACTTGGAAAATGAATGGCTATAAAAGAGAAGGCCGTCTTATGGGTAGATTAATTGGGGCAGTCTGGTTTTTTACAGTTACACATGACATGTATGTTGTATATGGTCCATCTTGTGATTGGAGCGTCCAATTGTCCTGATGGTACACAATATGATGGCACCTTGTGCTTATTTCCCAAAATGAATATGCTAAAACAGTGGGTAATTACTCATTTTTATCTTTTTCTCTGTACATGTGGGCAATATCTATGATGCCTGGAATTGTTGTAGTGGCTACTAAATAAATGGACTGCATTCTAAAAATCACAGATGATGAACTTTAGCCATCACATCAGTGGCATGCAATACATAGTTGCAGAATAGTTGCGCCAAAATTGATGAGTCAACGGCATTATTATGTGAACATTGTAACTATGGGGGGCTGAGATTGTTTCACATTGACTTGATAACCCACTAGATCAATGGTCCCTAACCTTATGTATGCAAGTTGAGCCCATGTTTGGTCATTCATATCTTTGATTTGATGAGTCCATCATTGAAGGGGGTTAACCAAAAATGTTCCCTCGTTGGAAGATCACAAACCTTCAATGAGTGGCCTAAAATAAAAGGTTATCATGAGAATACAACATGTGAGAGAAAAAGGCCGAAGGTAGGGTACCTAAGTTCCTAGCATTTGAAAGACCAATCTATGGTCTGGGAGCATTACAACACTCCTAATGCATTAGAATTATATAGTAACTCAAGTGATTGTGCTACAATCCACCATTCTAATCCTTAGTTGCAGGATCCTTCCTACCTGTTTATACTTGTTTACATTTTGAAAGAGATGTTTCCCCACTCCCGCATCTGAATTTGTTGATGCTTTGCTTCATGCTTCTTGCAACTATATTTGAATTTGTCTAGCAAGTGTATTTTATCAATATCTTCTAGATTATTTAAATTTCTAATTCTTTATATCTTAAAACAATGCAAATGTTTTACTCTATTTTTTGTTTTATTTTCTCAAAATTTTACTTTTTATTAGTTGGTACTTTGTTAGTAACCCCTAGTTGAAATTAATGAGAGTGGGCTGGGTCATCGGGTTGACTTGTTTATGTCTTGACTCCTTGATCGACCGAGCTGAGTCTTGAGTTCCTGCTTTCAGACAATGATGTATAGTTTTCCAAATCAAGTTTCTGATGTTCTTGTTTAAAATTTTTGCAGGCTTGTGGATTGATTTCTCGAGTGGCCATGAATCATCCTTGCGTCACCTCTTGCTGGTACAGAGGCCAGAAGCACTGTTCTTCCCATTCTGTTTGGATTCTAAGCCTTTGCTTGGGACGTCCTACCCAATTGGATATGAGAACGTTAATTGAAAGACCAATGCCCTTGGCATACAGATAGTAGTTGCTTTAATGATACCGTTGTAGTGATTAGTATATACATCTTTAAATTCAAATTTTATGGGAAATTATGGAAAGTTTTCATTTTATCATCTCTATGACATCATAGAGTGATATACTTCCCTTTCTTTCTGCTGGAGTTTGATAGCAGAAACAATCTTACTTTGGACAAAAGGGGAATCTACATTAATAAGAGAACAAATAGCCGAGAATTTATAAAGACAAGGAAAAAAGGAAAACAGGAAAAAGATTAAGAGACCCTGTAATGGGTTTGCCTCAAGTGTCCTCCAACAAACTTGCCGATGAAGTTGTGACAACCTTGAGCACGTTTGTGCAGCATCCGCCTCGATTTTCAAGCAGCTGTGATTTGGATGGGCTACACAGAGGGAGCATGGATAGTCGGACGGTGGGGGATTTTCCATGCTCTTCTCTTGGGGATTTCCACAGGAAAACCACGTTGGAACAGACAAAAGGCACTGATGGGATCTTCAGACACAAGAGTGCTGTTGACAGTGCCTCAAACATTAATGGGTTGAAGATTGGATCAAAGGATAAACACTGCTGGCTTACTCCAAAAATGGGACGGAACATCCAGAGTCCTGTTTCAAGGGTAGTTGGTTTTGAATCGAGTGGATCAGATTCTTTTGTCAATGGGTTCGAGAGAGTTTTAGCAGATCGAGTGCATGAGTCTAGTGCAGTTGGTAATTCTGATAATTCAACTGATTCGCATGGCCCGCAAGTCAGGAAGCGGTTGCTGTCCCCTCTGAATGGTATGCTTTGTCCAAATCAATTTTCTGGTGATCCTCTAGACATTGCCCAGGGCAATGCTCCAATCCATTCCAATGCCCTACGTGGGGGTTTTGATGTTTTTGGGGCTCAGGACTGTAAAAAAGCTAATGTTGGCAACACCAATTATCTTGATGCATCAATTTGGTCAATATCTCGATGTTCAAAGTCGAATAACATGCCGGATTGTTGTAGAACAAGTTCTGCTTTTTTCACTGATGGTCCCTTGCTTGATAACAAGGAGCCCCTATTCTGCAATCATTCTTTGTCTGCCCAGGGAATTGATCCCTGCAAAGAAACAAGTAAGGTACGGACTCTTCCTCGGGCAATAGCCATCACTCCGGAAAAGGTGATTTCACCTCCTCTTTCTCTGTCTCCTCTTGGTCCAAAATGGTCTGAAAGAATGAAAACTGCAGGCAGATTCCACATGGAATTCCCAAAAGAGATGGAAGGTGACTATTCAACACCAAAAAATTATGGAAGGTCACTTGATGGAAGTGTTTCAGGGGTTTTGTTTGATCCAGATGAAGATGAATTTAGGACTGCGAGCGAGTCATTTCAGGACCTTGGTATTTTGCCGAAAGTCACAGGTCAATATACCCCTGAAAGTGCTGCTTGTATAGGCCGGGATTGGGGTGCTGAATCTGCTCCTATGCCACAATGCATCAAATTGGTGAGAAGTTTGAGTGCGCTTCCTGTTAGGAGGTCTTTGGTTGGTTCATTTGAGGAATCTCTCTTATCTGGTCGTTTCTCATCTGGCAAAGTCAGTCAGGTCAGCGTTCATATTTTCTAGGATGCATCATAGGAATGTAGCTTGGTTCTAATTGTTAATGGGGCTTTGTGACAGTTTATTTCATGGACATCTCATACTGTGTCCGTCTTGTCTTCTCATTTATGCAGAAAATTGATGGTTTTCTAGCTGTTCTAAATGTTACTGGAGGGAACTTTTCACCGCCATCTCAGAAACTTCCTTTTGCAGTGACAAGTGTGGATGGTGATAGCTACTTACTATACTATGCATCAATTGATCTTGCTGGAAATTTGCCATCAAGCAAGTGCAGAGGCCCAAAGATGAAGAGAAGCCTTAGCAACACGGATTCTCGAGCAGCCAAAAGTCGCTTGCGTATCCCTATGAAAGGCCGCATACAACTGGTACTAGGTCTTTTAGCCTTAAAAATTGATTGGTGATCAAGTAAGTTAGGCCTGTTAACTCATGGTTATGGAAGTTTCTAGAATACTTTCTTCGTGCATGGTCTTCTGTGGTTGAAATGTTATGTTTGCTACTAGTCAATGTGATTGGACTAGATTTTATTTTTTATTTTTTCACACGCGCACTCACACCCTGCACACACCCATGCACTCATACCACAATGGTTTTTCACCACAATGGGTACTCAAAGCCATGACCTCGTGTTGAAACTCTTGTGAGTTTACCACTGAGGCATGAGTAAGGACCCCAATGTGATTGGACTAGTCGTTGCTGTTTAAGAGGTGCTATTCCATGCTTGTTTGTCAATCACTTAATGAGTTTGCCAACCTTGGTGAACGTGATGACAGGTAACAGTGTACCAGTGTTTTAAATAGCGGTAGCGTGATGCATAGCGCTCAACGCTCTATAGTGTGTAGCATAAGCTACAGGATACTTCTATTTTTTAATTTAAAAATAGGGCAAATATAATAAATAGTGAAAAAAAGGAAAAAAATATAAAAGTGCCTAAAAGATGATTCATTTTATCAATTATAAACATGTTCAAAAAAGTTATTAGTTATCATTTATCAAAAGCCAATCTGCATATATAAGCCAAATCAAATAATTATCACATCAACAACTTTCTAAGCAAACCACTTTAATTAATAATGTTTAATTGAAACCACAAGTCACAATTATGAAAATATATAAAAATTCCGTAGGTTAAAAGTATCAAGTATAATACAAGTGTCACATTCCTCAACATTAGAAGCAAAGAAAATATGAAAAAAATAATTAAAAAAATAAAATGGTAAAAAAATACATCGTAGCTTATGCTACGGACGCTACGTGCTAAGTAGTTGTAGCATACGCTACAGGGGATTCACGCTATTTGGGACGCTACGTAGCGCTACGGCCATGCTACGCTACGCAGCGTACGCTACCGCTACGCTACAGGCGCTATTTGAAACACTGCAGTGTACTATGGAACACTATTATCTATATTGGTCTCTTGAAAACTAATAGATTGAAACTACGGGGGATTCCTATTCATTGCCTTGATGGATTTGTTTTCCCTCCTTTCGGGTCTTAAAAAAACGTAAATGAAAAAGAAAAAGATGAATGAAACTATGTTACTAATTATCCTCCAGTATGATGGGAGTGTGAACCACCACGTCTCAGGCTTCTGTGGTTTCAGCCTGGAATATTAACATTTGTTTGTAGAAGAAAGAAAGAAAGAAAGAAAGAAAAGAAGGCCAATGGAAGGAACATAGTAGGTGTTCAATGATTAGTTGAAATCGGCCGAAATGGCGTTCCACATTGTGAAGGTATACATGTTATTTTTGCTCAGGGGGTTCCCATTTTCAAGGGATGTAAGAGAGGTGTAGAGAAGCTTTTAAGGGCATCTTCCTCTCTTCAATCGGGGTTGGAGATGGATTGACTCCTCATTATCTATTCTTGCCCTTGTATTGCTGTATATATTTTTGTTTTAATAAAATGTTTCACTGTTTGGTAAAAAAAGCTCATCCAACTTGTCTCTATTTATTTATTTATTTTAGTGAGTATGCATCAGCACTACCTCCATTTCAGGTTTAAAGTTTGTTATGATCATCATTGCTGTATCCATGTTAATTTTCCCCAATTAACACCATTTTGGAACCTATTTTTGAACATTTGGGATGATATGCCAGTTGACATTCAATAAGAATTCCTGTTCTTGTTTGCTTAGCATTGTATCCTCTGAGAAGAATTTTCTTTTTCCTTTCAAGTTTTGAATCAGTCAATCCTATTTTTAAATTTGTCTACAGTATCAGTGGAAATTTTCTGCATGCTACTCGTCTTTCCTCATAATGCTCTGTTCTTTAGTAATGAGTTATTTGGGTTACTTCTATGACCCACATTCTTAAAAATGGCTGTGACTCTTCTACTACACACATGGCTCAGCTGTGTGACAATAGACTGTTCAAATTGCTGACCCAATTTTGGTTAGAGCATAACGAAAAAGTTACACTGAGAATTTTCCCTTGGCATTTGAACCACTCACTGTTTACTTCTAACCGTCCGTTTAATAGGCAGATTCATAAAAAAAACTTTTTTTTTTTTTGGGTTTATAGGAATTTTATTTTTTATTCAATCATTTTGGACTAGTTTTGGATAGCCATAAGATCAAGTGATGTTCTATTGTTTCTTATGACATGTCTAGCAACGATTACATGACTATTCTAATTTATATCAGTACCCGTAGGTGGTGAAATCCTACTACCGCGTGAGTGTGTGGTGGTGTGTGCGTGTAAAAATAAAATATATATATATATTTTAAATGAGTGCACCATTTCCATTAACTCCAACTATCTACATGTAGATGTTGATGTTTTGTTATAAATGATATGAGAATGCATGATAGGAAGGTAAGATGCTGAATCATCATAATCATCATTGTCATCTTTGCCAATAAATTTGAAGTTGGCTTTTAAATGGTAGATTTGTAAAAGTTTTTACAATCTGCTGCCTGCCAGACATCAACCTTCCTCTTTTTCATGGGCTCTTGGAACCATCCATGGAAGAGGCTCCCATTGACACCACTAACATGCCAACACGGTCTCACACATTCTTAACCCCAGTGCAACAGGCGGACAGTGTGGTGTTCAACATTGAGGAGAAGGAAAAATCCACCAAAAAACTTTTAATACAAGAACCTTCCACAAGATCCTTCATCAGAAGAAACAAGTTAATGATTGCATCCATCTTCAATTTTGTTTTGCTCAGTTAGGTAGCTTTCAGCAAGTTTTTTCAAGTCTAAAAGGCTTTATATGATTGGAGTTTATCTTTGATGTTTCACGCCTATCACCATAAATTTGTCAGCGTAAGATTTCAAGGATACAAAGATAAATACATAATGGTCCTATGTTGTTGAGTAGGAAGGGGAAGTGAAAAAGGAAGAAAAGAACAGTTCATTGAGTATAATATAATGATGGTAAAAACATAAAAGGGTGGAAATATTTAGCTACGTCATTATACTTGTTTGCCAAAAATAATCTGTCTAGCACCCAATGAAGATGACTTGCTGCTTGAAATCTCCAGCTTTGGAATTGGAACATAACGTGAAGTGGCTGTGCTAGAAAGGGCCATGGTAATACTGATTCTTGATATTTCCAGAACCAGACGACCTCAGGTTAGTTGAAGAATGCATTCTAATATTAATCTTTACTAGTGGCAAATCAAAAATATCAACAAGAAAAGAGATACTGAAGGATGATGAGGTTGCTACCACAGAATTACCAGAGAGACAAAAACTCCAACGTAATCAAGAAACCAAACAACAAAATGTTTAGCAATTAAGCATCACTTGCGAAAGAAAAAGGCATACATATATTGAGGGTAAGAGCACCCAGAAGGCTAGTGATACATAGCCCACTCCATGACCACGAAAAGAATCTTCATGCATTCTTGTCTTCAAATATTCTGCGATTTCTGTCTTTCCTGATCTCCCACATCATTAAGGGAACATCTTGCAAATCAACACCAACCGCGAGAATAAAAAGGACTGCTCATGCATCCCACCAATAACTTATGAATTGACTGATTAGAGGCCCAAACTGAGGTTGAGAAGTGTGAAAATAGTTCCTCACAATCTAGTAGCTGTGCAATGGATAAATGGGTGAGTCATCGATTCATTCTCCTACATATGGATAAATAGGAGAGTCATCGAATAAAATTTTTTTTTTTTTTTTTTTGGTGGAGAATTTTGAGTCATCGAATCATTCACCTACATACTCATAAAGCACACATTTGGAATGACAGCATTCCTTTTCTTAAGAATCAAGATTATTCATCGTGAGGAAGCGATTAAATTCCACATAAAAGCTTGGACCCTAGTAGGAAGAGAGGATTTCCATACCAATGCAAGCAATGAGTGTCCCTTTATCAATCGCATATGGTCTGATATTGTCTCTCGTTTTGGATTCAGCTGGTCCTTCCCAGATTCAGCTGATCTCCTTCTAAAATCATGGCGAATGGCTTTAATCGCAATCTGGTGGTGTGTTTGGGAAGAAAGAAATGAGAGATGTTTTCCAGATTTGGATCATTCTGCTGAGTATGTAGCTAGTAAGGCGAAGCACACTTTGATAGAATGGGCTACTCATGTTGTCTGCCTAAAGGGCAACGGTTTTCTTTTTCTTGGAGTTTAGTTGGGCATGCTTTCGCAGCGTCCCCTCTTCTCCTTTTTGTATTTTGTTCCCTTTTTAATATAATTCAGTGATCTTTCCAAAAAAAAAAAGGAGTGTGGGCCTCCCTTTTGGATTATAAGTCACCAAAAATTGATTTAGAAGTGAAATTGCCATTCTACATCTGCTTCTAGATTTTCCTGTTGTCAACTCCCGGATCAATATGACATTTTAAAAAAGACGGAAAAAGAAAAGAAAATAAAAGAAAAAAAAGCCAGATCAATATGCATATCATAAAGCTTCCTCATAAGCTCACAAAGCAATTTAAATTCCTTTTTATTGAGGTTCCACCTTAGAAGCACTCACCAAACTAAGCGTCCTTCAGCAATTCATTGCATTCAGCCACCTTTGCCTCTTTTATGTGTATTTATCCCTCTACCTAGGTTTATAAGATCAAGATATGTGCCTCATCTCCACCCATGCAAAATTAAAATTTTTCTAGAAACCTCCCAACACCTTCCCCATCTAGAGGGTCCCAATACTTTCCCCATCTCCCAATTACCCTCCAACCTCTTATATTACCTCCCAACATCCCCCTTGTGCCACTTGTCGCCCACTAATGAATTGCCCCCCCCACCCCCCCCAAATCACTTTGAATGGAGGATCCTGACCAGATCAGGACCTGTTTGGAACGCGGGATTAGGTGGTTATTGAATTGCATTAGATGGAATTAACATCCTTATTTCACAATGATTATATGTGTAAAAGTACCATGGTATTTTGACCATCCAATCCCAAATTTGGGATCAAATTCTTCCTTTAGGAAAAATAGTGTTTTACGTGAAACTAATGTTTGTTGGACGCTGAAATTGTAATCAATAGACTAGATTTTAGAACTGATGCCGGTCACCTATATTCGTATGTAGCTCGAGTGTCACATGTAAAGGGTGCATATGGATGGACGACATGGATAAAACACATGCATCAACATGGGGCCCACAAATGTGTAGTGCATTTTTAAATCCATCAGAAATCCCGCGGCATCTCCTGCTGAGATTGGAAGGTCAAATACCTGGATTTATCCGATTCATCCCATTGATGCTGGATGGAATTCATGTTGGACCGAATGCAATTCCATACCACCCAATCCCACCTAAGCCCACTTTTCAAACAGGGCCTTAGTGGTTTGGGAAATAGATGGTTCATATTGAGTATATTAGGTCTAAGCAATGATGTAGACCGTCCATCATATGGGGCCCACCTTTGATTGCCCATCCATCTCAAATTATGTTGATCGGATGAGCCTAACCAACCGATTAATGGTTTGAGAAATGGACGCTCCATATTCAGTATACTAGAGAGGTATAAGTGCCGATGTGGAGTGTCCATCATGTGAGGCGCACCTTTGATTGCCCATCCTCTTCAAATCACTTTGATCGGATGAATTAACCATCCGATTAGTGGTTTGGGAAATTTGCAGTCCATATTGAGTTGGTAAAACTAGAGGGAGCAATTTGCATAGGAAAGTGTTTCCTCATTTGGGGTATGTGTATGATTTTTTTTTTTTTTGGCCATTTATATGTAAATGTAAATAGGTAGGTGTGATTGTGTGAAAACATTAATGTAAGTAAATTGGTGCAACCAAATGTGCACAAATCCAAATTTACATACGTAAATGATGTGCAAACAAACGTTTCCTTGGTGGTAAGTAAATTAAGTGGAACTTTTTCCTTCCGTGAGCCATTGGAGTTTTTCTCAGTGCATGTGTTTGATGCAATGCAGCCTCTTTTTGTTTTATTTTCAGCAGCAATTTGCTTGCTTCCCACTTTCATTTCTTTAACCCTGCAAATGATATATTGTCAGAAATATGATCTAAAAATCGTGTTATTTTCTCCTCACATGCTCAAGTGATTTTGCAGGTTCTTAGCAACCCGGAAATGACCCCTCTTCATACGTTTTTTTGCAATTATGATCTGAGTGACATGCCGGCTGGAACCAAGGTATGCTTATGGTCGAGGAAATTATACGGTTTCTCAAATTATCTCCTATATATCATATTAGAGACTGAAGAAAGGTGTCTCGATTCATTACCATGAACCTCAGCATGATTAACATTTAACACTGTGAGTGGCAAACTGTTAGTGCCATGGTATGCCAAAACGGTTATATAATGGCCGTCATGTAACGGTAACGGTGCTAACTGTTACATGTTATGGGGCTGAAAAAGCGGTAACAGATAAAAATGACCTGTAATGGCCCCAAAACAGATTTTTCAAAGAAAAAGGGCTATAACGGCCATTACGGCCACTGCTACTGTCATGGAACACCTTGGTCAGTGTGAATAAGATTGCATCTGAAAATTTCTGTATGGAATGAAGAAAAGTTGTGTACTTTCTTTCTAAAACTTTTCCAAGTTCCCAAGTTTCCTTTTGCTATTTTTGGACCATCATTTTTTGACTCGTTATTAGCATTGCATCTTCTAGATGATGATTGAGGCATAGCACATGTAGGAATGTCTAAATTACCATTGGGGCAATTGTCCATTTGACCAAATATCTGTTGATCTTGTTTCTTGTGCTAAAAGGAAGGATATGAATTCTGGTTTGGCAGCTATTTAACTGAAAAACTCTATCAATGCACTCCTCCCAAGGTGCTGTCAGGCTCTCACAAACTGTTAAATTTCCGCATTTGAAGTGAATGGTCTGTTGCAAATGTTTTTTTTTGAAAGGTGAATTTGTATATAAGAAAAGGAACAGGAACAGCTAAAAGAAGACGACAAAGCAGAACAGAAAAAACAAAAAAGACCAGCGGCTGAAAGATCTGCTAAGATTGCGGAACAGACAACTTAAGCCCCTAGGAACGACATATCAGAATTCTTCAACGCTTCAACTTGAGAGGCCCATTTGATCAGAGCCTTCTTAACCTTAGCGGACACAAACTGCGCAGACTGATCAGAATCCCTGAAGCACCTGTTGTTGTGTTCTTCCCAAACAAACCACCAAATAGCGAGGATCGCCATCCTCCAGATCATAGTTCTCTCTTTGCCCAAATGCACTCCATGCCAAGCTTGCAAAAAGAGGACCACCCCTGTGTCAAATGTTATTCTCGGCACTCGTCCAAATGCATGACTATCAGAATCTCTTCCCAGGTCTATGCACGAATTATAGGGTTCTAATGAACCAGAATTTGGCAGGGCGCATTTAGTCCGCATGAGTTGCGTTCTTCGTTTTGGTGATCCGAACTATTTTGCAAGAAGCTCCATGGTTTCATGTGTTACATTCTTGTGCTAGCCAGATTAAACGGGTCATATTTTGTTTCTCATTGGTCACTTGCAAGGTATTACAAAACAGTAACAGTGGCCGTAACGACCACCACTGTTCCCTTTACAATATTTGATGTAGCGGCCTTCATGGTCTCTCTCTCTCTCTCTCTCTCTCTCTCTCTCTCTCTCTCTCTCTCTTTAATAGAAAAAAAATCCAAAAAACCTGTATCGGCTCTGTAATGGACCGTTACAGGGGTGTTTCAGCCTTTATGCATGGCGTAATGGGCCATTACGGGTCATTTTTCCTGTAACGGCTATTACGACCCTGTAACGTGTAATGATTGCCAACATTACCTTTACGTAGCCAGCCATTAAGACACACCATGACTCACTTGGCAGAGTTTGATAGTTCCAAAATATACTTAACATGAGGTAGTCTGATTCCCTTTTTTCTCCAACTGAGTAGCCAGGTGATGCTTATTGAGAAGCTATGCAAGCTGCCTATGTAGTATTTTATTTAGCTCCTTGCTCACTGTCCTCATAGTCCTGTCCCAGGCTCTTTGCCATTCGGGTTGGCTTTATTTTTAGCTCTTTATACACTAAATAACTTCACCTACTGTATTTAGTCCAAGATCTTTGTAAGATTTAAGGCATTAGGCTTCCTGACCCTCAAGTCTTTTGGACCTCTGTCTCCATAACAAATCTGTTGATGATTATTTTGGTGGATTATGGGGTTATTAATTATATTCCTTTTGTGTGTGTCTGTGTGTGTTGGATTTTGGATTGTATGTTATTTAGTCTTTGTACCTGAACAGTTTGGCAAAGAAAACTAGTTTCATCATATCTTTACCAATTATGCCTGGTATTTCCATTGTCAAACTTTTTTGAAATAAGAGTAGCGACACATGCTTTCTTTCCTCAAATTTAAATGGAACTGGTTTAAAGAAAATGCTGGCTCACTTTCTCCCAACAATCCATGAGAATTCATCACATCATCATCATCATCATCAATGCCTCATCCCAACTAATTGGGGTTGGCTACACGAATCCTATTCTGCCATTCCAACAATCCATGAGGATTCTTCTAAAAAAAAAAGAACCTGGAAGCTACAAAATACTCTCTGCAGATTGAGCTTATTGGCAGTTCCGCATGAGAACTTTGTAGCTACATTGCTTTCTTTCTTTCTTTTTCTTTTTTATATATTAACCTGGAGTTCTTCCAATTTTTTTGGCTAGTTGCATCGGGAGCTAAATTGACATGCAATGTGTGCACAAACCTAGGATGGAATATTCTCATAGTTCCATGAGTATCAGACATGCAAAATATGTGTAGAAAATGGCATGAGATCATCAGCATACTTTCGATGCTAATGATTATAGCACTACCAAGAACATTCATTTCCCCTGGCATGATGCATGATTTGGTGCTTCATACGACATTTGACATGCTTGGCATCACCAGTACAGATATTGGCCCAGCAGCCGTATATATCTTTTACAGACATTTGACATTTGACATGCTTGTTGTCCATACACACCCATGTATTGCTGCAGTTGTCATTGTTGTTTCTTGCATTGATAATTTGACAGAAATGGTGGGTTTGAAAACTGCCATCTTCAACTGATGGGTTCAAAATCTGTCTGCAACTCACTCTTTATTTGTCAGCTCGCTGTTTGTTATCTTCAACTCACTTTTTATTTGTCAGCTCACTGTTTGTTGATTTTCATATGGATTTTTAGGTTGCTGAAATGGGTATAAATGCTGATTTCTATTAAATTTGGTTTTAGGTATCATATTTTCCATCCTATTAACACGGTGATTGTAATCAACCTATGTAATAGTCATACATTGTGCTTGTGGGAGTTTTGTGCTCTCATTGCCAGTCCCAAGCCCTGATAAAGGGGGGTTGCGTCAGTTTGGCAGCTGGCATCAAATTATGCCACGACTGTTGGAACAGGATTCATGTAGCTGACCCCAATTAATTGAGATATGGCTAAGATGATGATGATGATGATTTTCCATGTTATCTTTTACATATAATAGAGACAGCATGGGTGTAGCTGAGGATACAGTGAAAAATGTGTGTTTGATGTGCATGCAAGATGAGGATTCAATGGATCATCTATTCTTGAATTGTATCTTTGCCAAGGTTGTTTGGACCTGGTTTTTTAAATCTTTTTCCAGTGTTGTTGGGTGATTCCAAGATCAACCAGCTTCTTTTTTCCTTTTCCTAGCACGAGGAAGGAAATGGTCCTAAAGGTAGAGTTTTGTGGATGCTTGCTCTTCTTGCAGGCTTGTGGGCCATTTGGACGGAGCACAATGGCAGATGTGAAAAAAAGAAAAGACATTCGTCAACTGTCATGGGTATCCGGATGAGGTGTTTAGGAGGAAAAAGTTGGATGTAATAGCTTGGGATTTTTAATCAAGTCTGCTTAGCTTATTGTTCTCCTGGGGATTTGGATTGTTGGTCTTGCTAGTATGTTGGGGGTGTTGAATTTTTGCTCTTCCTTCCTGCTCATTGCTGTTCTATTCTAAAATATCATCAATTAAAAAGAAAAAAGATAAAAAAAAGAGAGATATAAACACGTCTAAAATGTGCTTTGATTCTGTTGCATGATTCATGAGTTTTCTCATCCCATTCTATTTTCCTCATTCTGTCATTCAATATATTTCCTCTTTCAATGTTTTGATTTGTCTAGAGGTACGATTTATGCTTTTATCTTGAGGCTGACTGGTTGATGTTTCATAGCCATTGTGCATCACAGTGCGTTTGGATCCTACGTGCATCTTACTTTTAACTGCTTTCATTATTATGATATAAGGGTTGTGCCTTTTCTGGAATCTGCTATCCAATTCATTCAATTTGCTGCTACAATTCTAGCTTAGTTCTATATCTTCTTCTTTTGGGTGAATGTTTTAATGAATATATTTTTTTTCCTGCATTGTTGTTCAAATGGAAGCAGACATTCCTGCGGCAAAAGGTTACTTTAGCCTCTTCAGGAGCAACTTCTGTACCAGAAAAAGGAGGAAACAGAGATATTTCCATGAAAAATGTACCAATGGCTATTCCAGATTCAAAGAGTAGTCACCACACAAGGGAATCTGCTGATTCTGATGAAGTCGATGTTGTATATACTATCAGATCCAAAAACCAAAACTCTACAATTGCAGAAAAGGAACGCTCTAATATTACGGGTTGTGTATATACTGCTGATGCTCAGCAACTTGTTCTGTTCAATCAGACACTGGGTAAAGTCGAGATGAGCCCTTCGTTATTTTCAACTAAGGAATCTATGCAGCGACCTAAAGGGTCTAGTCTGAGTGCAGGTGTGAAAGATTTAAATGAGACCCAGAACACTGAGCGGGATGATTTCATTCCAATGGATGCATGCGGAGTAACTGACAGAAAATCTGTACATAGTTCTTCAAAGGTTAATGAAAATACTACTGGTGCTGGTGTACTGCGATATGCCCTACATCTTCGGTTTCTATGCCCTTCTGTTAAGAAATGTTTAAGGTCAATCCAGAGGTGCAAATCTGATCCTCTGTCTAACCCACATGCGAATAATTCAGATATTGAGGGGGAGCGACGCTTCTACTTATACAATGATCTAAGGGTTGTCTTCCCGCAACGCCACTCAGATGCAGATGAGGGCAAGGTATGCAGTTTAACTTTCATACATACTACTATCCAATTGCATTTTGGCTCATTTCAAAGTTTTTTCTCTTGATCTTGCCCAAGATCAGGGTCTTGGAATTATGAAACTGCTCCAGTTGACCAAAATGCTGTACTGAAATGTTCTTCTCCGTTTCTAATGCACATTCTTATGTGTACACAATTGCCTAGTTGATGCATAAGGTGCTTGACCTCCTGTTTTTTTTTTTTTTTTTGCCTTTTGTTATGCATCTTCTTGCTGCCCGATTGATCTACATTCATGAGTTTTTAGCTGCTAGAATCAATGGAGTGGAATGAATGTATTGCTCATGTGGTTGCATTTAATCTAAAGTCTCTTATGATCTTTAGCATGAACAGCAAGTTAATCCGAAAGCTGTAATAGATGAAGCATTCCTCATTGATTCTTGTCGTATCCCCTTTATCGGGTTGTTTTGGGTCACCAATACAACTGTATCGTTTATGTATGAAACCAGTACATATCAGGCAAGATCGTTTTGGATGATACCTAAACCTTGATGCTTTTATTATTGGGAAATGAGATTGATGAGTCAACTCTAGCTGAAGTTACATATTTTCTTGAATAGTAACAAGGAATATTATTAACGTGAGAAAAAGAACAAAAGGAAGAAATCGTAGGTCCATAGGGCACGGGCCATTGCAATGCTCTTTTGCCGCTGGTTCATTGGCTTCTGGACACACGAGATTTTCGTGCCTCCAGGTCATTTACCATACCCATGGCATACATTGACAAGATCTGGACTGTTCATCCCACGGGCTTTATCATTGATTGGCCATGAGCCTAAAATCTCCAAGTCTTTCACACCTCAACCTCAACCTCAACCTCAACAAGCCTAATAATAGTAAAAGCAAATCTAAGAAATAATCCTCAAAATCTTCAATCACATCTTTAAATCAACCCCCATATCTTTCACAAACAGTAAATTGCAGTTCCTGGTTTTTAGGCTCAAAATCTTTCAACAAACAGTCTAAAATCAGCATTTGTTGGGTCCTACTGTGGGCCATGGGCGTACAAAATTTCTTCTTTTGCGCCCTACCCTGCCATAGGAAGCCTCTTTGATGCTTAACTATCCAGCTAATCACCTTGGCCGGGCATGGGGATGGGGACAATATAAGGTCATGATTGACAACACAACCTTGATTAGGATTCTGCAGCAGCATAAGGATATGATATTCAATACTAAGATAGGGAGCTGATACATCGTCTCCGGACACGCAAGATTATCATGCCTACACGTCATTTACCGTACCCATGGTAAACATTGACAAGATCTGGACTATTCACCCTGTGGGCTCTCTCATTGATTGGCTATGAATCTAAAATTGACCTGGTTGGACAATCCTAACCCTTAAATGAATGAACTCTCTCACCAGACGTGATCCATGTCTTTTAGCATCCATTATTGTATCATCACTTTAATGGTTAAAATCATCCAATCGATGTTTTTTAGAACCCAAACAGCTACCGTAGCAAGTATTGTCAAGGCATGATATATGCCATATGATTCAGTTACCCGATGAAAACAATTTATCATATAAATAATTAATCTAAACTCTACATAATAACACCAATAAAGAAGTGATCCAAATCTCAAGTCGACCACATCACAGGAAACAACGTCGAATGGATGGTCACCATTAGAAACTTCTTGGAGGCCACAAACGTTTTCCTATGGTGTGGTCCACCTGAGATTTAGATCTGCCTCATTTTTTGGGAGTAAGCCCTAAAATGATCTAGAAAAATGGACCTCTGACGTGGATAAAACATATACATCATGGTGGGTAATGCAAACTCGAAAGGGAAAGCAAATAAATCCATAAGAAAAGAAAGAGATTGCGGGACAAGATCCAACAATCGTCTAGCCAAATGCTAAAGATCACGAATGCAAGACTGTGAGCAAGCTCAATAACCTCTAGCCTTGAACTAGAGATCACCCCCTCCCTAAACAGCTACCGTAGAGAAAATAAGAGAATTTCATAACGAGAATATTAATCAACTTGGCTTATTCCATAGGCCATAGGTCCTATTTTTAATCAAACCTTACAATCTGTAATAAAGGCTATGAAATCCAAAAATCTGCGAAAATAGGAAAGCACCTAAATAACAAAACATTATAATTAAGAAAATGCCTAAAATAAGAAGAGACTTGGTTAAGAAAATATTTAAAATTATTCCCTGCCTGAAATAAAAATATGAAAGGAGGAGGAAATTTCAGAATTTAGAGATTTGAAAGAAAAGGAAAGTGGTGATGGGCTAAAAAAGGAAGGTAATCCTTTTCTTATACACACGTGCCGAGTGTGCACGTGTGGGACGTGGGGCAATTGCATCAGTGGGGGCCTTAGGAGCACTGACCACTAGGTCTGTGTAGCACCATACCATGAAAAGCATTTGCATTTTCCTCCAACCAGGAATCAAAAGTTGGGAATTAACAATGATGACTGATTTCATCATTCACTTTTGAAATCAAACATAAAAACGATCAGGGGTGAAATAGAGGAAATTCATACCATTTACAATGGTAAGTAATGATTATTTAGTTTCCTGTATCACAAGTAGTAAAATGGAAACAAACAAGCCCAAAATTTCAAGAAACAAAGGATCTTGTTTCGACTATGAAATTAGTGGGTCTATTTTAATAGGCCACCAAAGCTTGAAATTACTTTATTTTTGGGCCAAGGCTGTCTTACAATGGGCTCAGTGCAATGATAATCTTATGTTGCACAATACATAATGTTTGGAATATTTGAGAGCACTAAATTTATCACATTCTTTATCCCGTGAATATACCACAAAATAATTTCAGGAATCCAATAGTCAAAATCTAGGCTCCTGAACGAAATGTCTGAAATCTAGTATTTTGAAAATTCATGCTGCCAAACAGAATTAAAAATTCAGGACTTCAAATCTAACATTTTGAGTTTGTTCTCCCAAATGAACCCTAAGGAGGTGTTTGGCGCATGGAATTAGATGAGATTAAGTGGGATGGAATTGAAAATACCACCATTTAAATCCCACACCATGTTTGTTTTCTTCAACAATTGCTAGGTTTATATGCTTAGGAAAATTGGATGTGTATTGAGAAGGGTTATGAAGAATCCATTTGAAACATGGGATTAGCAGTCTTTTCAATCCATTTGAAATTTGAAATATAGTAGGCCATCCAGCCCGTGCACAGTGCGGATCCAATTGATGAGTATGTTGATGTCAACAAGTTTCGTGGGTCCTACCATGATATATGGACTATATCTAGACCATCCGTCCATTTTTCAAGATCATTTTAGGGCACGAGCCCAAAAATTAGGTAGATTGTAAGTTCACATGGACCACACCACATAAGGCAATGGAGATTGAACGCCCATTATTGAAAACTTCTCGGAGGCCACAAAAGTTTTGGATCAAGCTGATATTTGTGTTTTCCCTTCATCCAAGTCTATGTGATCTTTTGAATAGGTTTGATGGGTAAAAGTACATCATGGTGGGCCCGGGAAGGTTTCAACTGTTGACGTCATTATCTCCACTACTTTCTGGTGTGGTCCATGGAAGCTTTGGATCTTCCTCTTTTTTGGGCTCATGCCATAAAACGATCACAAAAAAATGGATGGATGGTGTGGATATAACAAAAATCACAATGGGGTCCACATAACTTTTTGAAGTCAACACAATAGGTCTGTGATATTTCCAAACCTGTGACTTCTGTGGATGGTGGGTTTTGCTAATTTTATGGATCAATCCAAACGTGATTTTAAATTAACCCTAGGATTTACCTTTCCAATATTTACATTCCAAACATGGCATACCATCTCCACTAAACCATGGGATTTGTAGACAAACTCTGACACCATGTCATCATTGCAAAAAATCAATTCCATCCTACTTATTCCTGTCTAATTCCACATGCCAAACACCCCCAAAAGTTTTAGAGGATTCTATCCCATTCAAATATTGTGGAAACCCAAGAGAGGGGGTAGAAGTGTTTAAAAGAAGTTTATCTGTTATGCCTTAAAACCTTAGTTGATATAAATATCCAAAATACTCTTGGCCATGCCTAGGCACTGGGTGCACCTAGGCACACGTCCAAGGCTGTCGTCTCACCTGAGGCTTAGGCGAGGTGCAGGTGGCCCAAATACCTTAATTTTGCTGGCTTTATGCACGTAGTAGATCGTGGAAATAGAATTCATAAGGGTTTGCTTGTTTCCAATTTACCGATTGTAAATGCAGGCAACTGAGTAATCATTATTTACCATTGTAAATGGTATGAATTTCTTCCATTTGACCCTTACTGTTTTCTCTGTTAGATTTCAAAAGTGAATGATAAAATCAGTTATCATTGTTAATTCCCAACATTTGATTCCTGGTTGAAGGAGGGAAATGCAAATGATTTCCATGGTTTGGTACTCTGCATACCTACTGGTCGGTGCTCCTAGGTCCCCACCATGATGTATGTGTTTTATCCATGCCGGAGGTCTCTGAGGCATATCTAAATCTCAGGTGGACTGCACCATATGAAAACGTTTGTGGCCTCCAAGAAGTTTCTAATGGTGAGAATCCAATCAATGCTCTTTCCCGTGATGTGGTTGACTTGAGACTTGGATCTAACTCAATTTTGGGCTCGTATCATAAAATAATCTTGAAAAATGCATGGATGGCATGGATGAAACACATACATCACGGTGGGGCCCAAAGAGTGGGGAGTACCAATTTAGGTGCGCGTTAGGACTACCAGCGTTGCAGAGATGTCTCATATCAGCCTCGAGAACCGAGTGGGATTTCTCTTGGATTTCCAATGCAAATCACGAAGATATCCCCTGCAATGACTGTAAATACCAGGCTGAAAGTTGCCTTTAATTACAGCCTCTACCAAACACTTTTCATTTGCAATAATTATGCAGTTACACCTTCTTACATTTAATTCCCACCATTTACAGCAAAACAATCAGGCCCTAAACAGCAACGTAGGAAATTTCCTTGAATATGTGTGCAAGGCTCCGACCATAATGGTGGAAGGTCAATGTCAATGCTTGTCCTTCTTTCAATGTTTCATCCTACATTTCCTGACTATCATCAGTATGGCAGTGATCAGGGCAGGGACTAGTCGTGCGGGGGCTGTTGCTTGCATGGAAAATATTGCTCACCAATATTAATGAGTTTGGGCTTGTAGTTCAGGTGGTGTGGTGCAGTTTAGAATCCAAATCTAGAGTTCAAAACCCAGGTTGATTTAAAAGTTTCAAGCTACGGGGAAGGGGGCCACTACCCTTATTGAATAATCAACTGCATAAGTAGGGTAACCTGTTTCTTTTTTTTCTTTTTTTCCTCTGTAGGGTTGAGAGTATAATCGTTTTCATTACTTGGGTGGAGACTAGAGGATGTTCTCCTTCCCAGCTTATGCACTTTACATGGTTCCCTCCTAATCCAAATTGAGTTGGGAGATGCTTATTGGGAAAGCAAGGGTGCATTTTCTTTTTCTTTTTCGATGAAGCAAGAATGGAGAAACATTCCACCATGAACCTCAAACACCATCTTGGAAACCTCACTCAGCACAATGCTGTAGTTTTACCGATAAATTGATTATTGTCAATTTGAAGCATGTTAGATATAAGTGCCATATTTTATTTTGTGCAGTGTATTTGTAGTACTTATTTTTAAATTTTTTATAACATGAGTATTTCAGTAATTTCCCCACAGTTCTATGGTCATTTTATCTGTTGATTGGATTAATGACTCAGCTGACCATCTAAACAAATTTAAGTTGTAGAAATTGGTTTCTGATCCAGTATTCTTACTCGTGATGCTCTGGAGACGATGAACATTCAAGACTTATCCTGTTGGTTCATCATCATGAGGTCAAGAATCTCAAAGTTCACTTGTGCCTTTTCTCGTTTTCTCTTTGCCGACTTCTTGTACTCGTCCATATTTTCAGTTTCTAAATTTCTAACCCTTCAGAATATGCTGGATCCTTGCCCTAATCATTTATCTTCACTAATTGAGATTATATCTTGGTGAAAAATTCAAAACTCCATCCAGGTTGATAAGATCAAGATTACCTTCAATTCTGTTACCCATCTCTCATGGAAACCCAGCATCACTACTTGGGTAGGCAGGCTCACCTTATCCACTTAACAAGAAGCTGTCAATGAGGTCGACTGTTTCAACCCACGTGGGCTACTTCTGCCAGTGCTTGTTGGCTCGGTCCAATTTTCCAATTATAATGTTCAGAGTTCCATTCTTAAACAACTCCATGTAACTCTACAATCCCAGCATTTCAATTCCCATCCCTTTGAGCTGATCATGTGTATAACACCTACCCTTTCAGTTCTGATCATCAGTCCCTCTTTTCATCTAATCCCCTTTTATAGGCTTCTGGTTTTTACTTGTCTTCATGTACAAAGAAATAAGGAGAAACTTATCCTGTTGTCGCACATATTTCCTTCAGTTTGTTTTCCATTATTCCAGGATAGTGGGTATCCCAACTTGACCAATCTAAGCCTTGGTATGGACAAGGAATAAGTGATTTAGATAACTTCTCCCTGGTAATATGTTGTCCGAAGTACGATGCCCGTAGCTTGCTCTCTATTCATATCTTCCACTCTCAAGTCTTAACAATCAAGCGCATGATCCAAGAACGGATCTTCCGTCATTACCTATACAAATCAACCTGATGTACTTCGGAATCCCGACTGTGAAGTTTCCCATCTCAAGAGGGAGCGAGTGATGATTAGTGGATGTTACCACCTCTCTGATTACTTTATGTTCGTTTACCTTGTTTGAAGATCTTGATGGTTTAGAAACACTTGAAATATTAGTCTGGCCAATTCTCATGATATTCGTTATTTTGGATTTTCCCAAATCCTCTACAGCCAAGTCATCAATTTTTTTCTTTTTTTGGTAACTGTTCCTGTTAATTCGGCTTATATCAGTCTTGGACTGAATCAGGCAAAAAATTTCCAGCAGAAGTCTGAGTCTGAGATTTCCAGACATTTTGCTGGTACTTCTTATTGCAGCATTTAGCTACATTTTAAAAGCCATCTGATAGTCAAATGGTGTTTTTTTTTTCCCTTTTCGTGTGGTGTATCTTTCCCCTGCTGGAAGTAGTAGGATGAATATGACAGCCACCAAAACAAACTCAGAACTACTACCTGCAGATTAAATCATGTAATATACTTCAAGTGTTGTTATAACTGATGGCATATCTCACTTTGTTGCCCCCACTGGTGAGGGTTGATTTTGGCCCTCCCTCTTACTGGGCCTTAATTATGCCAGTTATGCATTCGGGGTGTCTTTTTGTGATACTTTTGTCTGAGGCTTGCTGTTGCCATGGCAGATACATGTGGAGCACCATTATCCAGCAGATCCCAAATACTTCGACATCAGCAACTGACAAGTCCATACTCGGCCACCACCGTCGAGGCTGATATTTGCAATGTTCATACATATATCCCCAGTATGATGGGTACTCTCCCCATCCCTCACTTGTAAAGATTTCCATTTTCAATAATTGATGATTATTCCTTCATCGTAACATCTTTGGCTGCTTTTTTGTGTCCTAAATGAGGAATACTACGATAAATGCATTATTCTTTGGCTACCGAGTTAATAGACTGGTGCCAGGACTGCATGAATACTATTTGAGGTGTTTGGATGCAGAGTGAATTGAATTGCAAACATTCAGTTTAATGTAGGAGGCAGGAGGGTAAATAGAATTTGTAATGAGGAAATAGCAATTGAACTGCAGCTACATTTCTTTTGAGTCCAACTTGAAAGTAACATAAGTACACTTTGAAGCTTAGATTGTCAAAATGAGTGCCAAATAAGGAGATGCGATTTGGTTAATGCGATTTGGTTCTCACTGCCTTATCGGACTGGATAATGCAATTCAATTTGATAGTGCATCCAAACGCTCGCTTGTTATTTACCAACCAACACCTATTTGCAACACGTGCCAACCTGGCAAGCCTGTGAAGCATCCTAGAGGTCAACAAGGTAGCCCTCGTCGTGATGAATGTTAGGCTGGTCCACTCATTGGATTCACTTGTTTGTTGAACGTGGACCATTGGCTATGTTACCTATGCTGTCCATCCTTTCTTAATAGAATGACTCACTTAATGGATGGACCAACTGATTTTTGTGGTAGGACATCTCTAGGTTGGCATGTCACTATGTGGGTCTCTAAGACGAATTCTTATATCCTGTCAACACGAGGCTTTCTCCATTGCATGCTTGGGTTTTCAGGTCTGATGACTATATGTTGGAACATGCACTGAAATCTCCTGGATAATGCAATCCTAACCTTCAATTTGTGGTCTCTGAATAGACTATTGAAAAGAGTAATATAGCAAAGGTCCACCTCCAAAAGGAAGGAGGTCCATGATTGGAAGCTTCCCATCTTCCAATATGGAAGAGTTTGGGGCATGGTCCATCATAGGTGGGTCAACAGAATTGGTCGGTACTAGTTTGCCCCTCTTGTTATAACTGAAAGCCCCAGCATGCTATGCAACCTCAGGCCGGAGATTCTGGTTTTAGCGACTGCATGTTCATGTTGAAACCCACCTGGTAGACGGTCTGGATTTTGGGAATTGCTTTAGCATTTCTTTTGGTCATATGTCCATGCTGAGCCTCACTGGACAAAATGCCAATCCCATTGATCTTTTGGGCATGAGTTGGCAATCAGGTTTTATTGGGCCTGCTTTTATTGTTAATTATCTAGTAATGTAAAAGAAATGTGTCATCATTACAAATGTGTTATCATTACAATTTTACCACCGTCAAACCAAACATATGAATCGTTAGTCAAATACAGATGCATCCTACGGAATTTGTAATCATTGCACTTTCTTGAATTTGAACAATAACAAATTGTTGATGCAAAAATCTAAGCCACTTTTTGTAGACCTTCGAGTACCTGCACATGAAGAAAACAAAGGAAACCCTGACTAGAGGAGAGGATCCTCTAATGCCAAAGTCAGGCTAGGAATCTGGGTCTGGTAGTATCGAGGGGTTTTAGGTGAGATTCTACGTACCTTTCACCATTAGAGGCGCTCCTATTTATAATTAAGAAGAGATGGTAACATAGATGAAATCTCCCTATTTAGTAAGGACATGCCGTAGCGGGATTTGAATCCCGAATGCGCGAGGGAACCTCTCGAGATCCTTGGCGAATATCTCGGAATCCGAGCGTGTTGTGGACGCCCTTCGAGATCTTTGGAGAAGATCTCAGGCAGACCTCTCTTAGATAAGGTTTGATTATTTGGAATTATCGGAGATGTACGACAAGATGCTGAGGTCGAGGTGGTCTTGGTTGACCCAACCTGGAGTTAGCATGCCGACCTGGATTCTCTAACGAGGCCCGACTCTTACATGTCAAGTAGGTTGCCAACCTAGAGTCGTATGCCAACCTGACTCATTCGGCAGGTGGTCAAGCTTCTTCGGTGTTGGACGGACCAGTAGGTCCAAACTGTTCCTAAACTCAGAGTCCGTTCTCATTTCATGCTCTGTCATGGTTAGCATTGGTTGAGGTCCTCGTATATTGCACATATATCCGAGTTGCATTTTCGTTAGTGGCTAATTCGTTTTTACCCGCGACTGTGTCTTTTGGTGGTGATTTGAGGTTCAAATAATGTAAAAATATCATCATTATAGTTTTACTGCCGATAAACCAAGCCAAACGTGGAAATCAGCACGGCTGAGCAGCCTCAAGGCCTGGGCCAGAAAATGCACCGGGGCTGTCTCTTAGTTGATTTACCACAAAATCACTCTGGTGCCTGAACTTTGCTGAGGCTGAGATTGATACTTTTAAATACCAAGGGAATGATTTTTCAGCCTCTGGTTTTGGATGAACGCCCAGCAGCAGCCTAGAATCTTTTTTTTTTTTTTTTTAACACACGCACACACACCCCCACACACTTCACGCCATAGTGGAATTTCACCACCTATGGATACTCAAACCCTTGATCGGGTGTTGAAACTCTTAAGAGTCTACCACCAGTGCAAGAGTAAGGATCCAAAGCGGCCTAGAATCTTGTTCAAGGGAATAGTTGGCAGCTTCCATTCCAATTTGCTGGCAGCTTCTTGCAATGTATGTCTGGCATGTGGTAGTATTGTAGTTGTGGATGTCGTGGGCTTGGCCTCTGTTAAACAAGATTGAACCTTTGAGTAGAATTGACCTGACTGGTTAAAAATCTGGACCCAAATCAAACTCAGGCCTGGCCCACCTTTCAAGGATCTGGGCCATAGGCAGGTAGCAAATTTCTGTTTTTAAAATTTGAGATACTTAGAGACCTATAAATACCTATATATAAAAGTAAATAAATAAATAAAATGGGATGCTCTAGTGGGCATGTGGGCCTACCATGGTATCTGTATGACATCTGAAGGTTGTCCCATCATGAAAATGGGATGCTCTAAATCAAGTTGAATTTGACCCATCAAGAAAATGGGGTCATCCAAACATTTAATGTACTCCATTTGATGGGATGGTTGGATCCATTTGATTTTTGAGGTTCATGGAGGGACAACCTTGGGGCAAGATGTCATACAAAGACCATGTTGGCCTCACACCAACTAGACATTTTGTGTGCCTCTCTCTACATAATGTGTATAAATGTTTGTGTATGCGCATTTGTTTTGGTAATGTCTCCACTTTGATGAGACAATCATCAGCATTCCTAAACTTCTGATGCAAAGGGCTACCTATTGTCCATTTGAACCATTCATTCAACCTATGAGAATCCCATGATGCCAAATCATGTCAATTCCTAAGCTTCTTATCACCAGCATGGAAATAGGCATTTAAGATTTGAACGGTGGAACAAAGTAAGTCTCATTATCATCTGGAAATGTCTGCTTGCATGGCCATGGAATATGGGTGTACCATACCCATGATCTATATGGAAAAGAGTGTGGGGCTGTAGAAGGTTTTGATACTTAACATTTTGATTTGATGATTCTAGCCATGTGATTTATAACTCTTAAAACAATCGGATGGTTGTAACGAATTGGCCCTATCCAAAGAATTAGGATATCTGATTCTAGCCATGTGATTTATAACTCGTAAAACATTGGATTGTTGTAACAAATTGGCCCTATCCAAAGAATTAAGATAATCTGATTGGTGTGATTCTTAAACTATGATTTGTTCATAGTTGTGCAAATGAGTGAATAAATCAGATTGACATTAGGTCAACTTGTGTGCCATTTTAAAGGTTTGACATATTTTCCTATTGAATACATAATTTTCATATTTTGTGGATACTATGTTAGTTTCATCTGTTAAAATAAAATAATAAAATAAAAGTATCAGGAAACTAGTTTGTATTTGAGAAGGACATGAACAATTGCACTAAAGGCCATGTTTGGGCGTAGAAAACTAAAACTTGAATACTGAAAACCAACATAGATTCCTGTTAAAATAGAAATTGAAAAATGAAAAAAACTCAGTGAGATTCCTCAAAAATCATTCTCTTACTTGGTGGGCTTCTAAAGAATAATATACATTTAGCAATATACAATGTTGATGTCAAAATCTGGTCAGCCCTCCCTCCTCGTTGATCACCACGATGATCCCTAGAACCTACATCAGGAAAGCAGGCAAAGGTGACCCTGGCTAAGCCGGGGGACCTTCCGATGCCTAAGTCAGGACAAAGGAATTAGGGTCTGAGTAGAGTGTAGAGGAGAGCTCGATTTTGCGTACCTGTAGATATGGCGTGATGTAGTATTTATACTTGACTGTCGAGTGGTCCGGATCTGATAATCTCGGCATGATCAGGGGAATTCCCGGATCGTGGAGATACCCCTCGCGATCTATCGATCATGTAGCATATCTAGCGGATTATGCGTATCTGCGAGTGAGATTATCGGCCACGTTTAGTTATGACAGTTTTCACGTTCAGCGAGTGGGATATGCGCGTCTGAACATGCGTCCAGCTTGGAACGTTTGCTCTGTTCGGACTGTGTACTCGTCTCGGAATGTCGTCGCCTCGGAATGCAGTCTAGAGCAGAGCGGCTATAACGAAGACGCTCATCCGATCGGATCATGATCCGGAGTCCGACCTCAACCAAGTCGGCTGCTCTGACGGGTCGCGTCTTGAAACAGGTCGGGAGGGTCACGACTCGGCTCGGACTTGCCCCCTAAGCGGCGTTGTATTGTGAGCTCAGATTTTCCACAACATACAATATTATTATTATTAAATTTCACTGTGCTAAATGTATATTACAATGGACGGTGACACACACGTAAGAGAACCCCATCAAGTATCACACGTACGATCTCATCCATCCATGAGTTGGCCCAACCATGTAATTTCCTTTAGCTGAAACCAAGGTCCAAAGAACCGATGGCTACCCAAAGGGTACTGAGATCGGATCAGATCCGGTACTGAAACGGAAACCTCGGGCCCGGCAAAGTCAGGACGTGCCCATTTGGTCATCCGGCCTGACACTTCGGGTCTCTGGAGGATCTGCCTCAGAGGGGAGTCTGATAGCACGATTATAGAGTGAGCCTAAAAGTATAACCGTAGTCTTCTGGCCGAGACGACAAGGCTGAGCGCCAATTTTTCTAAGGACTGGTACCTCGTTTCTACTGATACCATGGCTTTACTTACGTAGTAAACGAGATACTCCTTGGTTCCGACTTCTCGGATCAGAGCCGAGCTGATGGCTGAGGTCGAAACGGCGAGGTAGAGGAAAAAAGGCTCTCCTTCTTCCGGCTTAGACAAAAGAGGCGGTGATCCCAAGTACTGTTTCAACTGTTGGAAGGCTTGCTCGCACTCCCGTGTCCATTCCGCCCTCTTGTGGCCCTTCAACTGCTGGAAGAAAGGAAGGCATTTGTCTGTAGCCCTAGATATGAAACGCCCGAGGGCAGCGACTCTTCCCGTGAGATATTGTATTTTCTTGAGGGTACGAGGCGAATTCATGTCCATGAGGGCTTTGATCTTATCTGGGTTCACCTTGATACCCCGTTGGCTGACTTGGAAGCCCAGGAATTTTCCTGACTCAACCCCGAACACGCACTTGACGGGGTTAAGCTTCATCTGGTATTCACGGAGGACGTTAAATGTTTCTTCGAGATCAACAAAGTAGTCGGAGGCTTTGATACTCTTCACCAGCATGTCGTCCACATACACCTCCATGGAGTGTCCGACTGTTTGGCGAACATCTGATTCACCAGTCTCTGATACGTTGCTCCAGCATTTTTCAGGCCAAATGGCATGACCCGGTAACAGTAGTCCCCTTTCCGTGACAAAGGTGGTCTTCTGCCTATCTGGGGGGTGCATGACGATCTGGTTGTACCTGTAGTAGGCGTCCAGAAACGAGAGTAACTCGTGTCCGGCCGTACTGTCCACCAGTTGGTCGATCTGAGGTAGCGGGAAGCTGTCTTTGGGATACGCCTTATTCAGATCGGAGTAATCTACGCACACCCACCACTTTCCGTTTGACTTCTTGATGAGCACGACATTTGCTATCCAGTCAGGGTAGTATACCTCTTCTATGAAGCCCGCATCGAGAAGGATGAAGACCTCCTCGGCAATGGCTTCATACCGTTCAGCATCGAACGACCTTCTTTTTTGCTTAACTGGCCGGTGGTCTGGGTCCACGTTCAGCCTGTGGACTTGCACATCAGGTGAGATCCCCGGCATATCTGTATTAGACGATGCGAAGACGTCCCGGTGTTGTCTCAAGAAGGTCATTAACTCGTTCCTCCGCTCGGAATTCAGTGATGATCCGAGTTGAACAGTTTTGCTCAGATCTGATTCATCGAGCGACATTCTTATCAGATCTTCGACGGGAGAATTCTCCGTCGCTCCGCGGGGGTCCAAGGCGTCGACTACGAGCGTTTGTTTAGCTGCCCCTTTTCTCACGGCTATCGCATAACATCTCCGGGCTTTGCGTTGATCACCCCGGAGATAACCAACCCCGCCTTCAGCCGAAAACTTCATCATCAGATGATAAGTCGAGACAACAACCCTCATTGCGTTGAGGGAGGGTCGGCCCAGGATCACGTTGTGGACTGATGGAACATTGACAATTAAAAAGTCAACCAAAAACGTGACTTAATGTTGCCCTTCTCCCGCTGTCACTGGTAAGAAGATGGCTCCTTCGGAGATGACTCTTTCTCTGGCAAAGCCGTGCAAGGGAGTCTTCACGGGTCAGAGCTTGGACCGTGGAATTTCCATCTTCTCAAACGCTTTGGAATACATTAGTCAGCTGAACTCCCGGTGTCAACCAAGATGCGGTACACTTTGTGATTGACTATGGTCATAGTGACCACTAGCGCGTCGTCGTGCGGATGCTTGATCCCGCGTGCATCATCTTCTGTGAAGGTCAGGCTGTACGAAGTGACACAGAGTTTCTTACCGGGACGTTCCGTCAGGTGAATGTAGTGTTATGACTCGGAGCTCCGGGAATGGGCTTTCCGTGCCCTGTTCGAATCCCCTCCCCTAGCTGAGCCCCCGAAGATGGTGCGAATTTCAGCAGGCTCCTCTAGGGGGTTGTTCGACTGCTCTTGCCGCCGTTCTTATCTCTGAGCGGATTTCTCCTTTTTAGCATAACGACGTAGATGTCCCTTGCGGATGAGGGACTCAATCTCATCCTTCAGATCCACGCAATCGTCCATGTTATGACCATAGTCCCGGTGGAAATAGCAGTATTTCCGTTTGTCCCGATGCTCGAGATCAGCTCTCATACAGACTGGCCAATTGAGCAGTCTGTCTCCTCGGATGTCTAGCAGGATCTGCTCGGCGAATATATTGAGTGGAGTGTAGGAACGAAATTTTCCTTCCGGCCTACGGCTTGGACGACGATCGCGAGAAGCGCGGTCATCCGTCCTTTTGCTAGTCGGCTGGGAGTCTTCGTTCCGGGGTCTCTTCCCCTTGTTCGTCGAGTCTGACGCCTGTGTGCCCTTTCAGGCGTTGGTGAATTCCTCTGCATTAGTGTACTTTTGAGATTTCACCGTGAAGTCCGCTAGCATTTTCGGTGGATTCTTTCCGATGGAGAAGGCAAACTTTCCTTCTTTCAGTCCGCTCAGAATGGCGGCGAGGGCCATCTTATCATCGTAGTCCTCGACATGCAATGCTTCTTCGTTGAAACGGGTGATGTAATCCTTCAACGACTCTTTCGGGGTCTGCTTAATGGTAAGCAGGTGAGTGTTGGGCTTCCGACTTCTCTTACCACTTATGAACTGTGTAAGGAATAGTCGGCTCAGTTCCGCGAATGAACACACGGAACTAGGCTTCAGTTGGAGATACCAGATCCGAGCGGATCCTGTAAGGGTGATGGAGAACCCCCTACACATCATTGCATCCGTTGCTGTCTGGATCTGCATCCAGGATCGATAGGACTCCAAGTGTTCGGATGGGTCCCTAGATCCCGAGTACTGAATGACGGGAGGCATCCGAAATCTCTACGGCATCACTTCAGCCATGATAACCGAGTTAAAGGGAGGCTCGGTCTCTTCCATCATCTCCTGTATCGCGGTCGGAACTGTCGATTGTTCTTGCTTTTTCTCCAATATCAGGAACTTATCCTTTAGTTCCGTAAAGCGCGTTTCCCACGGATCCTTGTTTTCAGCGACGACCTCTGGGGTATGTTCAGCCTCCGATATTCTCCCTTCTCTCCTCCGTTCTAATTGATGACGGAGGTCCGTGGGCGGCAGGGCGAATGTAGTTGAGTGGACGGTTGTCGGAGCCCGAGCAGGCTCGTTACGTGCGGATGCTCGCCACGTGCCGCAGGAAGATTTTGGCCCGACTGCGGTACCCCTGAACGTTGGGAAACTTCGGGCCTTACACTCCTCGGCATGGAGCGAGTTTCTACAAACAGCCCCACCGGCTCGAGAAAGGGTTGTTCTTGAGCCGGGCGTTGTTCTGGCTCCCGCTGTTGTTTCATCTGATTTATCTCGTCACTCAGGGCCTGGATCTCATTCTGCATGGCGCGGTACTTGTTCGACCGATTACGCGAACGTTGAGAAGGCCCCAGAGCGGACTCGGCATGAAGCGCTGATGACGACCGAGTTTGCTCATCGGGTTGTGGCTACACTGCTGTAGCTTTCTTCTTCCTTGCCATTGCTTAGGGGAAACGAGAACTTGACTTCTAGTTTCAGTTTCCCACAGACGGCGCCAAAAAATGTTGATGCCAAAATCTGGTCAGCCCTTCCTCCTCGTTGATCACCACGATGATCCCTAGAACCTTCACTAGGAAAGCAGGCAAAGGTGACCCTGGCTAAGCCGGGGGACCCTCCGATGCCTAAGTCAGGACAAGGGAATCAGGGTCTGAGTAGAGTGTAGAGGAGAGCTCGATTTTGCGTACCTGTATATATGGCGTGATGTAGTATTTATACTTGACTGTCGAGTGGTCCGGATCCGATAATCTCGGCATGATCAGGGGGATTCCCGGATCGTAGAGATACCCCCCACGATCTATCGATCCTGTAGCGTATCTGGCGGATTATGCGTATCCGCGAGCGAGATTATCGGCCACGTTTGGTTATAGCAGTTTTCACGTTCAGCGAGTGGGAGATACGCGTTTGAACATGCTTCCGGCTTGAAACGTTTGCTCTGTTCGGACTGTGTGATCGGCTCGGAATGTCGTCGCCTCGGAATGCAGGCTAGAGCAGAGCGGCTATAACGAAGACACTCATCCGATCAGATCATGATCCGGAGTCCGATCTCAACTAAGTCGGCTGCTCTGACGAGTCGCGTCTTGAAACATGTCGAGAGGGTCACGACTCGGCTCGGACTTGTCATCTGAACGGCGTTATATTGTGAGTTCAGATTTCTCACAACATACAATATTATTATTATTAAATTTCAGTGTGCTAAATGTATATTATAATGGACGGTAACACACGTAAGAGAACCCCGTCAAGTATCACACGTAACATCTCATCCATCCATGAGTTGGCCCAAACATGTAATTGCCTTTAGCTGGAACCAAGGTCCAAAGAACCGATGGCTACCCAACGGGTACTCAGATCGGATCAGACCAGGTATTAAAACGGAAACCTCGAGCCCGGCAAAGTCAGGACGTGCACCTGTTGGCACTGGGCAGCATAGTTCTGAAGGAAGCTGGATGCGTACTGAATAACTCAGTACGCTCAGTCTACTGAGTGAACTCTGTGTGGCCTACCGTGATTTGTGCATTTCATCCACTCCATCCATCCTTTTTATCAGATAATTTTAGGGCTTTAGTCCAAAAATGAATTATATCCAAAACTCAATTGGACCACACCATAGAAAACAGTGCGAATTGAACCTTCAATACCGTTGGAAAAGTTTTGAGGGCAGCAGAAGTTTTGTATCAAGCTGATTTTGTGTTTTCCCTTAATCCATATCTGTGTGATCTCATATGAACAGATTGGACGACAAATACACATCACTGACGGTCCTAATGAAATTTCAACGGTGGAAATCATTATTCCCAGTGTTTCCTACGGTGTAGCCTACTTGAGATTTGGATATACTTCAATTCTGGGCTCAACTACTAAAATGAGCTGGAAAAATAGATGAACGGCGTGGATATACTACACGCATTCACAGTGGGCCTACAGAATACCACATGTAATCGGATTTCAGTTCTAAAACCCAAAAACTCAGTTCCACCTGATGTCCAGCTGGGTCAGGTCAATTCAAAGATTCGACTCGACCTGATGAGGTATTTAATTATTAAATTAATAAGATAAAAGAAGAAATGATGGCTTTTTAATAGTTTTTAAATATAAAAATTGAAATAAATGATCATTAATCAAACGCATGGCTTGTTCGTAGTAGCAGTAAACTCGAGAGAGGTCAAAGGTTCGTAGTAGCAGTACACTCGACAGTTACCCAACGTTAGAACCTTGAAAAAAAAGCAAATAAAATTGTAATAACCGTTCATATTTTTCTTACACGTGCGACCTGCTGATGAGCTGATCAGCATGACTTTTGTGCCCGGCCATCTGCACCGTGGGGATCATCTTACGCACGGCTCAGATGTCTCACACGTGCCAGGTTATCATGTGTGCCATTAGTAATTGAATAACTTAAAAAACCAAAAAACAAAACAAAAAGGCCTCAGTGTTAAGTAGTGGAAGATACAGCAGGACAGTAGACATGCTTTCTTCAAACGCACACCAACTCCTGTAGAAAATCTAATCTACAGGAATCCAATATATTTACATCAAAAATCCAAACGCTCCACATCACCCAAAAAGAGAGTCACTTCATTTCACTGTGTCAGTTGCTGCAACCCACATCATAACTCACAGATCCCATCAGTTCAGGCCCTTCCAACCGTGGATTATTCTCAAAGCTGCCAAAGAACCCACAAAAAGGACAAGGTCAGGCAGGACAAATCTCCATACGTCAGTTCACTGCTTTTTTCCGCCACATCCAAACCATTCAAACCGTAGAGCACATGATGGATGGATCATATCCCGAAAATCACACTGATAAAGATATCCTACCCATCCGTTTGGCGGTTATTAAATGGACGGTCAAATGTAAAGTAGCTTTCATCTGCTCACTGTGATTTTTGAGTCACGCTCCATCCCCGGCCTGCACAGACATTGTGACGGCCTGGATTGCATTAAAACTATGCCACGTGTACGGTAGATGAGTCACCATCATTTTTAAAAATGTGGGAACTGTATATTATGAGTCTGGCACGATCAGGCATTACTGGCTACTGCTGAGAGAGTCGTATACACCTAACTCCAGTGTAAATCAATGCTCTTTTGTCGTTTAGTGGGAGTCATCACCTCTTCTCAGAGAACTTAGAGAAGGCTCCTGATGTTGGAATGGTCCCACACAGGTCGTTATCTGAGACGTCCCTGCACAGATTTCATTTGGCGTTTTCGTTAATAGACGGTTGAGATTGAAAAACGAGATAGAAGGGTACTTTGGGAATTTTAGAATTTACAGGATCTTGAGGCTCCTGAGGGTAGTCAGCTCTCTGGGTATTCTACCAGTCAACCTGTTCTTGTTGAGTCGCCTGCATACAGAAATCAGTGCTCAGGGGCATTTTCGTAATTGTACATTAGGGAACAATGTCAGTCAAGGGTTATCCGGCCATCAAAACATGGGCCCATTTTGTACCGAATGTTCGTACGATCAAAAGATCAGATGGCTAAGATTGCTCCGTCAGTATGATCTTTAGGCTACGATCTACTCGTGGGCCGGGAGGTTGATGATTTGTACGGTCTGGATTGGCCTGCACACCTTTATGGAAGGACACTATAGTAAATTGTGGTGATCCCAAGCCAAATGTCCCGAGTGTACCATACCGTATAAAATCCAGTGTACAACCTGTGATGAAATATACAATGGGGACTAGCTTTTGGTGATCCAAACCGTCCATATCATGGACCCCATCAAGTACCGAAAATACCCAAAAAAATGTCACGATAGGTTGATCCTAGCCATCAGAATTTTCCCTCCTTAAATGTATGGTCACGATCGTCTCTTTACTAGCAACATCGATAGGATTATTGGCCGTCGGATTGTTGGGGTAGGACCCGGACCAATCATCTACCGACCAGATGAACATGTTAGACACCAAGAGGTGGGTCCCACCTTATCACGGGAAACAGGGAATATACACATTGGTTCTGTGTATATGAGGGAGAAGCAAGCTTACAGAAATCTAAGGGAAGAGAGTCTGTTGAGAGATGGAGGGATGGGCCCAGTAAGATTGTTGTGGTAGAGATCTAAGCTCAAAAGGCTCTTCAACCCTCCAAGCTCCTTTGGGATGCTGCCTACCAGATTGTTCCTGTAAAGCTCCCTGCGAACAAAGAGAACCCTATAAATCCGATGATCTTAACCGTCCAATCTGAGGAATCTTGTGCTACGTCGCATATGGTACACATAACCACAGATCCAAACCATCTGATGGATGAATCATAGCACATGAACCACACCCATCTGATCTGATAATCTTAACCATCAGATGAATACTAGCCTGTTCTTAGATACGGTCAATAGATCCGATTGCTAGGATTGTCGAGGTATTTTAACAGCTTGGCTTTGATCCATCGTGGCCTGCCTATTGGACGGCCTAGATTGATGGGAACTTTTTGCTAATTAGGTCCTAGAGATCACATACACTAAACTTCAGTGTATAATATCCATCTAGTGTGAAAGATATGCAAACTCTCAGATGGGTCTGTGAGAGGTTGCAGTAGCACCACGTGTGGCTCACCTGATGGAAGGCTCCTATCTCAAACACGTGTGGGGCTTATCAAACATCATTATTACAAGTACAAAAAGACTAAATACTCAACAGATATTGGAGTTTTTCCAGTCTCCCAAGCTCAGGAACAAGATTACCAGATAGCCTTGCATTTCCAAGATCTCTGCATGTTTACCAAAATAACCTCCGTGAAAAAAGTGATATTAAAGCCCAAAAAAGAGAAGAATAACACCACAGAAATTTGGAAAGATGAATAGAGAGAGAGAATTACAGCCTCGTGACCCTGTTATCTTTATCACATGTAACATGAAACCACGTACATGGGTCCACCAGCGTTGGGTCCCAGCTCTGTAGAACATTTCCTGGGTCCTCTAAAGCTCTTCTTAGTGCATATAGAGCATCACCTACATTTAAGAGAGAGAGAGAGAGAGAGAGAGAGAGAGATGAATCTTTCATATGGAAAAGAACCCATGTGACGAAAATGGAAATGATATTTACGCTCCTATTTTTTTATGTACACTCCCCCCTACCAAAACTAGAAAAATGGGGTGTGTGCATTAAAAAAAGAGAGTGTAGATATCAGCCATGCTAAGTAAAATAGTGAATCTCATCCCACCCATAGAAATTTATGAGAAAAAAGTCTATGATAGTTCACCACCATTTTAAAATTTTAAAATGATGGTGTCTCTTCCACCATACAAATGGCATGGTTGTACGAAAATCCAGACCAGCCAAACTACTGAGCCGATCTTGGATGGGCTATAAGACAAAAATGATACCGAGAAGATGCTAATGAGAATGTGGTTCTTCTCGGTGTGTGTGTGTATGTTTTTTTTTTTTTTTTTTTTTTGTTTTTAAAACCATCCATTTGATAGTCACCCATTGGATGGTTAGTATTACTCAATCAGTGTGATTTTCGAGCTTTGGATGGTCTGGACGGCAGTACATGTGTGCCACATGTGAGGATGACCCACAACCATTTTCAAAATGGTGGTGAAGTAACATGTCCTTCTTTAAGATAGTAAGACACCCATTTGAAAAAGAAAAGAAAAGAAAAAAATAAATCCAAAAACCACTCCGTATAACTGTGTGTGTCATTCGATCTTCACGTTACAAAAATAAACATTTGAAAAAAATAGTTATAACTTAAAAATCCATATCTACCTTGGATATTGTAGCAATTAATGAGAAAAGTCATGAATCTTCGAGTTTGAAAAATACCCATTTCAAGTAAGAAAAAAAAAAAAACAACTCTATAGAACTATATGTACTTGTTGCGAATCCATCTCTAGCTTTGAATACTAACTTTCAATGAGGAAATGCGGTTGAATCTTCAACTTTGACAAAACCCATTTCGAAAAAGATAAAAATAAAAATCCGAAATGTAATATATAGTAAAATCAACATGGGGTTGTAGACATGTCACACTACCTTCCATGTTAGCATTCATAGATGGTGAAAATGCAAGTAGAAGTAAAAGAAATAGAGGCCCAAACGCCATTTGAAAAATCTTAGAGAGAGAGAGAGAGAGAGAGAGAGAGGACTATCTAATGCATGGTGAGAAACACGACTGGTTTGGGAATTTATAGACGCATATAGAAAGTAAGATGTGGTGGTAGGCTCAGTAGTGAATGCAGTTTTAATGAGGGATGAGTTCTCCACCGTATAAACGAAATCGGATTGCCTACTGAGTTTACTCGGTACGCTTTTATCGTACAGAGTAAACTCTGTTGGCTCCACTGTGAATGTATGTGGTTTATCCACGCCGTCCATCCGTTTTCTCAGATAATTTTAGGGGTTGATCCCAAAATTGAAGCATAAAAGAAGATTACGTGAACCACACCACAGGAAACAGTAGGAATAATGATTTCCACCGTTGAAACCTTTCTAGGTCCCACAGTCATTTTTAAAAAGAAAAAAAATCATCCAACATGTTCGTAGATCACAAAGACATGGATGAAGGGAAAACAAAAATAGCAGCTTGATCCAAAACTACTGTGACCTTCAAGAAATTTTCAATGGTAGACGTTCAATTGACATTGTTTCTTGCTGTGTGGTCCACTACAGATTTGGATATGCTTCATTTTTGGGATCAAGATCTCAAAATATATGCTAAAATGCATGGATGGAGTGGATAAAATATATAAATCTACGTGGGCGCCACAGATTTTACTCAGTATGCAATCCACTGCCCGTGTAATTGTGTATATTATTATTATTATTTCTATCACGTCAAGTGGTACCCATGTATTCTGTAATCCACACCATTGATACGTTGCATCTGGCCTGTGAGTACCATGAACAAAACATTACTCTCATTTGATTATTCAGACATTAATGGTTGAGAATGGAAAATATCCAACGGCCTTATTTCTAGAAAACAAGTGTCCATGGATCCCATTTCTGAGTACCCGGCCGCCTATCATGCATCATTGCAACCAGAGTATCAAATAACCACGCTAAAATGATATACGGCTAAAATCTCCTTACACTATACACTGTTTTCAGTTTAAAAATGGGCCCACATGGTTGGACAATCCATACCATGGGAAGCGACACATTCGACTGAAAAATGTCCAAATGCTGCTGCTGGAATCATACAATATTACAGATTTTTAGGTCATAGTCCATCCAATGTGGGACTTAGCAGACCAAGGGTCTGGATTTTGAAACCATGGGCCCCACTTTTAAAACCCAAATTAAGCATTTATGATAGACTGTCGAATTAGTGGCCACCTTGGCCAAAAACTCTGAATCGATTTCCAGGTATGCTTAGCTGAAATCATAACCGTCCAAAAAATTGGAAATGATCCCAGCCTGTAGTCTAAGGCTGCTCAATCAGGCTCGTCCAGTTTTGAGTTGAGTCATGACTCGGTTGAGTCATATGAATAGACCAGACTCGCCCAAGTCCGGAGAACTCATGTAGGTAACAGGGTGTATTTGAACCGGTCGAGTCTGACCAGAGTTCGAGTCAACCCGTCCTAGTCCGAGTCGACTCAGCTAGTTTTCCATTCAGTAGATGGTCTGGACCCATGTGCTAATTTTGAGTTGTGGGGTTGGTATCATTTCCTGTAGGGTAGTTACATTATGTACTCTGGCTGTGTACGACGCTTGATATGCAGGCACGTAAATTTTTTATACCTGGAACCCACTGTTGCTAACTCACTGTACTAATATGAGATTGGTTGACCAATCCTAACCTCTGATTTACAGACGCTTGTTTGTGAAAATAGGACCATTGGGTACTTTCCAATTTTAACTGACCAATATATGGACATCAATCTGACAGTAAGATAATCATGTAACTGTTATTTCTGGTTGATGGTACATCTGAAGTGTCAGAATATAATTTGAACAGTTTGGATTAAGTTACTTGTATATCAGGATTATAATTTTTTTAAGTTTTTAGTGCCTGCTTATCATCCATCGCAGCTTGCCAGAGTATCTAGTTCTGGTATTGCGGGCATTGACATTTGAAAAATGGTACATGACTGAGTGTCCCAGACCAATGGGTTGCAGGCTTGGTACTATTTACCTACAGGTAATTACTAATGTCGGCTAATGCGCCAGCCCATGAAATGCAGGTTGGGGTCCATTTATTAAATAGCATAGGAACGTACGTTTCACTTTCATGAATATCTGTGGTTTGTATAGTTCACTGAGACATCAGTATCCAAGGATGTGACTTGCCCTGAGCTACAGTGTTCTCCTGTCACCTTAAGGGGGCCCACCTTGATGTTTATCTTCTATCTATTCTCCATTTTATTTTGCCGGCTCATTTCATGACTTGAGCTAAAACATAATAAGAAGTCCAAAATTCGACTAGGCCACTTAAATGAGAAATAATGGAAACTAAACGCCCATCATGGATGCCTTTCTATGGCCATAGAAAATATGGACGAAGTTGATATTTGTGCTTTACTCAAGGAGAGAATGGTCTTATGAATAGGTTGGATGATATATGAATATCATAATAGGCTTGAGGAAAGCTTCAATGTATGCTTATTTACATCCATAGGATTTTATGACCCACTTGAGTTTTGGATCTCTCTCATATTTGTGCTCATGTTTTAAAATAGGGCGGTGAAATAAATGGGCACAATGGATATAATACAAATATTATGGTGGACATCCTAAAGGTTGGGATAAGGAAGCATGGATTGAGTAGTACCTCCATTGGGACCTACCCAGAGATTGTCAAACATGATAGAGGCTCCATGCGACATAACATGATTTATATGTTTTATTCATGCCATTCATCTATTTTTATAGATTATTTTATGACATGTGCATAAATAGAAGGTGGATAGAAGGCTCAAATGGACTACACCACATGTAGCAATGGTGATTTAAAAGCCTATTATTAAAAACTTTTTGGGAATTGTAAAAGTTTTAGATCAACTTTATATTTATGTTTTTGTTCCTATAAGTCTATGTGACGTTATGAATGATTTGGATGACAAATAAACATCAGGGTGGATCTTAGGAAGTTTTCACTAATAAGAGTTCAATCTCCACTTGAGCCTTTGATCTACTACTTTTTCAAGATCATATAGATTAATGACATGTATAAAATATATGGTTCACAGTGGATCCCATGGAGTCCCTACCAAATCGTTTGGATCTAACTAGGTCCTAATGGGGTAGTTAGAACTCATGATAGTTGAAGGACTCTAAGGCAAATCCGGTCTGCTTTTGACTTACACCAACCAAACATGGCTATCTAGTTACTACTCAAGTCACAACTTCTTACAATTACACTTAGAGGTGTACATGAATTGAGCTAGCTTGGTTAGCTTGCTCAACTTAACTCAAAAAAGTTTGATTTGATTTGGTTTGAAGTTGAGTTCAAGCTAAGTCGAGCTGATTTTTTGAGTTCGAAAGTAAGTTCGAGCCGAGTTCGAGTTAGCCCCAGCTCGACTCAACTTAGATCGAACTAGTTCGGTGACTTGGTTACTTTGATATTGATGTTGCTCATCAAGTGTTCGATGAAATGACTCAAAGTGTGGCTGGTGGTAAGAAAGGTATGTATATAAAATCAACACCCTTTTTTTTCATAGTTTTTATGTTGCTTAGAAAGTGTTTGATAAAATACCTGTAAAATCATTGTTGTTGTCTCAAATACAATAAGATTTTAAAGGTGTAGTCTAGGTGTTTGTGGAAATACTGCAATAGTGAACTTGACTCGATGTTGGCTCGAACTCAACTCGAACTGGTCTGAGTTGCTGATCGAATAAACCGAGCTGGCCAGTCAAGCTTGAGGACCAAGCCGAGCCAAGTTCGAGCTGAGGTCAGCTAGTGGCCGAGCCGAGTCGAGCGCCTCAACTCGACTTGATATACACCCCTAATTAGAGTATAACTATTATTAAGTAGAAATATGCACATTTCCATGGGGATACTAGGAAATATTTAATCATGAGTGGTATTGCAACAAATATAGTAAGCATTTTTAAAATTTTTATGATATTCTTAAGAAAAATAACAATATTATCACTTTAAGATCTTGAAATCTTTAAATCGAGTTGAGACGAGCGTGAGATAAGCATGGTAATCACGTCTCTCTTCCCCTTCAGGGCCTCAGCTATTCTTCCTTCTTAAGGCCCAATAGAGTTTGTAAATAGTCTCATTCCAAGCATTTTGTGGGATGATTAGAATGGAAAATCAATCCACACTATTAGTCGGGAGATCCTTTATCAACCGTTAAATATGGGTGGGCTTGGAATTTGTAATAAATCTCTAAATTCTCTTGATTTTCTTGTGGTGTGAAGGTTGGATTTCTCTTACTTTGTTTTGTGGGCTGGCGTTTTATGGATTTCAACAAATTAGTTGATTTAATTAAGACATGTTTGTCATTTACTTGAAGAGGAGGGACAAAGATGGTTTTTAGTTGTAAACAATGGTGCACATACCAATATATTGGTAGGTCCTGATTGCTCTATGGGAGCCTAATATAGGGTCCTCATTGCTCCAAAAGATAGGTTCTTGATGGACGGTTCAGATAAATCTATTGGATTGTCCAAGTGGAATAATACAGCTAGGAGTTCTGTAACTAACAGTGACCTAAGAATACTGGAACATTTCTCAGCTTTCAGAAGCCGCCGTGCTTTTCTCAGTTTATTTTGTAAAAGACTGGATTCCTTTGCAAAATCTTTTGGAAACTGTCGGCGCGAGAATAGACAGGAACTGGAGTAAGAATATTAGAAAAATGGATTGATATTCTGCTTACTATGGTGTCTCGTACACATTCACCTTCCACTAAGGGCCCATATGAAAACATCAAATCAATCTGAACTGTCCAATTTGTGATAGATGATGAGGATGGATCGGTTGAAAAAAATTTGAATTCGGTTTTCTGAAAATCTGACAATATTATTAATGATTTTTTTGAATAATTAGGACCGTTGAGTGATTTCTTTTAACTAGCATTGGATGACCATCAGTCAAACGGTTAGGATTATTTTTCTTTGATAGTTTGGATTGAGATTTATATCTGAAACGTATATGCTAGGCGGGTGCATGTGTATGATCTTTCATACTCTGACAATACGGTTCTACTTATCCAAAATCCGGGCAGCGGGCAGCTTGACACGTGAGAACCTATTAGAGCACGAATGGTTCGGGCGGAACGCGAGTTGCCCGTGTCCGGGTCCAAAAGGTAGCTATCCCTGGCCCACTGAGATGTTAGTAAGAAATCCACTATGTCCATCGAACAGCTAATGTCATGAGTCCAAAAACATGAAGATCCAAAACTAAAGTAGAAATAGTAAGATTCTATTTTAATTTTTAAGGCGTGTTTGGCTGACGGATCCCATGAGATTAAGAGGGATGGGATGGTAAAATTTCAGGATATTCCAAACGAGCTAAACAGACCTGATAAACTTGTCCCAGCATATAGCAAACACATAAATCTTAAACCAATTCATCGGCATTACTGTCATTACCTTAAATTTGATTCCATCCCTCCTAATCCCGTTCAATTGTACCTGAAGTGTGCTTGATTGGATCGATTGAAAGATAAAATCCCAAGATAGGCCGGCTGTGCCAGACAGACTCAGTAAACTTGTCTGAAGATATAATAATCTCATAGATCTTAAACTAATCCACCACTATTATTACCTTAAAATCCATTCCATCCCTCCCGATCCATCCGGCCAAACAGGCCCTTAGTTGACAAGGTTTATTTGCAACTCCCGTACACTCAACAAAGCTATTTGCGGTCCATAGAGATGTCCATGAGAAATCTACACCATCCATCAATTTCTCCAGCTCTGGTAAGATACGAATTAAAAAATGAATTGGATCAAAAGATTAATTAGTCACATTATAGGAAACGAGATGAGAATGTCCACCTTTGAAACCTTTTTAAGGCTTGCAGTGATTTTTATATGTCATCCAAACTTTCCGTAAGGTCATTAGATGAACTGAAAATTCTTAACATCAGCCTTATCGAAATCTTGGGTGGCCCCACAAAGTTTTCAATGGTGAGCAGTCAATCCTGATTTTTTATGTAGTATACTCCACTTGGATTTTAGATCCATCTCATTTTTCACTCTTAGCTGGAGTAGCTGTTGCACTAATGTCAGGCAATACTGTAGTGGCCTTACCAGAGACGAAGGCCGCCGGCAGTGGGAAATGAGCCACGCAAAGTGTCTTTAGGTGGTGAAATTCCACTAGCGTGAGTGCGTGGGGTGTGTAAAAAAGAAAACCCTAAATAAATCAATCAAATCTCGCCTATCATCTCATTCTTACTCCGATTTTCCCTGTCATCGCCAGACGGCTTTGATTGACTAGAGTAGCTTATACCACAATGGTGTAAAGACATGGCTAAATTTGCAGGCTTGCGGCCTTTTATAAAACCTTACTGCACAGTATGTAGCAATGCAAACCCATGTACGGTGAGCCATTTTGAAGCGAGGTGCTGATCTCCCTTTTCGTGGTGTAAAGACTGTGGGCTCAATTATGATTAATGTGTTTCATCCATATCAGCTATTCCATTTTATTTATTTATTTATTATTATTATTATTTTTTTAAGTTTATTTTAGAGGCATGAACAAAAAAAATGAAGCATATACAAAACCCAAGTGGACTACATCATAGAAAACAATAGTGATAATGGCGGCAACTGTTAAAATCTTCCTAAGACATGGTAATGCTTATTTGTCATCAAAGTTATATATATGGTTATATAGAATTTTGTTGTGTCCTATTTTTTTACTATCCCTAAGATAGTCAATTTAAAAAGAATACATGTCATTGCATTGGAAATGTATAGTATGTGAAAGATTTTTAGTGATATTTAAAGTGCTTTTCAAGAAATTACATCTGAGGCTGATGTGATGATAAGCGTCATTTGAAGACAAGACGCAATTAAAAAGTCTAGAGGAAAAAGGTGATTGAGTGGATATAACAATTAAAAAGCCGTGTTAAATAGAGAAGGAAGAATCTGAGATACCAACCCGACAACAAATAAACTATAATAACCAATTAATAAAGAGATAAATGTCAAAGAAATAGCCATGAAGAAATATATAAATGATACGGAATCTAATAAAATAAGTTATCTCCCACTAGTTCAATTAAACAAATCAAAGTATCTATCTTTGTCATAACTTAATTTTATCCTAAGAATATCGATAATTTAGTAGTAGTAATCCTTAATTATAATCTAATAGCAGTATTCTTTAGTTGTAATTTAAGTTTATACTTTTAATTATATCATATTACTTTTTATTTTAATATAATCAATTCATCTTTTATAAAAACAATTACAATTTTTATTTATGATTGATTACAAGTATTTTTTTTTTTGCATGATTATTACAATATAACAAAAAGTCATTTTGATCTAAACAAATCAAGTGCCAACAACCCTATGAAAAGGAAGACACAATTATCTGCTCGATCCAAAAGTTAGTAGCCGAAAAGAACTTTTCAAAGTTATGCACTCATTTTCCACTTTTGCTCAAGTATGGTCTACTAGAAGGTTTGGATATACTTCAATTTTGATTTCATTTCTCATTGTTTCTTCAAGTGTGGTTCACTAAAAGATTTAAATATACTTCAATTTTGGTTTCATGCTCCAAAAAGAGTTAGAGAAATGGATGGACTGGATGATAAAACACATGCATTATAATGTTCCCGATTTTATCTTCGCACGGTGAAAAGGTGGTGGGACCCTCACAACACAATCCGGGTTCCGACGGCAGAGGGTGGCGTGGGCTACACTAGCCGATCCGCGTCCTCACCGAATCCGGTTCGGCGGAGAGCACGGGCAATTCTCGTCCTTTCTATAGAAGAATGGTAACCTGGGGATACGCGGTGGTCGGGCAGGCCGGCATTATTAGTACGGGTTGGTTTTAGGCCAGATTGCATTCAAATCTGACAGACTATGATCATCCATACTCGTGCAGAAACGTATAATCTATACGTTCATAAATTAAAATTCAATCCAAACTGTCCAAATCGTGACCCAATCAATATGAAGATCATAGAACAAAAATCATATGAATTGGAATATTATAGCTCGAGTTTGGAGTCTGATTTGTGGTATTTTTAAATTATTTCAGATGGCACCATTTCGGGCATATGAATAATGATTTCAGTTAGATTTCCCTCCAAAAAACTGTGTCCCACTAATTGGACAGTTTGGAATGGGGTACTTGGAGGCCAAGTGCAACGTAGCTGTGTGCATGCGTATGTATCTTTATACTCTGTCAGCGAATCGAATAACACATTGTTTTAACTTTCAAGTAGTTTCGTTTGTAGTGGTCACGTGTCTCGATGCTTGGATTTTACTTTTCAGTTTCGTATGTATCTTTATAATCGTCAACCGTACATACGGTACAGATGAGGATACGATCTGCACCATTCAACCATCGATTCGATTGATGATGAGGAATGGCCCAGAAAATTATGTTGATTTGATGATCTTAACCATCTTAAGGGTACCTTGTATTTGCACCATTGCTAAATTTTACAGGGCCGGATCGATCCAAGGCTCACCGCGACCACAAAAGCCTCACTTAGATGGACCTCTTCCTCTAACCAAACGAATAACAAGATAAAAAGCGGTCCAAGAAGAAGCTTGGAGGGTTCAGGTCAGATGAATTATCCTTTCTCGAGTTCAAATCTAACAGTGCAAGTTAAGATACATTGTAGGGTGGGTCATGGCTCTTGAATGGCTATCCTTTGGTTCCAAACCAATGGGTCTCAAATAATCTAGGAGTTAAACTAGATTTCTTTGTGGACTAAGCTGCCCAATCTACATTTCAGTTTCTGATTCAAAATCGGTTAAGCATAACATGGTTTATGTGTTGTCCATCCATATTTTCTGTGTATTTTAAAACATGCGCTCAAGAATGAAGCAAATCTAAATCTCAGGTGCACCACACCATAAGAAACTAGTGTTGTCAATGGGTTGGGCCCGGGGTTGGAATTGGCCTGGAATTGGAATCGTATCGGTCTGGCCCATCAAGCCAACCCTATTCTTATCAATGATCAATGCGTCTCCGGTAGACTCAATACGAATCCTCGAGAGCTATGCAATCAAAAGTGGACATTCCATGATGGACATTCCATATTAATTATCAGATGTTTGCTAGCATAGTCGGTACGAACTGTCCATTTCATAGGCAATTGCAGGATTGCTAAGATATCCGAAGTGAATTTGGATGGATAACAAAAAGCAAGCCACACATGAGGATGATTCATCTCAATAATTGGACTTTTTCTATCATAATTAGTATATATAGGTGGTTCATTTCTAACCGATTGATAGGATTGTTACTATATCCACTCGAAGTCATTTTTTTGAGAGAGAAGGAAAATTAAGTGTGGGCCCTGCTTGAAGATTGGTTAATATTAATGATTGTACATCTACTTATATGATCACTATATGTGATTCATTCTCCTGACCATTCGATCAAATGATTAAGATTATCTAATTAAAGTGATTTTTGTGAGAAATGGTAATCAAAAGGGTGAACTGATGTGATGAATGTACGATAGCCTTTTTTAAGTATAATCTACTGAGATGGTAGCATATTACATGTGAAATACATGAGTATTTTCTCAACCCAGAAATATCACTTTCTTCTGTGCTTATACTTGTGAAGCCTAATTATATATTCTAGGTTTTGGCAAGTGCTCTCTCTCTCTCTCTCTCTCTCTCTCTCGACGCATTCGACTATAAGAGGAGAAAAACATGTAGAGAGGGTGATTTGTTGGTAAGTGATTTCTCTGTGTAGAGAGATGGCTATTTATAAAATTCTTTACAAAGTTCTTTTATTGTAATTTGTTTTACTTGTATCAGTTGTGTATGCTTTTCCACAGCACAATCAACATTGATAACCCGGTTCTTAGCAATTGATACTCAATATAGGTTAGCCATTTTTCATGCTATGGTAACATGGTTAGATGATTCGATCAAAAATAGCATACTCTTGACTTCCTGGAAACCGTTTTCCCCCAGCATCTCTTCTGCCCATCCAAAGGACCCCTGACAGCCACATCAAGACGCTCAGGACATGGGCTTGGTGTAGATCCCATCTACAAATAATAATAATAATAATAAAATAAAATAAAAAATCATGTAAGATTCAACGTTTCTGATCTCTTGTCTGAACTAGTCCGGTCAGGATACTTGGATAAGTTGGGGTTTTGGTCTATTGTCCATCAAAGTTATACCCTATCTGATTATTGGTTCATATCTCCGGGTAGTATTTTCAAGTGTATTAAAAAAAAAGAAAAAAGAAAAGAAAAGAGAGAAGAATCTGAGCTGGTAAGTAGCTTATGTACCAAAACCAAGCTGGGTAAATTAACTGGATAATGGTGTAAATGCACTCGCCCACCATTCATTCCAAGTGGGGCCATGCTGCAATGGACTATAGTTGACTACCTGTGTCCCACCCACGTGATCATTGCTGGCCGTGGATGGAATGTGGGCTGACGGTAGTGTATATACACAGCAGCATGCGGTGTTTCCAGCAACCCATAGATCATCCATCTCATGTTATTTTTTAACTGGAGGTGCCCTCCAGCTGTTTTGACTGCCACCGTAAGCTTTATGGTACTTCTTAGATATGGAGCCCACTCAATGTAGGCAGGAAATCCAACATGTCCATCAGATGCATTAGCTCATGTTACTAGCAGGTAACAAAAATCAGCCAGATCCAACACTCAAGGTGGGCCACAGAACAAGTGACATAATGGGAGGGAATTTCCACCAGGGTCCACCTGAGTTGTAAAATAGAGTGATGTTTGGCCTGACCTTTTATCCAGGCCTGAAGTGTCTGAATTTCCTGTATTGCAGATTATCTGCAAGTGGGCCCCGTATTCAAATCAACAGTGGATATCCGCTCTAAACTTGTTTCATGTGGTGTGGAGAAAATGAGCTTTGGATCGGGCTGATTTTTGGGCACCGGATTTATCTTCAGCTCGTGCACCCGATGGACGGGTTAGATGTCATGAATACAACGAGAGGGTCCCACTTTTGTCCGGTACACCAGACAGCGTTTGTAAGTAAGGATGGAGCATTTATTTATTTATTTTATTTTACTGGGTTAGCTTGATAGTGGGCACCCATGTCAGTACATACACTCCATGTTAGCCACCCCTGCTGGGGATCAATGCCAAGACCTCAAGCGTTGAAACGAGGTATAGTAAGGATGGAGCATTTATCTTCATCTTTGATGAAAAATCCTCCGTCATGTTCCTGCGCACGCTGAGATGCTAAGTAGGTCCACCAAAGTGTTCCTAAGTCCATCCATTTTTTCAGATAATTTCAGGAGATTATACCAAAAATCAGGTGGATCCAAGACTTAAGGCAGACATATGAGAAAGAGAATTATAGAAAGATTTTTCCACTGTTAAGACCTACATGAGCTCTATCGTGATGTTTATATGCCATCATTTGCAATGCAATGAAGTGAAAACAGGTAACAATTTCACATATACTATGCTTTTGTGGCCATATAAATATCTAAATGGTGGTTACCAAATGTTTCCTCTAATGCGACTCACTTGAGTTTTAAATTAATCTAAATTTTGATCTAATGTTTTAAAATAATATGAAAAAAATGATATAAAAAATATCTTCATAGCCCCACGTAGCATTCCATTGCAGGAACTTCCTGTGTAAGATTTTTGCTGAAAATTTTCATTCACGTTTTAGCTCCATTTACATGGGGAGATTTTTTTTTTTTGGGTTAGTTTGTTAGTACATACCCATTTCAGTGTAGACACTCATGTTAGCTAACCCCACAAGGGATCGATACCAAGACCTCGAGTGTTGAAACGAGGTATCTCCACTCAGCTTACCAGTTGAGCCATGGAATTGGGTGTTCATAGATGGAGATTGCCTGCGACCTAAGACTGCAGGAACATCAGGTGGACCGAAGCTAAGTGGGGCCATATTGATTTTAGTGAGAATTCCACCATGTTCATCTGCTTTTCCATCTCATCACAAAACGTGATTAGACCAAAATTTGGCAGATCAAAACTAAATAGCCACACCATTGGAAAAGCGGTGATTGAAAGCTCAAGGTTTAAACATTAGTAGGGCCATATAATATGTGGATCAAGCTAATATATTTATGTCATTAACCGTTTGTATGGCATATGGCATATAAACATCAAAGTGGAACCTAGAAATGTTTCAACTGAAACATTTCCATCCCTACTATTTCATGTTTCGTGGTCCACTTGAGTTTTGGATTTGTATCATTTTTTGTCCTATATCCTAAATATGATGGCAAAACAGAGGGAAGGGTGGATTTCTCACAAATCTTATGGTGGGCCATAACTTGTTTCCTACGGCAGGAATTGATGTGACGGGGTCGCAGGTAATCCGGCTCCGTTTTGCATTACCAGGAGCTTCATCCATTTGGGTCACGCTTTTGAGAGTTCGATGGCCCACCTGCATGGACGGATTGGATTCATTCGATCACATGTGAACAAATGCCAATAACTCTCATGAGAACCTCTTCCAAGGTGATTTAATTGCCCATCGGAAAGATTGGCCAAAGTGGAGTTGCTAAGGTGGTATACATTTTTATAACTAAACTTTATATATTTGCAAACTTTACATGATTAAAAGATGGACAAGACTATGTCGGTGGTCCCTTGTTTTTTAAACGGTGGCCACCCATATATCTACCGTACATGTAGAATATCCAACCGTCCGAGTCGTAGGGAGTCACATTAATTTGTGGAATGTCCTTGAAATCCCACTAAATGAATGATCTGAACCATCCAAAATAGAATGCTCAATCAAATGGTTCAGATTCTCTGATCATTCTGAGTCTCGGCATCTATAATGGTTTGGCTCATCTGATCATCACAGGCCTCGGCCTATGGATGGATTGGATGCTATGGATAGCTGTGTATGCCACGTGCAGGGGGATCACACTAACTGAACGATCATAACCATCTGAGGGGCGCACCACCCAGAATCCAATGGCTGAGATCGATTGGTTCAGATTGCCTGATAATCATGAACGTCTGCTGATGGATGGAATGGACGGTATGGATGGCCAGGCATGCACGCCACGTGTACGGCAACCAGAGTCACCACCATTTAGGAGATGACCATGAACAATCACAATAATCAGGGGCAAAAAAAGATCACTCATTAGGGGGACCTGGTCAATGCATGCATATGGCTCTGCTTTTAATGGGTTTTGGGTTAGTCTCTTTTTTGACTTGCAAAGGGACACTGGGCCATCTACCATTGAGCTTTAACGGTGGAAAATGCTCCCTCTTTTTGCTTCTATGGTCTACTTTTATTTGCTTTAAACCTTCTTAAAAGAAGTGACTAGTGCTCCGTTCTTCAAAAGGAGAAGAGCTTTTTGATACATGCAATGAGTGTATAATCACTCCCACGTGTCTTTCCCGCCTGTGTACCAATTGCCGTGGACCGTTGACTCATTTTCACTTTCATGTTTGAAATTCCACGGGCGGGAGTTTTGTGTACTGTTGCCTTTCTATCCTCCTCATACCTGGCACACGTGTACGGCTATCATGACCTTGACCATTGTTATAAAGAAATGCTTACGTGATTGGCGCAAATTGGGACGCGGATTGCCAACTGAGTAAACTGTGTGGGGCCCACCGTTATGTATGTTTCTTATCCACACTGTCCATCCATTTTATCAGCTCATTTGATGCTACAAGCCTAGAATTGAAGCATATCCAATGCTTAAATGGACCACACCTCAGGAAAATACTGGAATAGAACACCTACCGTTGAAAAATACTTGGGGACACAGAAATTTTGGATCAAGCTGATAGACGTGTTTTCCTTTCATCCATTTTCACGTGACCTTATGAACACGTTGGATTGCAAATAAACAGCACTATGGGCCCTTAGGAAGATCACAACAATGGATGTTGTTATCCCCGCACTTTCCTGTGGTGTGGTCCATTTGAGCTTTAGATATGTTTTAAATCTGGGCTCGTGAAATAAAATGAGCTGATAAAAAGGATGGACGGTGTAGATAAGACACAAACATAACGGTGCCATACAATGAGCTAATAAAAAGGATAGACGGTGTAGATAAGACACAAACGTGCTATAAAAGGAGCTGATAAAAAGGATGAACGGTGTAGATAAGACACAAACATCACGGTGGCCCCCACAGAGTTTACTCAGTGCGCATTCGGCCCTCCCTAAATTGTCCACTAGTGTGATTTGTACTTGATTGGGCCACATAGGCAATGGGTCGAATAGTGAAATAAAGAGCTTTAGTGGCCCGCAGTGATGTCTGTGTCAAATCAACTCCGTCCATCAGTTGAGCCAGATAATTTTAAGACATGACAGCTAAAAAACCAGGCAGGAACAAAACTGAAGTGGGCCACACACGGCAAAAAGTGGGATGCGAATATCCATCATTGAATTTTTTTGGAATTAATGATAAGTGCTCTCTAATTTTAGATTTGCCTTACTACGGAATGGACCACATCAAGATGGGACCCACGGATCAGCTTTTCTCTCCACTGCACATGTGGTCCAATGGGAGTGCAAGTCGCCCATAAGGAGCTACTCGCGCAAATCACGTGGCGTTCCTATGTTTGCTTTCAACGCGGTGTTTCGATTAACCTCTTTGTTTTTCAAAAAAGGAAATTTTTTTACACACGCCCACACACTCCGTGGGATTTCACCACTATGGGTACTCGAACCTGGAACCGGTGTTGAAACTCCAGGGAATCTACCACCCCGTACTTCGATTAACCTTGACTACAACGTGGACGGTGTTTGTAGTCATCTTCTCAACCATCCATCCGCACAGGTAGAAATTTTATGGCTCTCTCGGTGAGAGTTTTGAAGCATGGTCCAGTACAACACGTAGACAAATGGGTATTGACCGTTGAAAAACGGGCCATGATTGTCCTTTAAAGAAGTGGGCCATGTATCATGTGTTAAATTACGGGTCACAAATGTTTCTAGACGCATACATAGATTACACTCATTAGATTACAGTGATGGTTATCTGATACAATATGTTTAGGGACACGGATTGCATGTGTGCTGAGTAAACTGTGTGGGGCCCACCATGATGTATATGTATTATCCATTTTGTTCATCCTTTTTACCATCTCGTTTTAGAGCATGAGTCCAAAATTGAAACATATATAAAGCTCAAGTGGACCACACCACATGAAACAGTGGTGATAGTTACGTCCACTGTTGAAGCCCTTCCTAGTGCACAGTGATGTTTATTTGTTATCCAATCTGATCATCGGGTCACACAAAAATGGATGAAGAGAAAACACAAATATCAGCTTGATCCAAAACTCCTATATCCCCCAAGAAATTTTCAATGGTCCACGTTCAATGCCCTTAAATTGAGCTTTGATTATGCTTCAATTTGGGCTCATCCTTAAATTGAGATAGAAAAATGAATGGACGGCATGGATGAGGCACATACATCATAGTAGGGCCCCACAAAGTTTACTAATCACACGTATTGTTTATGTGTGTGGTTGTGATTATTTTTAAGCATGTTAACATCATTTGATTTAACATGATGTGGTAATGTATACATGTTATTCCCACTTGGATGGACACATTGATCCAGTCACTTCTCCCACGAAGCAGTTGACAGTTCGTGTCCTTACAATAGAGCAGCACATGATGAGAGCTGAGCATTAGCTAGGATTGATATGATCAGTCCAGCATAGGACTAAATAGGATAAGCCTTATATGAGATAGTAGGGATAGATCCTAGACAGTATAAGCCTTATACTTTATATTATTATTTCAATTGTATGTTAGTTCCTTAGGTGACTTAACATCTGCTAATATTATGTATATATGTATGATGGTAGAGGGCACTACTTCATTATGCATCTCAAGATCATGAGTATATAGAGATGGGTTATTTAAAGATTATACATGGTTATATTATGGTGACTATCAATGAAGAACTTATGCAACATGGCTAAATAAATGGACTATCTAATTTTATTGTATTGAAGCCTAAGGAAGTTTTCCAGTGGAAGTTTCTACCTTTCAATACCTATTTATTTTGTGCTTCATAGGCATGAGATACCAAGCTTTTTGGGACACGTTTCTATAGTAAAATAAATGAATTTTGAGTAATTTAATAACCATTGCACCTACTCAAGATTATCTCTAGGGCTATATGCTTGTCCAAGAAGGCTCCAAGGAGTCTGCACCACTCCCTTAGGCATTATTTAAGGACTATTTGCATTACATTTTTAACTAAGTCTGACTCTGTGCCAGGCACTGATCATTAAGCACCAAGCGCTGAGGTCCTTCTCACCAGGTAACAGGCGCTAATACGCAGTTTGATGGAATCTTTTCGCCATCTTTGATATATGAGACTACTAACAATGTTGGAATGATCAAGGATATTTATGCTGCAAGATTACATAGCTATTTGAAACCCATGCATCAAAATGATACATGAAATGTATCATTTTCTATTATTCAGATGCTCAATTTGCTATATCAAATGCCTATATGTAAAAGGCTATTGCTCGTGTATTAGCCTCATTGAAGATCTGGAAACTTCGAAGATAAAGTCTTAATTTACATCTTGAAATATATTTGTTTCCTAAATCAATGAAAGCCTCTTGGTAGAGCATATTTGAATGCATATCCTTATAGCAGAGTTAATAATATCAAAACCCTGTTATAAATTAAATTTTTTTGTCAACGCGAATATTTTTGAAATATACATACACATTAAATATTAAATATTTTTCTATCTAGTTTTGATTAATTATGTTTGCATAAGAAATATGTTTCAACCAAACATGGAAAGAAATCAAATGCAGTTGGCCCATTGGGATTTGTGCACAAGCACACGTGAAATGACATATGCATAGTCAATTGTCAGTAGAACAATGGGAAGTGGTTAGAGATAGAATTTATTGTTATTAGTCCACCCTCTTCATAACATAGGCTAAGATAATTTTAGATGTTCAATACTCATTTCTACTTGGCAACGTTACATTTGCTATTATGGGAAGGATGTGGTATTCTCACAATGAAAATTTTCTAATATATGAAGTCTAAAGTCGTTTGAATGAAGGGCTGCTGACATGGAAACTCTCTCATTTGATGTCAAATATTTACATTTTTTTAGTATTTTGTGCTGATTTTTTATTTCTTTTTTTTGCTTGTAATTCTATAACTATTTGCCTTTTCTTCTCTTAATAACAAGTGATGAATAGTTCATAGATGTATATAAAACAATTTCCTGTAGCACTTGGACTACTAAACTGAAAAGAAAAGAAAAAATTCTAAGGATACAAGCATGCAAGTGTTAATGACATTTGACCAACTCATTTTCGGCCTAGACATACATTTTGGGGTCCACCTCTTTAACAACTTGGATCATGTGACCCTTGCTGCACACGTGGATTTGCACATGACACAGTTCTCTATTGAAATCATATATAAGGTTAGAGCTTAGTTATGAAACTTTTATTATAATTCTAAATGCAGACAAAGATATATAAGTGGATGGAAAGCAAATAGAGATTTCTTTTTTGATTGATATGACAGAGTCTCCTCCTCTCCTTTAGTTGAGATCACATCTCTGCCGTAAATAAGATAATATTAATTCATAGAACTTTCATGAGATGTTCTCCGGTGCTCACCAAGGTCTGCTACTCGTTGCATTGGAACAGTTCATTAATCTAAACCAGATCCAACCCACAATTTGGGTCTACCATGAAAACTTCACACTGATTTCACAAATATTAACCATTTGATAAATGGCCTCTAATACCATTGGTCAAGATCATTTATACAAAAATAGGTTTATTTAGAAATTTGATGTATTTACCTTTTAGGGCCACCATGGATGTTGCTTATGACTTGAAATAACCACTTTTGTTAGGCAATCATAACCATGAAATCCGATGCTGGAAAAAAATGATTATAAGAAAAGGGCTAAATAAAAGATGGATTAGATCATCTTATCGTAGCAATATGGAATGAGAACGTACGAAATGTCTTTGGGGCTTAATGGACAGCTCAAATTATTTGAATAGACTGTCCAACTTGATGAAATTTTTCTCCTCAAATCAGAGGAGAGATGTAGTAACGGGTGAAAAATCGGAGTAATTCACCGCGTTGCTCGACCGGTCGTGGGGGAGCCACGACTGGTCGTGGGAGGCGCTCGACCGGTTGTAGGTTCGAGCTCTAGTAAGACTCAAAGTTAGCAAGACTCAAAGTCCATCGAGTTTGTGCTGTTTTTTTCCGGGGTCTATGACTAGTCGTAGGTTACGCAGTTTTTGCGCGAAACTGCGGATTTGAGTCCTTTCGCAATAGGGATGCGGAAAGGAGTTTCCTAAAACTATAAAAAGGATCTCTAGGATTTTTCTAGGGTATGAGAAAAGCACAAGAGGGTTATCAAAGGTAAGAGAGAGAGAGAAAAGAGAGAGAGGAAACTTGTGGAAGGGAGCCGTCGTCTCAGCGCTTCTACGTCCTCGTGATCGATGAGATCCCTCTGTTTTCTTTTATTCTCTTATTGTTTATCTGCTCCTGCGTGAGTGACGAAGGTTGTAACATTCTACTTCATAATGGATTATTGATCTAGATGAGGTCCTGTAGTTTTTACCTCTTTGAGGGTTTTTCACGTAAAAATCTCTTGTGTGGTGTGTGATTGTTGCTTTGATTTATTTCATTGCTATTATTATCTCATAATTCTGGCTTGTTCGGGAGGCTAGATTCTAAGATTTTGTGCAAGGCTGCCAACAAAGTGGTATCAGAGCACTAAGTTCATTGAACGGGTAGGATCAGTTTGGAATTATGGAAGGTGGCTCATCAAGGATGATCAGCCTCAATGGTTCTAACTGGACCATATGGAAGGCTAAGATGGAGGACTTGCTTTATTGTAAGGATCTATATTCTTCAATTTTATGTATATCGGCAAAATTCAAGGATATGTCCGATGATGATTGGAAAAAGTTGGACCGGAAGGCGGTGGGGTTTATTAGACAATGACTGGATGATTCTGTATTCCACATTGTGTCTATGGAAACCTCAGCCGTTAGCTAATGACTGAAACTACAAAGGCTGTATGAGAGAAAGACAACCGGTAATAAGATTTTTCTGATAAGGCGACTTGTGAATCTCAAGTTCAAGGATGGTGGTTCTGTGGCCGAGCACATGAATGAGGTCAGCAATATGGTGAACCAACTCTCATCTATGAAGATAGTCCTGGATGATGAATTGCAGGCTTTACTATTGCTTAGTTTATTGCCTGACAGTTAGGAGACATTGGTGGTGTCTTTAGGTAACTCCGCGCCAGACGGAAAGATATCCATGGAACAAGTTACTAGTTGTCTCTTCAATGAAGAGACAATGAGGAAGTCTCAGGGGTCTACTCAGCAAGAGGCACTTGTGACATAGGAACGGTGGATAGGAAAGAACAGGAAGGGCGGGAAGGCCCGAGATAAATTAAGAGGCAAGTCGAGTAAGAGAAAAGATGTTGAATGCTGAAATTGTGGCAAGAAAGGTCACTATAAGCATGAATGTCGTAAGGCTAAAAACGACAAGAAAGGAGAAGGAAGATGAATCTGATTTCACTGCGGTCGCTTCAGATGGCGACGTTGTTATTATTCTTTCCACAGATCACGATGTATGTCTCACGGCTACGGGTTAGGACACCGACTGGATGATAGACTCGAGGGCTTCTTTTCACGTGACTTCACACAGGGACTTCTTCACAAGCTACAAGTCAGGTGACAATGGGTCCGTGAAGATGAGAAATTCTAGCGTATCGAAGATCGTACGAGTTGGTGATATTTTTGTGAAGACCGATGTGGGCTGCACGTTGGTTCTCAGGGATGTGAGGCATATCCCAGACCTTTGCCTCAACTTGATGTCGACGGGAAGGTTGGATGATGATGGCTATGAAAGCCGGTTTGCTGGTGGGCGCTGGAAGCTCATCAAGGGTTCGTTGATCACAGTCAAAGGAAAGAAGTGTTGCACCCTGTACAAGGCAAGTGTCAGTGTATGCAAGAGTGGGTTGAACGCAGCGGAAGATTCAGCTATTGACATGTGGTAAAGGCGTCTAGGCCACATGAGTGAAAAAGCGCTTCAGCTACTAGCGAGGAAGCGGATCCTTCCAGACGTGACAGGTATACCTCTCAAAACCTGTCTTAATTGTTTATCAGGGAAATAACATAGAATTTCATTTGTTAAAACTGCTTCTCATATTAATAAAGTGCATGCATTAGAGTTGGTTTATTCTGATGTGTGTGGTCCTATGAGGACAAAAACCTTGTGTGGGGCATTGTATTTTGTTACTTTTATAGATGATGCATCTAATAGGGTTTGAGCTTATGTTTTGAAATCCAAGGATGAGGTCTTTGGTGTGTTTAAATTGTTTCATGCTATGGTCGAGAGAGAGACAAGTAGATCATTGAAGTGCATCTGCAATGACAATGGTGGTGAATACATTGGTGACTTTCATGAGTACTGCAAGTCCCTACGTATATGGCATGAACAGACGGTTCCCAAGACCCCCCAGCATAATGGTGTAACTGAGCAAATGAATCGCATAATTGATGAGAGAATCAGATGTATGTTATCCCATGCGAAGTTACCCAAGACGCTTTGGGGAGAATCAATGCACACGGTGGTGTATCTGATAAACAGGTCTCCAACAGCCCCGTTGAATGGAAAAGTTTCTGAGAAGGTGTGGACTGGACAAGATCCATCGTACAGTCATCTCAGGGTGTTTGGATGCAGGGTATCTGTTCACGTACCAAGGGACGAGAGGTACAAGCTCGATATGAAGATCAGATAGTGTGTGTTCATAGGGTACGGTGATGAAAAGTTCGATTACAGATTGTAAGATCCGACCGAGAAGAAGCTCGTCATGAGCAGAGAAGTAGCTTTCTTTGAAGATCAGTGCATTGAAGACATTGGTAAGCCAGAGAAGAACCAGCCTAGTTCAAGTGATCTAGAGGACATGGATCCGGTTATTCCTCCCGTGGTGCCTGATGACGGGGGAGTACAGCGAGGTGCAGAGAACGAGGGTATTCCTACAGAAGATGGACCGGGGGAGTAGCCTCCAATTGATCCACCTGTTGAGCCACAGGTGAGGAGGTCATTTAGGGACAGACAACCGTCCAAGAGGTACTCACCGCATGAGTACATTATGTTGACTGATGGGGGAGAGCCAGAAGATTATTCTGAGGCCCTAACCGACGAGCATAAGGAGGAGTGGTTGAAAGCTATGCAAGAGGAGATGAAATCCTTACATAAGAATCATACCTATGACATGGTGAAACTGTCTAAGGGCAAGAAAGCTCTGAGCAACACGTGGGTGTTCAGAAAGAAGGTTGAGCAGAAGAATTCACAGACGAGGTTCAAGGCCAGACTTGTGGTAAAAGGGTTCGGTCAGAGGAAACACATAGACTTCGAGGAGATATTCTCACAAGTGGTGAAGATGACATCCATACGGGTGTTGCTTGGGTTAGCAGCTAGCATAGATCTAAAGATAGAGCAGTTGGACGTTAAAACTGCTTTCTCCATAGTGACATGGAAGAAGAGATCTACATGCACCAACCAGAGGGGTTCGAAGTCAAGGGCAAGGAACAAATGGTGTGTAGGCTGAGGAAGAGCTTGTATGAGCTGAAACAAGCTCCACGACAATGGTACAAGAAGTTCGATTCGTTCATGTTACAGCATGGGTATGACAGAATAGAGTCGGACCACTATGTGTTCACGCGCAAGTTCTCAGATGGTGATTTCATAGTTTTGCTATTATACGTAGATGACATGCTTATCATGGGAAAAGACATCAAGAAGATCGATAGGCTAAAACAGGAGTTAGGCAAGTCGTTTGCGATGAAAGACTTGGGCCTGACTAAACAAATCCTAGGAATGGAGATAACCCGTGACAGAAACAGCAAGAAACTTTAGCTGTCACAAGAGCGGTATATTGAGAAAGTCCTAGAGCGGTTCAATATGAATGCAGCGAAGCCGGTCAGTACTCCATTGGATGGTTACTTCAGATTGAGCAACGGACAGTGTCCCAAGATGAAGGCAGAGGTGGAAGAGATGCAGAAGATACCCTACGCGTCAGTTATAGGAAGTTTGATGTATGCTATGGTGTGTACACGCACAGACAAGTATATGCGGTTGGTGTTGTCAGCCGGTATCTTTCCAATCCTAACAAAGAACATTGGGCAGCGGTGAAGTGGATATTGCGGTATTTAAGAAGCTCATCCAGGTTGAGCCTATGCTATGGTGACGGTAAACCTGTGTTAGAGGGCTACACAGATGCATATATGGCAGGCGACATAGACTCCAGGAAGTCTACATCGGGGTTCATGTTTACGTTTGCAGGGGGAGCGATTTCTTGATAGAGCAAGCTACAAAAGGTCGTAGCATTGTCGACGACAGAGGCCGCGTACATTGCAGTCACAAAGGCATGTAAAGAGATGCTTTAGATGAAGAGGTTCTTACAGGAACTTAACCTGAAGCAGGAAGAGTATGTGGTCTATTGCGATAGTCAGAGTGCTATACACTTGAGCAAGAATCTAAGTTAGCATTCCAAGTCAAAGAACATAGAGATTCGGTATCACTGGATCAGGGATACTTTGGAACAGAAAGTGTTACAGCTTGAGAAAGTCCACACGGAAGATAATGAGTCAGACATGATGACCAAGGCTTTGCTCAAGGGCAAGTTTGAGGTTTTGTAGAAATCAGGCTGGTTTTAAGAAAGTGAATTCCTCCTGAGTCGGAAAGGGAGAGATTTGATGGGATTTTCTTCCTCAGATCAGAGGAGAGATGGAGCAACGGGTGAAAAATCGGAGTAATTTACCGTGTTGCTCGACCGATCGTGGGGGAGCCACGATTGGTCGTGGGAGGCGCTCGACCAGTCGTAAGTTCGAGCCCTAGCATGACTCAAAGTCCAGCGAGTTTGTGCTGTTTTTTTCTTGGGTCTAGGACTAGTCGTAGGAGAGCTACGACCAGTCGTAGGTTACGCAGTTTTTACGCGAAACTTTGGATTTGAGTCTTTTTGCAACAGGGATGCGGAAAAGAGTTTCCTAAAACTATAAAAAGGGTCTTTAGGATTTTTCTTGGATATGAGAAAAACACAAGAGAGTTATCAAATGTAAGAGCGAGAGAAAAAAGAGAGAGAGGAAGCTTGTAGAAGGGAGCCGTCGTATCAGCGCTTCTACATCCTCGTGATCGGTGAGATCTCTCTGTTTTCTTTTATTCTCTTATTGTTTATCCGCTCCTGCGTGAGTGACGAAAGTTGTAACGTTCTACCTCATAGTGGATTGTTGATCTGGACGAGGTCCCGTGGTTTTTACTTCTTTGAGAGTTTTCCACGTAAAAATCTCTTGTGTGGTGTGTGATTGCTGCTTTGATTTATTTCATTGTTATTATTATCCCATAATTCTGGTTTGTTCGGGAGAATAAATCCTAAGGTTTTGTATAAGGCCCCCAACACAATTGAGCCTTTCCAATTAAAAGTACTGTAATTTATAGCGCTCAAAGAAATCATTTCTCAATTTTAATCATTATCGCTCAAAGAAATCATTTCTCAATTTTAATCATTATCGCTGTTAGAAAAAAAAAGAAAAAAAAAAAGAGGAAAGTTTTCCATATTCATTTCCTATTTTGCGTGCTCATTGCCAAAATAATAATAGACAACATAGTAGATTTAGCACTAAATCTAATTTTTGCTACGTTGTTAACAACCAAACAACAGGTATTACTGGGAAAAAAAATTAAAGAGCTAAATCACAATGCATGAAAGTTGTGCAACTCAAGAGCACTGAATATTTCTTCTTGCTGTCTTAGACTACAAGAGACTATATGGTTGAAACAGTAACTAGCTTATTTTAGAGACAATAATAAAAATATATAAAAGAATGATGCATTGTAGAAATTTATAAAGCGTCGTAGATACACACGAATCTATCTAGATAGCAGCTTATTAAATGGCCTGCTTGGTTGCTTGGATTTTTATTAATGCATTGGAATCTAAATTACAATTATATTGGAATTAAGGTGATTCAAAATCTTTTATTGTATTCGGTTGAAATGTAGTAGGATGATAAAATCTTTCATTTGGGAGCTTGTATTTGGAATACATTGGAATTCTTTAATATATTATTTTTTTTTCTCCACACACCCCCACATGCCTGTGCACTCATGTCACAATTGGTGCATGAATCCACAAGAATTCTTTAATATATTCATAGGACATAAATTTGATTAACTAAAATAGCTTTCATTATATATAATGGGATATTTCGGATTGAGTTGGGTCAAGTTACTAGGTAATTCGGACTTAACTTGGTTTGAGTTTGGATTCGGCGAAGCTTATTTGGTTTGGACCAACTCACCCATTTGATTTGGGTCGAGTCGAATCTAAATGAATCGGACAAGTTAAGTTAGCTGGATCAAGTCGTTCGGAGCTCACCTCTACATAGAGTACTCTTATAATCTAATACAATAATACAAAGCCATGGACACGTACATCCACATACATGCCAAAGTAAACCCGATAACCTCCTCCAAATTTTAATATAAAAGCTAAGTGCATGTTACGATTCTCATACCCCATAACAAATCCAAATCAACCCTATGTATTAAAAATTTGAAGTTAATATCATCATTAATATGCGCACTTTGCGAAAGCAAGTTCAACGGAAATAGAACATTAAAAGAAAGTAGAATAACCAAGTAATAAAGTAAGCAACCGCATAATACAAAATATTTTACGTGGAAACCCTTTGTGAAAAAGAAAACAAAGCGGCAGAAATCAACTGCAATAAAAACCTTCAGGATAAGTACTTTGTATATATAATACTATCAATCTAGGAAAGAAACTCTAATCATTGATCGTAGCCCTTCAATCTTCTATTCCTGCTGTAGTTTCAAATTTTCGGCTTGCTCCAATCTCAGCCATAGACATGCTCAATGTTTAGTAATGGGAATCCACGGATCCTAATGGGGTGGCTCACAACACAAAAACTGCACTTGTAGGACGATTCTCATTGCCCAACTAATGGGCTTTTGCTTGTTACATGGGAGACGTTGGCGATTTCTGTCTCGATCGTCCATTGTTGGGCTGTCGAATTGTCCAATCGGTTCTTCGGCCATGATCTTCCACAGTGGCCCAAGAGATGATGAATTTTCTGTAAACGGAAACGTTTATGGTGGAGATTCATTCAAACACCGTAATTGATCCTAATAAAAAATGGGCTGGGTCTGGGCTTCTCAAAATCAAAATTGTGAATATGGTGGGCTCGGCCCAAGTAATTGAATAGATGGACCCAAATTGAATCTAGGCCCAACCATCGGACTCTTAAACATCCAAACGTACCGTTAATCAACCAATAACCTCAAATTAACGGTCGCAACACAAAACAAAAGACGCCCAACAATGCAAAATCATGACCACACATTCAGAGCTTTGCAGTAAAAGCTGGATTAATGAATATAATGGGTAAAATTATCACTTTCGCTATTATGTTAGGCCCTTTTAATAGCATTTGACAGAGCCGAGCCTGATAGTACGGGGCCCACCCTTAGATGATTATTAAAGTAACTAATTAATCCTATACACAAAGATGATAGCTTTCAAAAACGAAGGGTGGAACTTGGATCCGATACAACCGAGGGGCGAGGCTTAGGCTTGAACCGAACCATAGAACTAGACAATCCAGGCCATCTGGGTCCAGATTGAATTGACATGGCTCCACTATGCAATGTTTGGATAAAGTGGCCCATCTTCTTGTTACCTACTACCAATCTGAAATTTAAATGGGCTCCACCTAGTTCTTTGCTGGGCTCATCTTCAAGGCCATAGCCTGTTTTTCTAGTGATGTATTAATGAGCTTAAACCAGGCCCGGATTTTATTCTTTTCCTATTGAAGCCTTTTGAGCCCATTAAAAGCCCATTTCAGGTGATTCTCACTGATCATCGTAATCCTGTTTTAGGATTACATGGTGTGCCCAGAGCTCCTTTTAGGCCCAAATATCAAGCCGTCGGCAGAAAGCTTTGAGACTTGTGGACCAACCTAGACCCACCCGACTTTCGACTCGGATGGCTGGAGCTCTAAGACTGCTTTGTTTGGGTGGGTGGGCCTGCAGTTCTTCCGCTGATTTTTTATGATACAAGTGATAACTAGATTGCTATAAAGATACTTTTGTTTCGGGTTATCGATTTGGTCGAGTCAAGTCATTTAGCCTACCTCGATTCAAGTCCAGTTCTGCGTTGGGCTGGACTTTGGCCGGCAGATGTGATACGAGGGCCTGGCCTGGGCCTAAAAGTGAAGCTCGTTTATTAATCGGGTTGGCCTGGGGCTGTATATTAATACTCGTCAGCCTCGACGGTTCATGGCTACCAAGCATATATTAAAATTTTCACAATTTTTTATTTTTATTCTTCAATATATTTTTAAAAATATTTAATAACTAATTAAATTAAATAACTTATAAATAGTAATTAACATTTTCCTACCCAGTTATTAACTCACTGGCTAAGCTTGGGCTTGTACATTTTATCTCATAATGGGCCTAGACCGGTCTTGGGCTCGAGTCTTACCATGAAGTCTGGGCTTACATAGACCTTGGCCCTATCCAAACCTAGCCTGTTGATAGACTTGGTCGGGTCGGGTCGGCCTAAACCCGAAGCCAGCTCATTAATGTTAAATAGTCTGCTTTTCGGATACGGATTCGGTTATGAAATGACATCACTACGTTTTTTGGGTCCACAATGATGTATGTGTTGTATCCACACCGTCCATTCATTTGGAGAGATCATTTCAGGCATGAGCCCAAGAATGAGTCAGATCCAAAGTTCAAGTGGGCCCAACTGAAAGACCCTGATCGGCCATAGGTGGACCAATCAGTGACCGGTTGTATTGTTATTTGCCCGATAGCTAATCGATCTAGCGCCATGAGAGGTTATCTTTAATCCCTACCGTTGGATCAGGAACGGATGCTACTCATCAACACCTGACATGTTACAGTTCCGGAGTTGCATCCATCCTTCCATCTAGTGGGTCATCAGATCTGCATGTAGCCTTTGGTACATGGAACCGATCGATGATCCAATCCATCATCTTCTCCTATTGAATCCATTTGAAGGACACGATCCACACCACATGAATGGAATCATCCAGTCAGTTGATTTTCAAATGCGAGCCATTCATTGAGAGTACCTGCTAGATGGACGGCCTGGATTAACGGTAAACTTGTCCTTTGAGCAGTTCGTACCTGAAACAACTATGGATGGATTGTGGCCCAGAATATTATGTTGATACAGAAATCCTAACCATTGGATCCGGTGAGTCATGCCATTGGTTTCGGCTGGTGGATCTGGACCGTTGATCACTTCTGAGATTATAACTTAGGTGTTTGAATGGATCTGGACCGTTACTCTCTCTTCGATAGTTCGATTTGAGACTCCTTTCATGTTAGGCCATGGTTCGGTGATCGAAACCACCGATCTGATGGTCCTCACAATCAATGACTTGCCCTAAGAAAATTCCAAAAATAGACGGTTAAGAGAATAGGACAGCAGTGTCTACTGTACCAATTCAAGCGTTTGTACAGTACCTTTGGCGTTTTCAGTTCATACTAGTGGGGCCCTTTTTCTGTGTTCCAAACCATTAATCATATGGGCCCCATTGTCAATGGTCCATGAACCTAAAATCTCCAGATGAAAAGGTCCTCAACCGCTGGATAAGGCGGCCCACAAAGAAACGGTTGAAGGGGAATACAGCAATGCAATGGTCCTCATTCAAAAGGTCAGATGGTCCATATCCATGATAATTCAATCTAAGGAATTCTTGGTCTGTGGCCCATCCATACTGACGGCCATTACGTCAGCGTTTTGGATCACTATAAAATGGGCCCACAGGTACAAACCAGAAGCCCTAACGTAGGGTAGCAGCCTTCGACCCGAGCATTGTCTCCATCTCAAGAAAGAGAGGCGTGTGGGTATTAATTCCTAACTGTACAAAAGTGTACCGTTCCAGTACCAAAAGTAGAAAAAATGTACTTGTTCTGCCACCAAAAGTAAAACAGTGTACTAGTTCTATTACCAAAGGTAGAAAGAGAGCATATATGCAATTGGGAATTATTTGATACTGTCAGAGTTAGATGGGCCATTGGATCCCATACAGTACACGTGGAGACAGGAAGAGGAAGCAGATTACCTATGACCCTCGACCACATAGATATACCTGGACCGGGTTGTGTGGGCTCAGAGATTGTGACAAATCCACTCCACACATCCGTTTTGAAAGACCACCGTAGGATAAGATTCTAAAAATCAGGCTCATCCAAGCTGAGGTTGGCTATGCCAAAGAAGCAGTCGGAACAGAAATGTCCACAGTTGAAACCTTGAGCTGACTATGATGTTTATATGCCATCCAAACCGTTCACAGGGTTATAACCACTTAGGTAAATTATACTAACAAATAAATTAAAGTATTTAATAGAAAATTAAAATACCATTATCCATAAAAAAATAAAGTAAATTTTTTTTAATGATTTGTATGTATAAGCGTGGTGTCAATTTCATGATAATATATGATATTAGATACAACCAAATAATTCATATCTACATATAATTTGGAGTAAAAAATTGAAAAAATGACTAGATCAAAATTAATGGGAATGACAAAAATAAATCAAAAAAATTAAGTTATTCTTGAGAAAGAGAGAGACTCTAATAACTGTAGAAGAGAAATACTATTAATCTTCTACGAAAAAGCTAAAGAAACAACCAATGATGCTACGGAGAAGTAAATGAGAGGCTTGCTTTGTTTTAGTAAAAATTTTTTTTTTTAAATAATTTTATTTTAACACACGCACACATACCCCACACACTCACGCTAGTCGAATTTCACCACCTATGGGCACTCAAACCCTTGACCGGGAGTTGAAATTCCTGGGAGTCTACCACATAGCAAGAGTAAGGACCCACCATCCCTCCTATTTCTCATTATATTTGACATGTTGGGCATCGTAGGATTTAATGTATTTGTTTTATATCTCCTCCAACTCTCTCCTTTTCATTTCATTTTAAGGCGTGGGCAAAAATATGAAGTAGATCCTAATCTCTGTTGGACTACACCATGAGAAATGGTGAGATAATGGTGCCCACCTCGGGTGGATCCAGAAGGGCATGGATTGGGTACTACCCCACTAGGAAGCAGCAAGGTGGGGCCCACTGTGATGTTTGTAGGAAATCCACCCCGTCCATCCATTTTGTGAGCTCATTTAAAGACTTCAACAAAATTTAGGTGGATCAAAAACTCGTGAGCCACACGAGAGTAAACAGTTGGAATTCGGTTACCACCATTGATATATTCATTTGGCCACAACAGTTTTGTATCATGTTAAATTTTTTTGTGTTTTCACTTCATCCCAATGGGAATTACCTTGTAAATGGTTTGGATGGCCTATAAACATCAAGGTCGAGCCTGGAAAGGTTTCAATGGCAAGAATTTCTTTCCCCAATTTTTCCTCTTGTGTGTCCCATTTGAGTTTTGGTTCCACCTCAATTTTTGTGGAATGTCCTAAAATGAGTTTGCAAAACAGATGTACAGGTCGGATTTCTCACAAACATCACAATGGCCCTAACGTTGCATCCCGACTCCAGAATTTACTGCAAAAGGCTTTCCTGGATTGTCTCCTAGCACTCCGTGGCTGGCAGTAGCGTGGATGCATAAAGTTCCTCCACTGGAAACATAAGTGGGACCCATGTTTGTGAGAAATCTACCCTATTCATCCATTTTGTGAGATCATTTTAGGACTTGACATCAAAAGTGAGCAGGATCCAAGACTTAAGTGGGCCGCACTAAAGGAAAAGGTGAGCAAGGAAATTCGTACAGTTGAAACCTCCATGGGTCGATAGTGATGTTTAAATGCCATTCATACTGTTCATAACGTCATTCCTATCGGGAAGAATTGAGAACTCAAATATTACCTTGATTCAAAATTTCTGTGGCCCCACAAATATTTCAAATGTGGACATTCAATCCTCACGTTTTTGGCTCACTTGAGTATTGAATCTGACTCACTTTTGGTCTCATGTCCTTGTAACGTCTTGAAAATCGGCACCCGAGTACATAAACTCCGATCTTAAATTTTCAAGTGTTAACTTAATAAAATGCACATGTGTCCTCCTTCAGTTTCACATTTATTCAACACACGAATAATCAGAGTAGTACAATTCAACTTAATAAAACCAAAGCAAAGTAGAGATAACAAAAATCCATAAATATAGGACTAAGAGTAAAAAAATACAATTCAAATAGTGGTGATCACTCAAAATGGGGATTATATAACCCACAATGAACATACAACCATACATAAAACATGCCCGCCCGATCGGGGGTTCTAACATATACATGCACAAAACTAAAATAAATGCAAAGTCTTCCAACTTCGCCCAACACTCCCAGGGCAACATGATGAAAGTGCAAGCCAACCTAAGCCTACCCATTGGAAGCCTCGATGCCTGCAACAACAACGACGTCTAATTAGTGTTTTAAAATACCGTCCCAGGTGAGAGTGAGTAGCTAACTCAGTAGTTATAGTTATAAGTTACATATGTTATCGACTCAATAAATACATTTAATGATAAATGAGAAATTAAGTATTTCCTAAATACTCAAGTTAAATGCACGAATGAAACTATGGAATGATGCATGCACCTTACAATCCAACACTTTTTCACAAGTGACTTCAACGCCTATTTCGCAAATGCCAACACTCCCTCATAAGCGACTCTAACGCCTATTTCGAAAATGCTAACACTCTCTCACAAGTGACTCCAATGCCAAATGACAACATATCCTAGGGTACACATGATTAACCAAGTTATTATTAATTCTAATTCATACAGTAGATTGATGAAGCTAGGATATTGATGTTATATCATGAGTCCTTATCAAGATCACGAGGCTCATTACGGCATGTAGTGGCTCATCGCCAATGTACCTTAATTCAAATTTAGGTATCACCCATTTATCTCATAAATCAACAATTCCAAAGGTACAGCATGATACCAAAATGTATGAGGATCAACTCGGTATGGGTCGTCGCCCAAACACCGAATATGATCACTCAGTTTTGAGGTGTGGACTTGTCACATAAAATCAAATCACCACAAGAAAAGGGCTCGTCACCCAATTCCATTGATACCCAGGTCTCAAACAGTATTATGGCACAGAACCATCAGTTGGGTAATTTGACGGGTACCGTTTGAACAATGATCTATCACTTCCATTATTACTCATTGGTCACTATGGGGAGGCTTGTCACCCCAACAGATGCCGACAACTCAGACACGGTGTCCTATACCACCATGCCCAGCTCATGAGTCTTAATGAGATCGCATCGCACTAACAGTTGTGAATAAACTCATTCATTGGGAACGAGGTATTCTACACTCGATTTAGTCGCGTCATACATTATGAACATACATGATCAGTCGACTAGTGGACTAATTTGAGTGACCTTGGAGAATCATAATGCAACCAGCATTAGGTGCAAGCATCCCATATAGTCCAATTACTGTTACTCGTTCATGTTCAACCCAGTTGATCGAACGAGCCTAAGGTGGCCGCCTTAACTCGGGTAACCACTTTAGTTCGAGCGGTTAGCCAAATGACCCAAACATCATAGCTATCCTAAGTATCACTATGGACTAAACACTATATCATGTGATTATAACATAGGTTCTACTACACAACCACTTGGGCATCTCATCGAACATGTGAGCATCCGGAGAGTATTACCTTCACTAAAGCATTAAATCAAGCATGTAAACATACATAAAGCAAGACAATCACTTAAGCATTAAATCAAGCATGTGAGCATCGACAAAGCAATAAATTCGACCACTTAGACATTTTATTAAACATGTGAGCATCTATATCCAACTAATAGCATATATCATAGTAAAAATTAAAATGTTAACATATTATAATGCACGAATTCATCTACAAGTAATTAATCATCGACTGAGGCCCTTAAGGGTTGATAAAAGATAACTTAAAAATAATGGTCTGCACCTTATGACAATCCGCTCGACTCATGACGCTCGTAAGGTTAAGGTATTGGGGAAATATCGTTGAAAGACCTAAACAAGCATATAAGCTTGTGATATGGTAGACAAACACCTATTGAAGCCTTAAATTACAAGTGAAATTCAATACTTACCTCTAATCATTGTCGAGAAAGCTCTAACGACGGCTCTTGTTAAAATGACACAGTTAAAGAGGAGATGAGAGGGTGGAGGTGCACCAACACTCACAAGTTCTCTCTCTTCTCCATTCTTAATTTTCTCCCATAATCTCTTGTTGAAATTTATACGGGAGGAGGGAGTACACAAATAAGGGCCTTATATAATGTCATAAGTGGTGCAAATGGCCCCAATGACCCTTTATTCATTATATTAACCCCTGAGGAGGTTATTTCCCACTAATGGCACCCAACGGAAGACATATGGGTCAATCTAAGCCATGGGATAGATGTCCTATAATGAGATCTATGTTTGGACACAAACATACGATGATCGGGCATGCCAATTGACTAGGAAGCCCTAACTTAGATCGATGATCACCGATGATCAATTGAGGTCGTGGCTATATAGATATGTATGAGGAAATGTCTTTAATTAATATCTCGACTTTGGCAATGAATCAATGGTTCGTAAGTTACAATTTCACGAAAGAGAAAAGTGGCTAATTTCACTTAAATTCAAGGTTTTCACCTAAGGCATTTACACATCTCGTGCACTTGGCTTACGGGTCCAAGTTGAGAAATTCGAGACACTACCTCGGTTCAATATCTCGGGATGGACATCAATGTAACACCTCGTACTTTTCAGTACTTAAGTGTTACTATGGAAACTCAACTTAGTGTAAACATAGACCTAACCCATGTAAACATCCAACTTCATGTTAGCCCAAATTCTATGGTCAAGTATAGTTGTCATCCATAGAATGAGCTATCCATCCATTGATTCTTGAAATGAATCGTCAAATCATTAGATCCACCATTCATCAAGTTTACAATATTCTATTGTATGGTCCGTCCTTTAGAAAATACAAATCGGATTATATGTTTTCATATCCAACTCCTAAATCACACGTAAATGTTCTTAGGATCCTTAGACTTATCGATGATTAAACACAAGCCAATGCAACCGTTGGATTGTTAGAATGGTCAGGATGCCGGGAGTTAGTAATTAGATGTTTGTGCAGTGTAACCCACTTAACAGTCAAAAACATCTTTAAGATTTAGGTACATGACTTATAGGGATTAATCCATCGCAAGGAAGAACCTGTTTTGAAAGTAGGTCCTACCATTTTAACTTAAGGCAATAGTAATAATAATAAATAAATAAGTAAATTACAATATGGAAAGCATTATAATAACCAAAATTCGCAGAATAAGTGGTCCGATCATTTAAACGACTTCCAAGACAATTGAGGTCCAAGCTAGAATTAATTCGACCGCCGGATTAATATAAACCAGCAAAGTACGATGAAATCGCTTGGTGTGACGCGCCAAAGCTTCAAATCTACCTCACCCTAGTATATCCCATTAAAACGATCAATTTAAACAAATAGACGGGTTAGATTGGCCATAGACATCACTGCGGACCCCACTTATGATCCGAGTGTGCACTAGTGCGTGTGCACCCACAACACACCAAACCAAAATTCGGGTCAACTGCATGTTGACCCGATAATCTTCGAAAATGGATAGCAACTTCCCTCCTTTTTCTTTTAAAATAGCCAGCGAACGGGCTGTGTCCGCAAACCTCAATCAGGTGAGCCCCAATTAAGATCGGATAAATAATCTGAACCGTCTATCTTGACAAGCTCTTAAAACTAGCCAAAACCCAACTCTTCACACCCATTTCTATGCACCCATGTGTGCACAAGATCTAGCGCAAGACGAGTCGTGCGCACGACTCATTTTCGAAAACGGAAATCCATTTTCCTTCTTAGCTGGCAGCCCATGTGCGGGATTCTCCCTCAATCCTAACCCTCAGTGCTAGTAAATCCTAGCCATCCATCTGTAACGCCCTGAAAATTGGGGGTCGTGCATACACTCGACTCCCAAGTTTTCGGGTATCACTTATAACTGATTTTACTAATTTACGTTTAATCAGGTTTAGATGCGCAGTATGAAATTACTTGAAACATGAGGCACAACCACAACTAGTCTAATGAAATGAAAGAGGATAAATATATATAAGTCCAAAATAATATAAATGGGTCGCACAAGGCGTTGTCTAACAAAATCACAAAAATATGTCCAAAAAAAATGATGAGCTGAGTCTAACACCTAGTGATCCAAGATCTATCTACTAGGCCGATGGAGAACCACCCATCAACTGGAAGTAGGAAAGCTCGTCCTCCTCATCAAGACTCCCACCACCAAGCTCCTCGTACTCTGTGCCACCTGCAACTATGGGAGAGTTTGGTTAGTGTTTTAAAATACCATCCCATAGTGGGAGTGAGTGATCAACTCAGTAGGTGCTATTAGTCTTAAGTTGTTACAAACATCAATTCTATTATGAATTTAATAAAAGATAATATATTCACAAACACCTAACTAATCTTGTTAATGCAGGTGCATGATAAATAATATGATGCATGCCCTCGCAACAACACTCCCTCAAGCGACTCCATCTAACGATCGCATATGACCAACCACCCTCATTGCGACCTCAACTGCCAAGTCACCAACCTAACTAATACGATGTGGTCATGATCGTGTTAACTGGATTTTTAATTAAGTCCATTCAAAAAGCAGATTGGAGAAACTAGTACACCCCACGATATCAATGCCCTCAACTGGTTGCGAGGCTAAGGCCCCCCAACGTGTGAGGCTAAGACCCCGCAATCCTTAATCTCATCAGGTTCCCCATCCCTGACTTCAAGCACATGAAAAGTACTAAGCAGAGGAATCATTCCCGGTCACTACGGGAAGGCTCGTCACCCTAGCGTAGGCCAACAGTTCGGATATAGTATCCTATTCTACCATGCCCGGCTCTCGAGTCAGTGGATCGATTTTAGATGGTTGTCAATGGGCTCCAAGGTTGAAGGGTGTTCCATGTTCCATACAAGTATGGGGAAATAAGGTTAACAAACATGATTGGTTAGTACGTGGGCTAGACCTTGCGAGTCCAGGTGCGTACAAGACGGAAGACATCGGGTACATATGACCCATGTGGTCCAACTATTGTCACTCATCTGTGCTTGCCCGAATCCACCGACTTAGTCTCAAGGCAATCCTATCAATGAGGCCACCTTCTCTCACCTCAGTTTCCTGACTAACCTAGGGATTTGAGGATAATCAATGATACTTCAACAATTCAGAATTTAACACCTATCACAAGTGATGTCGTGCATTCATATTTTTAACACATGAAAATTTAAGTTTTCCTATAAATGAAAATACTAACAATATTACAAGATAAACGTGCATGTGTCTCGTGTGGGTTAGCAAGGAGTTCAAGATCTATAAATCATTCATAACATAAACATGCATCAAGGATCAATGTTAGCATAACATACATTGAGAACTTAATCAAGCACATATATATAACAAGGATTAATGTAACATACAAGTTATAAGGGATCACCAACAAGAATCGAGCAATAATAAACATGCATTCACCAAACCCATGCTCAATCATGTTGAATTTCACCAAACATGCCATAATCAATCTATATTATTTGAGAGAATTTAAAGTGTAAGGTCTTGCCTAAATTTTCTCTAGATTATCCAAATACATCACCCAATTAAACATAATTATTAGATTCATACTACAATTGGTGTTAGGCCACCTAAGTATAATAGTCCACACCTATGGATCATTGAGTTCTTAAGAAACGACTCAGGTGTGCTCGGATTTGGGATTGTTTTGTCGGAATCCCTAAGATAAAGCATTTGCATGTTAAAATTTTATGCAAATTCCTTCTCAACACAAAGGGTTTCAAGAAAAGATGAGAGATTTACCTACCCAATCGGTGGAGAGGGGTCCTTCTGGTCATGAGTGAAGGATTTGTTAAGGAAGAGGTGAGGAGTTGTAAGAATCGAACTTCTTTGGGTCCCACTTGAGCTATGGTCCACCTTCACTCTCTCCTTTCCCCTCTTTACGATCCTTTCTCTCTCTTTACTCTCTTGGTTGTTGGAGTAATGATGGGAGTTATGAGAGATAGAGCCTTAGGGATTTATTTCTTATGTTTGGGCCCATTGGCCTTAAGTTTCAACAATTGCCCTCAATGGCCCTCTAGGACCCGCTTTTGGCTTTGGGGCAGCCCTATTGCCCCTCTAGCCACCAAATTTGGTGTGTAGGTGTCTCACGGCCCGATGAGGGGCCATACAAAATTTGAAAATAAACGGACATGGAGTTTTATCGTACGGTTTCGATCTTTAAATGGCCCTACGAGGTCTATTCTGGTTGTTGGGGTGGTTCTGATGGCTCCCTGGCTATGAACTTTATAGGATAGGTGCTTCATGGCCTGTTGAAGGGACGTGTAAAATTTGGAAGCATCGGATGTGGAGTTTGATCATACGGGTCTGATTTGTGATCAACGGTCACCGTTCCACGATCAGGTCCTAGATTTTGTAGATAGGCATAGAAAAATATTCTAGGCTGTCACCATAAATGTAGAAGAGATTTGACGGTTGTACAGCCTGGTATCTCAGTTTTATTTACAAGTGTCAAATTTTAATTTTTGACCCTTGAGTGAGGCTGGGGTGAGTTGTGTTTGGCAAGTGTCATTGGGACGGCATGGATAATTAATTTCTAGATGTCTACTAAGTCTGTGGTCCATGATGGACTACAAGCCCAACAAGATATGAGGTTTTCCCAAATTTTAGATTTTTCTGACCTTCCTCGGCTGTTGTACGACCTGTACCGACTGTTGTCAAGCATAAACAGCTTATCTGGCTTGGCAGCCCGCACAAGGTCTGATTATAGCCCGACTGGCCTGCCTTAATGGGCTAATCCTAGGTTAATTTATATGTGGTACCCCACACACGAGCTGTTTAAGTGAATGGTCCTGTGGCAAATCCTACGTGGATGCATCAGGACATTGTTCTGGTTAGACAGGATGTTACACCATCCCTCTCCGCACCTTAGGGCCTGTTTGATTTTGAGGGAATATGGAAATACCCTTGAAAAAGGTCATTATTACCTTTTCCCCTGTTTGAATTTTCAAGTGCATTTTCTTCTAAAAAATTGGTCCAAAAAAGCTGACTTACATTTGTGGACCCCACTGTGATGTGCATGACATATCCACACCGTCCATCTATTTTATCAAAAGATTTTAGGGCCTAAGTCCAAAATTGAGACAAATGCAATGCTCAAGTGGCTCATATCACAGGAAACAATGGCCTTAAATGTCCGCCATTAAAAGTTAATTTGTTTATTGGGCCCACATTAATGTTTATATATCATCTAACCTATTCATGAGATCATAAAAACATTGATAAGGGGTAAAAACAAATATAATTCTTAGACAAAACTTCTACGGGCCACATAAACTTTTATACGGCAAACATTCAATTTTCACTGTTTCCTATGGTGTGGTCCACTGGAGCTTTGGATCTGCCTCATTTTTGGGTTCATGGCCTAAATCAAGCTAATGTATAGGGTGAACGGTGTTAATACGTCACGTACATCATTGTGAGCCCTATATTCATTTACCCGGTAATTACCATTTCTTTCAAAAATCAAACAGGCCCTTAGGGTCTTTCGTCGCAATGAAAAGCTATCGCAACTCCAATACTTCGAATTCCAATGAGATTTGTGAATGTCCGTTCAAAATATGGACCCCACGGTGTTCTAGGATCAAATCCACACCATCTATAAGTACCAGATTAGTCGATTAACCAACTGTAAAGAATCTGCCATTATTGAGAAGGTCATCTTCTCCGTTCAACCATGGATACCCATCACTAGTGATGGGGTTCGTTTTCTGATCAAGGTCATCCATTTGGAGGACCATAATGTTAGAGATCCAGTTGTAGCATTAGATTAGTGTCACGTGGCCATTTTAGTCACTTTTAGTAGAGATATCGATTAGTGGTGCTCGGGTTAAACCGCACTTAGGTGTAACTACTCCCATGGATTAGTTGCCGATTTCGAAGCATCTAAAATAGGAATCAGACCGTTTATAAGTCTGCCTTTTAGGGCTTCCTTTCCAGAAATAGAAATCTTAAAAGAAAGGGAGAAAGTGCGCCGTTTCTAGTGATACATTGAGCAAGTCGACCCGGTTCGAGCCGCTGCAGATTCGGGTCGAGTCCTAGGCCTTCACCTGGTTGTTCCCAACAGAAGATGGAATGAAGGAAGGGTAGAGAGAGAGAAGATTCGAGTCGAGGAGAAGGGTCGGCCGAGTTATGCTATTGTCAATTCGACTTAGCTCGACAAGGGTCGAGCCTTGCTAAGTCCATGGTTGGACTTCTTCCAACAGAGGGAAGGATCGGAGAAGGAGAACGGAAGCAGAAGAAAACGAGAAGAAAGTGAGAAAAGAAAGATGGAAATGGAAAGAGGGATTACAATCCAGTTGAGTTCGGGTTGCTGGACTGATTTGAATCCGAGTCGAGGCATCATGTTGGGACACCATAAGAGCTAAGTTTAGCGTCTGATTGAAGATTCGAGCTCTAGGGATTTCTTTTAAAGGAAAGTAAGAAGGAGATAGAGAGAAAGGCTTCTTGGGCAGCACCAAGTTGTCATCTCCTTCACCAAGTTGAGTTTCACTGAGCTTGTCCGAGTCTAGACTTAGTCTAGACCCATTTTGTAACGCTCTGAATATCAGAGGTCGAGCAGAAGCTCAGCTCCCGACTTCCAACGCATCACTTATGCAACATACATAATGATGATTGAATGTTGTTCATATTAGTACACTAAACATGAGTGAGATTATACTAAAACAGTAATTCATACTTCAGATCAATTTATATAACGCAAGCAGAAGACTGAAAGATGTAGTTAAACGTATATGAGTCCAAAAAAAAATCTCTGTCGAACCCCAGAGTATGAATACATCACTGAGTCATCATGTACATGTATTAGTTCAAAAAAAATCAATATGTGAAGAGATAGTTCCAACTAAAATGATAAGCCCTGTAGCCCCGTCGATCAGAATGACCTAAGCGAAACCGTTAGAGAATTGCATATATGAGAACTCGTCCTGATCGTCATAGTAATCAGACTTCGCCTCCTGAGTCGCGATGTCATCTGCAACTAAGACAGAGTCTGGTGGGTGTTCAGAACACCATCCCATAACGTGAGAGTGAGTGATCAACTCAGTGGAATCATAGAGCAAAGATTAACATGTTATCAATTTAGTTAAGCAGTAATGATAAAGCATACATATCAGACATTCCTAAATACTCTTATTAATGTAAGGATGAAATATTTTCATGATACATGCCCTCGCCTACACTCCCTTGTGCGACACCATCTTAAGGTCGCGGCATGCTTTCTTCCCTCCGTGCTCTTCAATCCAAGGCACATGCAATGTGATATTATGAGGATGATTACCAACTTATTATTAGTCCTTTTTATACAACAGGATTGAGAAGCTAAGGTACCTCCCTTATATCATTCCCTAAAGAGTGATCCATTCTAGGGTCGTCAATCCTAGTAAATCTCATACGATATTACTGTTCTAGGTCGCTATAAAGGGCTCGTCACCAATCAATACAGGTCTAGTTATATCCTATATACTACAATAAGGCTCGTCGCTCGAATGGAGTTTTCGGATATACTCGAGGTCACTACAAAGGGCTCGTCACCAATCAGAGTAGGCCGACAGCTTGAATATAGTGTCTCATACTACCATAATCGGCTCACTAGTTTAGGTTGCTCAATGGTCACTACGGGGAGGCTCGTCACTCCAGCGTAGGCTGACAGCTAGACCACGGTGTCTCATACCACCATCTTCAACTTATGAGTCTTAGCGGATCGAGGTACTAAGGTCGATGGGATTGCACAGGTAAGTTTGGTACCCTAGATTCAAACAAGAGCGTCCATACATGGTGAACATACATCGGGTCAATCGGGTTACTTGACGGGCTCGACTAGCACGAGCGCACGTTGAGTTGATCGACATGAAGTGCGCAAACACTCCATGTGGCCAAACCACTGTCGACAACTTTAGTACGGCTCAGGTTCGTCAAACACGTCCTACGTGGCGAATAAATCTCAGCCACGAACTCAAGCCTGTTACCGATTGCCTAGACTGTAACATAGTCTCAGTCACGTACAATCTCAATAATAGACATTTGATTCAGATCCTACATTCATATGAACATATTATAAAATATAACTTAAACATGAATATAGTACGTGGAGGAAATCATACACACAGTTAACATGAATAAAATAGGTTAAATCATTCATGGAGGAAATCATACACACAAGTAAGGTGATTGAGATTCATATCTCAATACCCTTAAAAATTATACTTTACCAATTATTAACCCGTTTAGGCGTTTATACAAATACTTAGACTACACTATTCAACATACATCACGTATGTTGGCATATTACATATTTGGACAAATCTTTTTGCTAAGGAATTGTCGCATACATAACAAGCATGTACTAACAACAGTTAATCATGACAATCACAACATCAGATTTCATATGAATACAAACATTTTAACAAACACATGGAATACTTTATTTACAACATAAACTATACATATTCGTAAAATAGAACAGATAGTGCATTTGGCATGTGTAATAGCACCCACGTTAGGAATCTATCATTAACCGACATTGAAAGCTTTGAAAACTATAATCTATACATCTATAGTCCGCACCTTACGCCGTAGAAGCGTAACAAATTCGATAGAGACTCTAAGTCTACGTCAACGATAAAATGACAACCTATAGCATGAGTTAAGTCAGTTATTTCGCTACTTACAACAATGAAAACCCTAGAACAGCTTAGGGTTAGGTATTTTTACGTAAGTACAGAGTCAGAATCGCCGGAATAGCGATCCGGTAATGATGTTTAAGCAGAAGGAGTAACGGGGATTGAATCCCAGGTGTAGCTCCCACTTTTATCTCACTTTCTCTCTCTTTACTCTCTTATCTCTCCTTGGTTTTCTCAAATTCGTATGAAGTGAAAGAGAGAGTGTTTAAGGTCCTTATATAGGCATAAAACTGATGGAATTAGCCCCAAGTCCAAGGTATACTTAGGTTATAACGAAATCGGGCTTGTTCCGATCTAACGGAAATATGGTCAGACTTAAGCTCACTAGTATAGGATCTCAAACAAGTTAAGTTTTTAGTCCGATCGGGTCTCCAGATTGACCATGGCAGACCAGTTTCAGTTGAACGGTCACCGAAACTCGATCAGGGCCATAAGTACTTTGACATGTATGGGCCATCTTCCCTGATCCGAGGGTGAATTTGGGTTAAAAACCAACGGTAAGAATACTTATAAATAGCGACAAGCGACATGACTCAGATTACTTAAATTCATATTTAATTTCTTAAAAATCTTCACTTTCTCACATTCTTCACTCCAAACTCAAGGAAACAGTCTCAGGACATCGTTTGGACTCGATTTTTGAGGTGATTGTCAAGTCCAACTAGGTGGTCATAATCATCTAAGTTCATCACTATTAGACTTTCGACGTGTGGTCCAGGTCCGATACGAAGTTTCAAAGTGCTCCCGAGAGCAACTGGGTTTAGAGATTGATTCTAGATTTTAGGGTAACATAGCGTTAATGATTCTATAGGTTTTGAGTCTTGCAGATCGTATTTAAAGTGATTAGTGCTAATTTCATAGGTAATCTAGGTTAGCACTTAGTTAATTCTCGTCTAGTTTCTAAAGGATTTAGTCCGAGGGATTTCTACCTGAGTTAGTACTCGGGTCTTTGTAGAGATTTTTCTGAGTCTTTACACATTTCTAGTCATCTGGTGAGAAGAAGAAGAAAAATAAAGGGAGAGTGTGGGAGAGAGAATGAAGAAAGAAGGAGAAAGAGAAGGAAGATAATAAAGAAGAGGAAAAAGAGAAGCGAGTTGCTGAGTCGACTCGGTTCCAAACCGAGTCCGGTCTCTGACTCACTGGCTGGTTAGGTCCGAACACTGCTGGAAATTCTCAGCAAAAGAAGAAAGAAGAAAAGAGAAAGGAGAAAAGAAGAAGAAGAGAAGAAAAGAGAAACTAGGAAGAACATGTGAGAGTGATTTGTGTTGACTCAACTGAGTCAACATAGGTGAGTTGTTTTTTATTCTTGTCACAGATTAAATTCATCATTAATTACTTTTATTATTAATATCATATGGAGTTAGTGGTCAGTATCATTTTTTACTATTGTCTAAGATTATAATTGATGTTAAAAAGTTATATTAGGGTTATACTAACTAGTGTTATTATCATCATTGATTATAATCTCTACTACTAATTTTTATCGGTTGTACAACTTAAATTTTAGAATTTCTAATACGGCTAATCTTAAACATAGGTTGAATACCAAAGCCCAAGGTTAAAGATCTTAACTGTAAATGATATGTAGATCTAACCCATCTGAGTTGGATTCGTGCATTGGAGTGTTCATGTTGCAATCACCTAATTTTAAGGTAAGGATCACCCTTCAAGCTTCTCTACATTTGGATAGTTAACTTAGGCTGTTTATTTCGTTACTTGCTTAATATATTGCTATTAAATTGTAACATCTCGGATTTTCACTGTTTCGAATTTCTAAAAATCCTTAATTATTTTTTTTATTAATTAACTTAACATCACTTAATGACCATTAGCACTCAATATTAGTTTATACAGAGGTGATACCAGTAAAGAACCGCACAAGTCCGATTAATCAACCGTAGGAAGTCAACGAATCCGCCTGATCGCTTAAAAATCAGGTGTAGCCCCATAATTTACTCACATATGACCCAAATCTAACTGACCCGTCGTTAACTAATCAAGACAAGCATAACTAAATTAAAGATCTAACCAAAGCCGAGTCAGATGAGGCCCGGATCTTAACAGTAGACTAAATCAACCCTTATAACGTCCCGTCCAACCAGCACAGTGTCCTGGGGCGTCCACGTAGGATTTACCGCAGGACCATTTATTTAAGCCACTCGTGGTGGGGTACCACAAGTTGATTAACCTAGGATTAGCTCATTAGAGTAGACCGTACAGGTCATAATAGGGCCTAGTGCGAGCCGCCAAGCCAGATGGCCTATTTACACTTAACAACAGCCCGTGTGGGCCACCCAACGACTGAGGAGGGTCAGAAAAATCTAAAAATTTAGAAAATCATAGATCTCACTGGGCTTGTGGTCCATCGTGGATTACAGACCCAGTGAACACCCAGAATTGGGATCTAACACTTGCCAAATGCACCCCACTAATGTTAGAATTGGAATCTGGCACTTACAAATGAAACTGAGACTCTGGACTTTTCAGCCGTCGAATTTTTTCCAAATTTACAGCGAAGGTCTAATGTATTTTTCTACGCCCGTCCACAAAATCTGGAACCGGATCATGGCACGATAACCGTTAATTACAAATCAGACCCGTATGATCAAACCAAATATCCGATCGTTTCCAAATTTTGCATGACCCTTCATCGGGCCATGATCCATCTATCCTATAAGTTTCATGGCCAGGGGACCACCAAAACCTCTCCAATCACTGGAATAGACCCCATAGGGCCATTTAAAGATCAGAATCGTATGATCAAATCCCATATTCGTTCATCCATTTGCTCCCAAACTTTGCATGACCCTTCATCAGGCCATGGAGCACCTGTCCTATAAATTTTGTGACCAGGGACCCATCAGAGCAACTCCGTTACTCTTTTAGCCTAAAACCGACGGTTTAGAGTAAGCACGACCAAATCTCCACTTTCACTAGTTATAAATAGGCCACACCATGAACATAGTTAATCCAAACCCTAATCATCGCCCACGAGAAATCTCACTACCTAATTCATTACAGAAATGTCTCGATTTTCTGAACAAGCTTTAGACCGCTAGTTGGCGGGTCACTAGTTTTAAAACTATAGAAGAATGTCTGTCTCTCTGAGCTCGACGTCCATCACTGAAGTCAGACCTGGGTGTTATCTATAACCGCTCAACTTGATCTAAAGGACGAGTGCATGAGAAGTGCAAATACCCTAAAAGAATGAACTAAAACTTAAGTGAATTGGATCGTCCACTCTTATGCTAAGTTGAGAATTTCGGACCGTCGGTTTATGACCAAACTTCACACGTAAAGTAAGGATATTTCCCTTCTCATATCCATATAGTCGCGGCCCCGATCGACCATCGGTGACCGTTGAATAGACTTCTAATCATATCTATCGATCTGCGCATCCAAATGGCGGGCCGATCATATCCATACATAGATCATCATTAGGGCCAACTATCATACGGTGTATATCACCATGTACGCCCCGTAGTAGGCCTTAGAGGTTAGAAAAACCCTCCTATAGGGCTATTATGGTAAAAACCTAGACATTAGGGCCATTTGCACCAAATTTGGAACTATAAAAGGGCCTCATTTGGGGCACCCCTCTCCCCATACGAATTTGCCCTAGAGAAAAGAAAGAGAGAGAGAGGAGAAAAGAGGAGAAAGAGAGAAGAAGAGAAGGAAGAAAGGAGAGAAAGGTGGGCCTAAGGGAGGTGAGATCTAGAAACCCTTCTTTCTTTTTCCTCAAGAAACCCCACATACACAATACAAGCGATTTTCATCCGATTGGGGAGGTAAGTACCCATATTTTTGTAATCTTTTGTGTTGGGCTAGGATTTGTATGAAATCCTAACATACAAGTGCATTGTCTTAGGATTCCGGCCGATCAATATCGAGTTCGACACTTCTAGGTCGTTCTCCAAGATCTCAACGATCCATAGGTGCGGACTATTAACCTTACGTAGCCTAGCACCAATTGTAGTAGGAGTTTAATGATTTTGTTTGATGGATGACGCATTTGAGAAATCTAGAAATCGTTGGGTTGTTTGGAACTTGTATGGAATTGTATGCCATGATGATCTTCTCATATATTTGTTCTTATCCCAAATGATTTAGTATGAATAAATGATTTCATGTTTGTGCCTTGTTAAATTCTTCACATGATTGTTGACCTATTGTATGTATGCCTTCATTATCCTCATGCAAATTGGCTCTATGAGATGTAGGAAGTGTTTAACTTCCTCATCAACTTACACAACACACATGCACCTTATTTTATAAATTGGTTAGCCTTGTTCTATGAAAAAATTTGGAATTGGGTGTTAGGGAACATGAATGCTTGATATTACCCATGCTAGTTGATAAATCTGATTTTGGATATATTATGGATTGCTATCAAAACCCATAGGGTTGGTTAGGAACAGGATGAGAAACGGTAGTCCATCGGTAGGACTATGCTAAGGCTAGACCCGTGGTTTGGGCTGGTGTGTGCGGGTGGCTGTAGTTCGACTACATGGGTCTCTTGAGCCCGAGGTCACTCGTCTCATGCTCGTCTGACTCGTGCGGTCTTGCCTACTTACTGACCAAATTTGTTTGTTAACCTTGTTTGCTCACATATATATGGAACCTAAACCACCCTACAACCGTTGTAGCCCATCATAACCCACTTGAAACTGGTCCACAATCTCGTGAGCCGGGTATGGTAAAATGGGATATTATGTCCGAGCTGTCAGCCTACGCTGGGGTGTCGCGCCTCTCCGTAATGACCGCAAGCGATCCCTTTCTCTCGGCACTCCTCATATGCTTGAAGTCGGGGATGAGGAACCCGACGGGATTATGTAACGTGAGGTCTCGGCCTCACACATTGGGGGGTCTTGGCCTCACACCGGCTTATGGCATTGATACGTGGGGTGCATCAGATTCTCAAATCTGCTGGATGAATGGACTTAACTAATAACTCGGCTAACACGATCGCACTGCATCGCATTAGTTAGGGTGACGATTCAGAAGTCGAGGTCGCAATGAGGGAGTGTTGGCATACGCGATCGTTAGATGGTGTCGATCGAGGGAGCGTTATGGCGAGGGCATGCATCATATCATCTCGCATTCATGCATTTAAATAAGAGTTAATAGGAATTGATGAATGTCTTGATTTCATTAAATTTATACCATAATTGATGCTTGTTGTAACTTAAGACTAATAACACCCACTGAGTTGATCACTCACTCCCACTCTGGGACGGTGTTTTAAAACACCAACCAGACCCCTGCTTAGATGCAGGAGAAGTAGGACAGGAGGAGCCAGGTGATGCAAACTACTACGAGGAGGACGAGTTACCTTATTTTCAGCTGATGGATGGCTCATCGTCAGTATGATGGGCAGGATCGCACCGCCGAGCAGTGGGCTCGGCTCCATTCTTTTGGTCTTACTATTTTTTTTATGATTTTGTTAGGTTTCGCCATGAGCGACCCATTATTCTTTTGAGACATGTATATAACATATATTTAGGTATTTGAGTTGCTCTCATTTCAGTGGATTATGTGATTGTGCTTCATGTTCCAGGTATTTCCAGGTTGCGCAAATGAATCAAATTAATGCATATTAACGAAATCGATTATAAGTAACACTCGGGAACTCGGGAGATGAGCGTATGCACGACCTCCAATTTTCAGGGCGTTACAAGTTGGTATCAGAGTAATAGTTTGGAATCCCTTGGGGCCTTGGGTCATGAACTCACTAACGCGTCCGCTTACTTGAGGGGATACGTATTAGATGACGCAACAGGGACTTAGAACGCTAGAAACCATCCCAGACCCTAAATCAACAACTTTAGACAGGAGGAAGGACTTGTAAGGTGTTAGGAATGGGTAGCGAGAGAGGGGGATCCGAGGGTCTTAACCTGACGGCAAGATTCAATTTGATTGACTAGGAGGTTTAGCTCATTAGTCCACCAAATTCCCGGGACCCATGGGGCCAATTGAAATAGGTGGGATTAGGGTTAAATGGATGTTAGAGTAATGATTAATCTAGGTGTAAGGTATTTTCCATGGGATGAGCGCATCCCATGTTCCATGATGCCCTATTGAAATGTATCTAACTAAAGGTAAATTTTGAGTTTCCTTCCAAACTTTACTGGAAAAGTTCATCATCATGGGGTTTGAAAATCCCACATCACGCCTCTCAACACCAGGCTCATCTAGCAAAGCCTAGGAAGTTAGTTTGGAATCCCATCCCACGCTCATTCCAGATATGCCATTCCCAATCGTGAGTTGGGATTAGCATTGTAATCCCATCTCGTATAGCTTAATACCACTGGCCAAACAGGCCTAAGTCTAAATTCCTCTCCCTAACCTATCCCTTTAAATCTCCACCCTATCCTTTAAATTTTCCCGGGACATTGATAGAAACAAGCCGAAGACTGAATGTTTGAACAATCGAAGCCATCATTTAAGTCTAAATGAGCTGATATTGGGCCAAATTTGATGGCTTCAATTCATTTGGGGGTAAAGATTTAGGAGTGAACGAAAATTTATCAAAAATAGTGAAACTATAGAAAAATTAGGTTTTTACCACTAACTGGGAATAATCTCCTGAAACCACTAGGCTCATTGCGTAGATCAGCTTCTCCTACCCTAAATTCATATATGGTACGCCCCGGGAGGCCTTATCGGCGCCCAGGAAACCACGAAGCAAGTTGACCCCACTTGAAAATAGTGGTCCAGCAGGACCCCGCCCGCACGACCCTGCCCAGACCTCTAGAGGGTCCGCGGGACCCCGCCCAGACCTCCAGAGGGTCCGCGGGACCCCGCCCAGCCGGCGGGACCCCGTCGAAAATTTCTGCAGTTTTGAGTCAAATTCAAAAATCCATATCTCCCTCATTACAACTCTGATTTAGGTGATTCAAAAGCCAGATTGAAGATTTATGAGTTTTGTTTTATATAAAAATAATAATAAAATAAAATAAAAATTATAATATAGCTAAAATTAAGATGTTCTATCAACTATCCAATAATTATTAATTTCGGATAGCTATTGCTCCTAGAATTTTTATAATTTATTTACAACTCCAAATGGTATGAAACTTAGTAAGATGACTTAAAACTTGATGGTAAATCATTATAAAAATTTTAAAAATAATTAAATTACTAAAAGTATAAGAAATGTTACCAGATAGGTCCCCTCCTTCCTTTCGATGTGCACATGAGTGAGGCCCACTCCCTTTGCAAATAAAACTCAAGAAACTTCAATCCCTCCCATCTTGATCCCCTCCATTGCTCCTAAAACCTTTGGAAAGCCTATACCATCCCAAGTTCTCAAGTCCACCTCCAAGGAACCCATTCCTAGGACACAGTCTTGAAACTTTTCTTCTTTTTCTTCTTCATGTCCAACCCACCATTCTTCAATGTCATTCCCTAAACCTATTACTTCACACCCATTCTCAACACCATCTCCAAACCCCATCCATCCCACACTTTCTAACACAAAGCTCATTTTCTACAGCCTAGAAAGTTAATTTTAATCTCGTCTCAAACTCCTTCCAAACATGTCATTTTCAATTTCAAAGTGGGATTAGTAATGCAATCCCATTTGATACTACTTAATGCCACTGTCCAAACGCATTGGGAGAATCTTGGGGGTTCTGAATCCAGGGGGTCCTAATTTCACTGACCAAACAGGGCCTTAGGGGTGTTTCACACATGGTATTTGATAGGATTAGGTGGGATGGAATTGTATTTAGTTCCATGAAATTGCATTTGATCCCATGCATGAATTCCATGGATTTTTAAAATCTACTACACATGTAGGCCCTACGTTGAGGCATGCGTTAAACCATACCATCTATCCATATGCACCATTTACATGTGACATTCTGATTATATACGTGTACAAATGAACGACATCCGTTGTGAATTTGGTTTGTTGATTACAAATTCCATGGTCCACTAAACATGATTTAGCTTAATCCGGTGTTTTCCGTGGCAAAATTATTATTATTTTTTTATATCCCAAACATGGGATTGGATGGCTGTAATACCATGTATTTCCAAACATGCAATCATTGTGAAATAATGATGTTAATCTCATCTAATACAATTCAACACCATTCAATTTCGCTAACTAAACAGGCGCTTAGGCTTCCAAACCCCACCCCATTTCCTCCCTATTCCACTCACCTCTCTCAAATCCAAGGGCTCCGTGGGGCCTATGTCATATATAAATTGTATCCATGCCGTTCATTTAGTTTTTCCTGAATTATTTTAGGGTATGAGCCAGACAAATAGATGGCTGAAGTGAACCACACAGTGAGGACTGAACTCCCACCACTAAAAACATCTTTTGAGGTATATGTGGAAAATTACATGTCAAAGAATGTACTGTACATGTTCCATGGTATGGGGAGGTGTGGATGAGGCCTATTTTGAGATCTTGTGACAGTCTTTTCAATAATTTGGTTAGGAGTCGTGTAGCCTGTGTAGCGATTCAGGTGTATGATCGGATAATTCGAGTTGGGATCAATTTTTTTTTCCACTTTTACAATGATGGTGAATGTTTGCTTTAAGAATGGGATGATGCATAGGGCAGTTGAGCTGTTGTAGGTATAGAAGATAAGGGGTTTGAGCCAAAATGTGGTGACTTGTAATTCATTGATTGATGGATGGTGTGAGTTGGATAAGACAGAAGTTGCATCGGACATTTTGTTGTTGATGGGTGAGAAGGGTATTTTGCCGAATGGGGTTAATTATACTTCGTTGATTAAAGCCTACTGTAAAGAAAGTGAGATTTAAGATATACATATATGTATATACATGATATAGTTCGTTTGACTCTATCGCCTAATTTGCTTGCTCGGCTTGTGCATATAATAGTTGTGTCTGGTTTAGTACTAGATGGGACCATGTCAAGATGCGAGGGTAGTCAATGTGAGGCTCCGTCATGGCCGACTCCTGGATCCTAGTGTTATATCTCGAATACTTCCTTAAGTGCAAACTATGAAGCATTCGCACACACCCTCGTTGCGAATGAGTCAGCATACCACCATAGTGTAATCATGCTATTTTGGAGAGGAGAGTAACATAAGAGAGCCTTCAAGGTAAGCGAATTTGTTATACTAGAACTCAAGAATGAGGTTCATGTGGTTAGTTACAAATGAGGACCCGTCTTCCTTGTGTAGACCTAAGATCCTTTTAGCTACTTTACATGGATAGCTAATATAAGGCTTACGATGTTATCCTACGGCTAAGAAAACGTTAGAAACCATCTAGATAATCCTACGTAGTCTCTACAATACATTCTTCTACCACTCTAGAATTTTCTATACATGTAGGAATCTCTTAACCTACAAAATGTGCCATAATGCCTAGTTTCATGGAATCGCTTCCCTGAAATTTTTGATATATCCATGACATCAGTTAACGGATGAAGATTGATGCCCTGTGGGTTACCAATGAACCAAGTGTTTTTTTTTTTTTCATGTTGAAGTGTTAGTATTTTATTTCTTTTTAGAAATCACTTCTAACCATGATAGGAATCGTCTTGTATGATTAAATTAGATTATTTTTAGTATACTTTTCTACTTCAAATAGTTTCTAGTACGGTTGGACTACGACTCTTGAATAGGGCGAGTTTGATTGTTTAATACTTTCTAAGTTCATATTCGATGCCGTCTTCACTAAAATATTATAAGTTTTGCTTATTTTCTTATAGAATCATGATTCATACCACATTGAGGAGATGATGTTCTTCCTCTTTCCATTCCCGCAGCCTTTCTAGGGTCATCATCTCTTCAAACCTCTGAAATGTCCTAGAACTTTCGATTCTTTATTCTCTCTCGAAAGTAACGAAACCCAAACATGGTTTTCTCATAACCCACTAGCCATAAGATTGAAATGGTAATTCATATAAAATTTTATACCTTTAGAAACTCTTTAGGATGATGTTTGACTATAGGCATAGTAAGAGAATTATTAATTACTAATTTAGACAATAATTAAAATGAGAACTTTCTTTGACCAAGACCTAAAGGACGACCTTATAAATAGGAGATTTGAACTTTTTGATGATGGTCATTCCCTAAACATTTAGATTGATCAGACTACGGAATTACGGAAGTATGCACTTGCGAAGTATTCGCGGCTTGACCCAATTCTCAATCCTGGGCGACTACCAATGGACTCACTGCTTTGACCGAGCAGAAGACTAGGATCCACCAGGACGAAGAAGGTATACGATGAGCCTTCTACCCTGGTCAGGTAGATGATCGACGTATCGGGTTCAAGCCCACTACGCCCGTCTCTCCGTATTAGTCTAACAAAAAGAAAAAATAAAAAAATAAAAAAATTTACTCTAGATAGAGGAAAATCGTTACCATACAGTCAAACCTTTAACAATAAATATATAATTAAATAAATTGTAGTATACCATTAGAGTGAAAAAGTTTTAAGGGGGGTAGACTAAAATGAGTCAAACTAGTATAGATAGTATACCCCCTACCATGCATATAGACTTGGAATCCATAAAAGCTTAGACAAAAGAAATAATAATACCTTTACTTAATACCCTTAGACAATTTTGGGGACGAAATTATTTTTAAGGGGGGTAGATTGTAACATTTCGAATTTTTCACTGTTTCAAATTTCCAAATATTCTTAATTTTTTTTTATTAATTAACTTAACACCACTTAATTACCATTAGCACTCAATATTAGTTTATACAGGGGTGGTACCAGTAAAGAACCGCACAAGTCCGATTAATCAACTGTAGGAAGTCAACGAATCCGCCTGATCACTTGAACATCAGGTGTAGCCCCATAATTTACTCACATAGGACCTAAATTTAAATGATCCATCGTTAACTAATCAAGACAAGCATAACTAAATTAAAGATCTAACCAAATTCGAGTCAGATGAGGCCCGGATCTTAACGGTAGACCAAATCAACCCTTATAACGTCCCGTCCAACCAGCACAGTGTCCTAGGGCGTCCACGTAGGATTTACCACATGACCATTTATTTAAGCCACTCGTGGTAGGATACCACAAGTTGATTAACCTATGATTAGCTCATTAGAGTAGACCGGACAGGTCATAATAGGGCCTAATGCGAGCCGCCAAGCCAGATGGCCTATTTACACTTAACAACAGCCCGTGTAGGCCACCCAACGACTGAGGAGGGTCAGAAAAATCTAAAAATTTAGAAAATCATAGATCTCACTAGGCTTGTGGTCCATCGTAGATTACAGACCCAGTGGACACCCAGAATTGGTATCTAACACTTGTCAAATGCACCCCACCAATGTCAGAATTGGAATCTGGCACTTACAAATGAAACCGAGACTCTGGGCTTTTCAGCCGTCGGATTTCTTCCAAATTTACAGCGAAAGTCTAATGTATTTTTCTACGCCTGTCCACAAAATCTGGAACCCGATCATGGCACGATAACCATTGATCGCAAATCAGACTCGTACGATCAAACTAAATATCTAATCATCCCTAAATTTTGCATGACCCTTCATCAGGCCATGGTCCATCTATCCTATAAGTTTCATGGCCAGGAGACCACCAGAACCTCTCCAATCACTGGAATAGACCCCATAGGGTCATTTAAAGATCAGAACCATATGATCAAACCCCATATTCGTTCATCCATTTGCTCTCAAACTTTGCATGACCCCTCATCAGGCCATGGAGCACTTATCCTATAAATTTTATGACCAGGGACCCATCAGAGCAACTCCCTTACTCTTTTAGCCTAAAACTGACGGTTTAGAGTAAGCACGACCAAATCTCCACTTTCACTAGTTATAAATAAGCCACACCATGAACATAGTTAATCCAAATCCTAATCATCGCTCACGAGAAATCTCACTACCTAATTCATTCCAGAAATGTCTCAATTTTTTGAACAAGCTTTAGACCTCACGTTGGCGGGCCACTAGTTCCAAAACTATATAAGAATGTCCGTATCTTTAGGCTCGACGTCCATCGTGAAAGTCAGACCTGTGTGCTATCTAGAACCGCTCAACTTGAGCTAAAGGACGAGTGCATGAGAAGTGCAAATACCCTAAAAGAATGAACTGAAACTTAAGTGAATTGGGTCGTCTACTCTTATGCTAAGTTAAGGATTTCGGACCGTCGGTTTGTGATCAAACTTCACACGTAGAGTAAGGATATTTCCCTTCTCATATCCGTATAGTCGCAGCCCCGATCGACCATCGGTGACCGTTGAATAGACTTCTAATCATATCTATTGATCGGCGCATCCAAATGGCGGGCCGATCATATCCATACGTAGATCATCATTAGGGCCAACTATCCTACGGTGTATATCACCATGTACTCCCCGTAGTGGGCCCTAGAGGTTAGAAAAATCCTCCTATAGGGCTATTATGGTAAAAACCTAGACATTGGGGTCATTTACACCAAATCTGAAACTATAAAAGGGCCTCATTTAGGGCACCCCTCTCCCCATACGAATTTGCCCTAGAGAAAAGAAAGAGAGAGAGAGAAGAGAAAAGAGGAGAAAGAGAGAAGGAGAGAAGGAAGAAGGGAGAGAAAGGTGGGCCCAAGGGAGGTGAGATCTAGAAATTCTTCTTTCCTTTTTCTTAAGAAACTCCACATCCACAATACAAGCGATTTTCATCTGATTGGGAAGGTAAGCACCCATATTTTTGTAATCTTTTGTGTTGGGCTAGGATTTGTATGAAATCCTAACATACAAGTGCATTGTCTTAGGATTCCGGCCGATTAACATCGAGTTCGACGCTTCTAAGTCGTTCTCCAAGATCTCAACGATCCATAGGTGCGGACTATTAACCTTACGTAGCCTAGCACCAATTGTAGTAGGAGTTTAATGATTTTGTTTGATGGATGATGTATTTGAGAAATCTAAAAATCGTTGGGTTGTTTGGAACTTGTATGGAATTGTATGCCATGATGATCTTCTCATATGTTTGTTCTTGTCCCACATGATTTAGTATGAATAAATGATTTCATGTTTGTGCCTTGTTAAATTCTTCACATGATTGTTTTCCTATTGTATGTATGCCTTCATTATCCTCATGCAAATTGGCTCTATGAGATGTAGGAAGTGCATAACTTCCTCATCAACTCACACAACACACATGCACCTTATTTTATAAATTGGTTAGCCTTGTTCTATGGAAAAATTTAAAATTGGGTGTTAGGGAACATGAATGCTTGATATTACCCATGCTAGTTGATAAATCCGATTTTAGATATATTATTGATTGCTATCAAAACCCATAGGGTTGGTCAAGAACAGGATGAGAAACGGTAGTCCCATCGGTAGGACTATGCTAAGGCTAGACCCGTGGTTTGGGCGGGTGTGTGCGGGTGGCTGTAGTTCGACTACATGGGTCTCTTGAGCCCGAGGTCACTCGTCTCATGCTCGTCTGACTCATGCGGTCTTGCCTACATATTGACCAAATTTGTTTGTTAACCTTATTTGCTCACATATGTATGGAACCTGAACCACCCTACAACCGTTGTAGTCCATCAATAACCCACTTGAAACTGATCCACAGCCTCATGAGCTGGGCATGGTGGAATGAGACACTATGTCCGAGCTGTCGGCCTACGCTGGGGTGCCGCACCTCCCCGTAGTGACCGCGAGCGATCCCTTTCTCTCGGCACTCCTCATGTGCTTGAAGTCGGGGATGAGGAACCCGACGGGATCACGGACCGCGAGGTCTGGGCCTCACGCATTGGGGGGTTTTGGCCTCGCACTGGCTTAGGGCATTGATACGTTGGGTGCATCAGATTCCCAAATCTGCTTGATGAATGGACTTAACTAATAACTCGGCTAACACGATCGCACTGCATCACATTAGTTAGGGTGGCGATTCGGAAGTCGAGGTCGCAATGAGGGAGTGTTGGCATACTCGATCGTTAGATGGTGTCGCTCGAGGGAGCGTTGTGGCGAGAGCATGCATCATATCATCTCGCATTCATGCATTTAAATAAGAGTTAATAGGAATTGATGAATGTCTGGATTTCATTAAATTCATACCATAATTGATGCTCGTTGTAACTTAAGACTAATAGCACCCACTGAGTTGATCACTCACTCCCACTCTGGGACGGTGTTTTAAAACACCAACCAGACCCGTGCTTAGATGCAGGAGAAGTAGGACAGGAGGAGCCAGGTGATGCGAACTATGACGAGGAGGATGAGCTACCTTATTTTCAGCTGATGGATGGCTCATCGTCAGTATGATGGGCAGGATCGCACCGTCGAGCAGTGGGCTCGGCTCCATTCTTTTGGTCTTACTATTTTTTTTGTGATTTTGTTAGGTTTCGCCATGAGCGACCCATTATTCTTTTGAGACATGTATATAACATATATTTAGGTATTTGAGTTACTCTCATTTCAGTGGATTATGTGATTGTGCTTCATGATCCAGGTATTTTCAGGTTGCGCAAATGAATCAAATTAGTGCATTTAACGAAATCGATTATAAGTGACACTCGGGAACTCAGGAGATGAGCGTATGCGTGACCCCCGATTTTCAGGGCGTTACATAAATGTTAATTTTGAATTGAATAATTATTCATAAATGATTGGTCGTTGGATTTACTTTCAATTATTTGAACATGTGATAGATCTCAAATATCTCATGTTATATGTGTAATACTGTTGATATCGTACATGACTTGTTTTACCAGTTATGAGTACTATATGGTGTATTTAAAGGTCCTTGAATTAGTGGTCATTTGTAAAATAGATTAAATAAAATTATACGATGGACTTACCATTTATGGATCATTTGTTGCCCGAGTGGCTTTAGGGACAATCCCTTTTTGTTACATCCTTGGGATGGACTGTTTGCCCCATGTGACTTAATGGAATATTTGTCTTATGTGACTTTAATAAATCGTCTTTATATAACCTGGCGATGGTAAGTCCCACTTGTAAAATTATAATTGGCCACTAGTTGCGTAGGTTACCTTTAAACAACCTATTTGCTAGCCTCATGAGACAGGGATGGTGGAATAAGATACTATGCTTGAGCTGTCGGCATATGTTGTATGACAAACCCCCCATAATGACCTTTGAGCTTCCTTAAAATAATGGTTTAAAATTGAAATAATAATGGTTGGGCTAATCATGCATTTTCATGGCATATGGTCTTTTTCGGATGATTAGTTCTTCTTGGGCTACCTTTGTGTACTTTTTCAGGTGACTGATTCTTCTTGGGTGATCTATATTATTTAGTCTTTTTCGGGTGGTTAGTTTTCTTTGGGCGTGCCTTTGTATACTTTTTCTGGTGACTAATTCTCCTTGAGTCTTTTTCAGGTGGTTAGTTCTCCTTGGGCGTGCCTTTGTTTACTTTTTCATGTGACTAATTCTCCTTTGGCAATGTATATTATATGGTCTTTTTCAGGTAGCTAGTTCTCCTTGGACGTACCTTTGAGTATTTTTTCGAGTGGCTAGTTCTCCTTGGGTGACTTTTTACCAACTGGATGTGCATCCCCAGGTCTGTGAGCATGTGCATACATCCATGTATTTAAGCAAGATCATCTTCTGTAATTTATCTAATGAATGTGTATTTGATGAACCTTACCTGATTTCTATGATAATCATTGTGCAATATTTGGTATACATTTACTGATAACTGTGGTTAATTATCTTGATGATACGATAGATCTTGGGGGTTATACCTCACTGGATAGTCATTGACGCTATCGAACTGTATTCAGTGTGCAAGAGATGCAGGGGATGCGTATGCTGGTGATCATGTGGAATGGGAGGAGCCAGATGATCTTGTGACTATCCATTCTTGATTTTGTTTGTATTTAATTTATACTGTTATGTCTGTAAAGATGAAGACATTAGTTTGTATAAGTTTTTGGGTAACTGTTTGAAATATTTGATTTTTTATAAATGGACTCCCTCTTATACTGTTTACATCCCATTATATTACTAAACTCTGGTAAAAGAAAAAAATGTACATGGAATTTAAGTATCTTTAAAGGTTAATACTCAGATTTTTGGAAAACAAGTAGTGTACTCGGGTTCTAAGAACATGGGTGTTACAATCAAGCCCATTAAGAAGAACGTATTTCTATAGTCTCGGATTTAGTGGCCCGCTAATAAGCAGTATAAAATTTATTTAGATAACTAGGACATTTTTAGAATGAATCGAATAATAAGATTTCTTGTGCACAATGATTAGGGTGTCGATTGGTCAAGTTTATAGTGTGGCTTATTCACAATTAGCGAAATTGGTGATTTAATCCTAATCACTCTAAACTTTGGTTTTTAAGATAGAAGAGTAACTGTGTTGATTTGGTTTGTTAATTAAGATCCGACCCCTAATTGTCTCAGCTTTAGGTAGGTCTTTATTTAGTTACGGTTGTCTCGATTAGTTAAATATACGTCGGCTAGATTTAGGCCCTAGATGAAGAAATCATGCGGCTAGACTCGATGTTTAAGTGATTGGGAAAATTTGTTAGCTTCCCACGGTTAATTAATTAGATTTGTGTAGTTTTTTACTGGTACCACTCGCGTATAGGCTCACATCGAACATTAAGGGTCAGTTAGTGACAACATGAACTAATCATAGCAAAAAAATTTCAAGGGTTTTTGAAAATCCAAAATGGCTAAGATCTAGGACGTTATAGTCCTAAAATAAACTCACAAAATAGATGAGCTGGGTGGATTTCTCACTAACATCAAGGTGGGCCCCACCAACGTTTCCAGCACAAGAACTTCCTGCAATGGTCTTTCGTAGGAAATCTGCATCTCATTAGAGTGGTGGATCTGCATGGGGATTACTTACTACGCTGACATGGTGAGGTGACTATTGAATAGTGTTGTGTGGCTCCACCATAACATACATGTTTTTATCTACACTGTCCTTCCATTTTTTTAAGATCATTTTAGGGAATGATTCAAAAATTGAGGAAGATACAAATTTCATATCAACCAGACCATCGGAAATAGTGGTGATTGAATGCCCACTATTAAAAGGTTCATGGGGACAAAAAGAATTTCGAGGTGAACCTAATATTTATGTTTTCCATTTATTCATATATGTGACCTAATCAACAAGTTAGATGGTAAATAAACATTATAGTGGGCATGGGAAGTTTTTAATGGTGTGCGTTCAATCACCACTATTTTCTTGTGGTGTGGTTCACTTGAAATTTGGATCTGTTTGATTTTTAGGCCAATGCGTTAAAATAATCAGAAAAATGAAAAATGAAAAAAACATGAACGGTGCCGGATAAAACACATATATTATGGTGGGGCACAAAGAGCATTATCCAATCCCTCCTCCGTAGTGGCAGCGCAAGTGGGAAAATGTGCGTGGTATACGGATTTCATGCAAAAGCCTCACGCAATAAGTTTTTGTGCAAGGATTCTACGTAGGGCCCACTATGATGCTTGTGAGAAATTGAATCCGTCCATCCATTTTTTGAGCTCATTTAAGGACAAGCGACCAAGAAGATCCAAAACTCAAATGGGTCACATGAGAGGAAATAGTGGGAATTTAGTGACCTTATAAAGGTTTTGGATGGCATGTAAACATTAAGGTGGAGCCTAGGAAAGTTTCAACACGAGGAATTCCTTTCCCCACTGTTTCATCTCGTATTGCCCACCTGAGTTTACGATGCTTCTTATTTTTTATTGCAACTCCTAAAACAAGTTGGAAAAATGGATGAAGGCTTTCTTGTAAACATCACAGTGAACCCCACCTTGCTTCCCAGCACAGGAACTTCTCAGGAAAGGCTCTAGCATAGATTCGCATGGGATCTGGCGAAGAAGGCTGGCCTTGTTAGTAGCTCTGCGGGGTTTACTATGATGTATATGTTTTATCCACATCACCCATCCACTTTTCCATATCATTTGGGGGCATAAGATAAAAAAAGAGGGTAGATTTAATGCTGAAATGTGCCACACTCCTCCTATCGAAAAGTTCCCGGGGGTAGGGGAGGAAAGAAGACCATGAGATCAAACCGACATGTGTTTTTACTTTTTCATCCAGGTCCGTGTGATCTTATGTAGAGGTTATATGAAACATAAATGTCACATTTGATTCTATCAAAATTTCCACAATAATTATTCAATTTTTTTTGGTTTCTATGGCCTAGTTTACCTGAGTTTTACATGTGCTTAATTTTTTGGGCTCATGTTATAGAATGATTTGAAAAAATTGATGGACAGTATGGATCTAATATAAATCATGGTTGGGCCTAAAGAAGTTCAACATGTTAAAAGTCGTGTTATGTGTCAAGCAAATTATTCAGAAGAAAAAAAATCTTTATTCTCCAATTATTAAAAATCAATGAAAAATCACATTGCACTCTCCGTATTGTGTTAACAAACAACACTTAACACGGAGCATTTTTTCAATTTCGCGATAAATAATATTTTTCAGATTTAATAAAGAAGCCCTACGAACATGGACCATTAAGAAGATGCAAGGTAGGGCCCCGGGCTTGTAACGTGATTGTCGGGCAAGGCATGCCGTGTTGGCCACACTCGAATTTCTTGTCAGTGCTTGAAGGACCTGCAACGACCCGGAACTTTTTCCGATGTAGGGCGATGCTTGTAAGGACCTCCTATATGAACGGTCTTGATCATGAGGTAAGCTTGGTTAAGCCGGACGCGGATTTCCCGCGAAATCCTTCGACAGGAAGTTCCAGCCTGGGGAACCTAGGTGGGGCCCACCGTCAAGTTTATGCGAGATCCATCACGTCCAACCGTTTTTTGAGATCATTCAAGGACATAGGGCTGAAAATGAGCCGGATCAAATACTCAAGTTGTCCGTACTAAAGGAAAAGGCGGGTAGGGAAATTCCTACCGTTGAAATCTACCTAGGGTGGACAGTGATGTTTACATGCCATCAATACCGTTCATAAGATCGTTGCTATTAAGTGAAAACACAAATATTAGCCTAATTCAAAACTTTTTTGGCTCCACAAATATTTCAACTGCGAATGTTAAATCCTCACTTTTACGGCCCACATGAGTATTGGACCCGGCTCATTTTTGACCTTAGGTCATAAAATGATCTCACAAAACGTATGGACGTGGTAGATTTATCAAAAAACATTAAGATGGGCCCCACCTAGGTCCCCGGTCTTTCGCAGGAAATCCGCGTCCGGTTAAAACTAGGTGTATACCGTGCATTTACAACGTGCAGCACGACGTGGCCCAAGCTCTGTGGAGCCCACTGTGATGTGTGTTTTATCCACACCGTCCATCCGTTTTGAAAGATTATTTTCGGACTCACGCCCTAAAAAATCTAAAGCTCAGGTGGACCACGAACCAGTGGTGATCAAAAGCCCACCGTTAAAAACTTCTCAGGGGGCCACAAAAGTTTTGGATCAAGTTTATATTCATGTTATCTCTCCATCTAGGTATGTGACCTTATGATCAGGTTAGATGGCAAATAAAACATCATGGTGGGCCCTAGAAAGTTTTAGACGGTGGAGGTTTAATCCCCACTCTTCTATGTAGTGTAGTCCACCTGGATCTGCATCATTTTTGGGCTAATGCCTTATAATGAGCTGGAAAAACGGATGGACGGCGTGGATAAAACACATACTTCACGGTGGACCCACAGATGTTGGGCCACTTCGTGCCACCATAGCCGGACGCGGATTGCGTCCTACCCCGGCCCGGACGGTAATCCGTCCGGGCAGGGCTCTGCGTGGCCCACCTTGATGTAAGTGTTTTATCCACGCCGTTCATCTCTTTTTTCAGATCATTTTTAAGGTTTTAACCTAAAAACGAGGCAGGTTAAAGGCTTAAATATCCGAAACTTCTTCAGCTCCCAATAGGTTTTTAATGGTGGAAGTTCAATCCGCACTTTGTGGTTAACTTAAGCCTTTAACCTGCCTCATTTTTTAGATAATGTATTAAAATAAACTAAGGAAAACGATGAACGGCGTGGATAAAATAATTACATGATGGTGGGCCTCACAGAACCCTGGGGTAGGACGCAATCCGCGTTCACCACAGCCAATCCACTTCCGTGCAGTGCACGTGAAGTGAAAACGTCATCATCACTCGTCACTTGTAGTATTACAAGCTACGGTGCTCCAGGAGCCAGGAGCTACTGGAGTGGAGGATTTGTCTTCAGTGTCCATCGTAGATAAGTTAAGAATTTCTCCTATGACGATAAATTAAAAGAGATAAAAGAAACACAGACGTATCCCAACGTACCAAACTGCAGCATTAAATAGTTACGATAAATTAAAAGAGATAAGAGAAACACAGACGTATCCCAACGTACCAAACTCCAGCATTAAATAGTTACGATAAATTAAAAGAGATGAAAGAAACACAGACGTATCCCAACGTACCAAACTCCAGCATTAAATAGTTGCATTAAGTAAGGATGGCTTTTACTTGCCGTGCCGTGTTTGCCTCTGTACCATACTCTAAATTCTCTTTCTCGGCAATTTTTCGTGAAATTTTCATGAATTTGTGATTTTTTTGGTATGATTAAATGTTTAAAAATGATTCATGGGGCTTTTTAGCTACATGTGGGTCGTACAATTATTGATCAGGACCGTTCACTCAATGGTATCATTGGAGGGAAGGCACGGGTTAGGAACCTTGCTGATTGGATGATCCTAACACTTTGAATGGAGCTAATTTCCTACAACCGTTCATTTTTTATGAGTCTTAGATCACATTATTAGAATCGTTTAATCAAAGTGCTACTTTGAAATTATAAGGAATACAGAGTTGGATCTATTGAATAGATGATTTAAGGATGATGATTGGACTTATTTTGTCTTTCAATCAATCCTGATGGTCCATTTTCTACGGCATTGTTCGGATGTTTAGGACCACTCTTCTAAAACGTGTATTCCTTGTTGTGTATGAATGGGCTACTCAATCAATGAATGATTGGATAGATTAGAAAAATTCAAGTGGAAAATAATGATTTTATCAGATTTTCAGGTCAGGATAGGTCGGGATGGCCCCCCAGTCCAACCTATTTTGGGGACAGGCTTGGGCCTGCTGCTTTTGGGCCCACTCTAGTGGAGTTATTTGATACTCTGACGGAGTGTGATTATGATACTCAGGTATTGAGACATGGTATAAATAGCATATATTGAGTCAAGATAAAAGCGTCCATATTTTGGGACTATTATAGATGGATCAACTATGCCAACTTTCTAATTATTTTTAAATCCAAACCATTGACAAGCTTCCAATTTCACTTTTTTATTAAATGTCCAACTCTCAGCCCAATAAAACACAAATTACTATAGTTTTGGATTAAATTAAAAGCCATCTAAATTGCAACCCACTATCTGGACAGTTTAATTTAAGTTCCATGTTTTACACTTATGCAATTTTATAGTGCTTGTGTATCATCCACTCCACTGCTAGAGTAGAAAAGGTTTCCACTTTCTTATCATCAGTTATAAATTTTTTGAATACGCTTTCGCACGTGTCAAAAAGACTGTGATAAGCATATCCACTGGATAAGCATACCCTGTTGCAAAAGGGTACAGAAAAGTCAGGAAAACGAGGAGTTTCATTGAGGCAAGAAAACGGTGTTCGTTTGTCAGAGCTTAATTAACTTTTGTCCACTCGTTACCGTTTAAATGGTGGCCCCACTTTGATGGAGGAGGATAGCCCCAAGATCACATTGCCGCAGAGCAACCAATCACAGGAATTTCTCGGAAGAATATAAAATATTGAAATTTTCTAGAGATATTATCAAGTGATGTTTGTATTATATCTACACCGTTCATCAATTTTGAGAGATCGCTTCATAGCATTGGCCTAAAAATGAGGCAGACTTAAAAACTTAAGTGGACCACTCTATAGAAAGGAGTGGAGACAATAACACCCACTGCCCATCTTTGAAACCTTCGTATGGCCCACCATGAGGTTTATTTTCCTTCCAACTCATTCATAAGGTCACGTAAAACATGGACGAAGGAAAACAAAAATATCAGCTTGATCCAAAACTTCTATTGCCCAATAAAGTTTTCAATAGTGGGCATTTAATCCCCATTTCTTTATCTGGTGTGGTCCTTTTGAACTTTATTTCTCTCTCATTTTTGGATCCATACTTTAAAATGATCTTGCAAAATATTTGGACAGTGTGGATATAACTTGTACATTATGGTGGGTCCCACAAAACTTACTGATGTAAACACACTGGGCAAGCTGCTTTAAAAATTCATTCCATATTGAAGGTGAAATGGATAGTGGTTGTGTGTTCCATTTGAGATGTGGATCTCCTTCCTTTTTGGGACCATGTATTAAAATAAGCCAAAAAAAAATGATGTACAGCATGGATATGTAATGAATTCAAATGAGCCCCACGTTCAGGGTAACATCTGATCCTCTCCCATTTTATCCTTGATTATATGCCTTGTGATTCATGATTCAGGTGGGCCACACCATACAATGATAGGTATAGGATTTCCACCATAGGTTTGTGCATATTTCATCAAACTAATCAGGTATACAAAAATCAACCTAACCTAAAATTTACGCAGGCCATGTTGACGTCCCCTGTGTATGTTTTCAATACATATGATATTTTGTAGGTCCCACCAAGCTTGTGGAGGACTATTTTTTAAATGTTGATATATATATAGAGAGAGAGAGGTTTACTGCACATTGGACTATAAAGAGTTTATATGCGAGTCTTCACATAAACCGTGAGACTTAGAGAATGGGTGGGGATTCAACTTTATCGGAAGAGAGAGGGTCTCAAAAAAAGATTCTCTTATACACTCACATAGAAATTTAAAATTACAAGAGAATTTTCATAAAAGCCTTCTTCATGAAGTTCATAGTCTACTATAATGTTTGTGATAAATCTAACACATTTTAAAATTATTTTAAAAAATAGGACCAAGAATGAGAAGATTCAACGTAAATTTCTCTCATATGGAGGTCAAGTTCTTTGCCTTCTTGTGTCCACCTTCACACAAATAGATATACGATCATGAGATGGGTCACTTTTACATTAGATAGTTGCTCTGTTTCTCTTATCCATCAATTTATTTCGTACCCCAAAATTTAGATAGTCTGTGTAGGCCCACCACCGCAAAAGCAAGGGACAATCGTATCAAAACCTTGGGATGCACGGAAGCGGATTGGCTGGTGTACCACACACCCGCTCTATATCTGCTGTACGTACGTATCGCTCGAAGACGAGCACTGACACTCCTCGAGCTCTGGGTTGCACCATCGTTCAAAGGAAATCAAAGTTAAATGGCCTTACAGTGATGTATTTATTATATCTACACCGTTAATCTATTATTAAAGAGCATTTTAGAGCATTACTCAAAAAATGAATCATATTCAAAGATCATATAGACCACACTACAAATAGTAGCGGAGATCATGATTTTTACCATTAAACAATTCATAGGTCCACCGTAACGTTTATTTTCCATCCAATCTGATAATAAGGATACAAAGACATAAATAAAGAAGAAAAAGAATCGTATTGATACAAAACTTCTATGACCTCAAAAATGGTTTCAAGAGTATACGTTCAATCTCTCATTGCCTTTGCAGTGTGGTCTTCCTGTTAGTTAGATCTATCTTATTTTCAGTCTCAAGACTTAAGATAAGCTCAAAAAATAGTTAGACGGTTTAGATATAATACATACCTCATGATAGAACGTACAGAACTTGCTGAAGTTGATACAGCAGCGGAATAGCTGGTGTGAGGTACAGCAGCCAATCCGCTTCCCCGGATTCCCCAATCCCCGTATTGTTGTAATTTAATTGGACTGTCTGACTGTGTAATCAGGTGATTGAGATGGACCCACTATTCAACGAACGAGTAAAACAGCAGGAAAGTCGGGACGCATATTAGATACGGGTAGGTTGAGTAGCGAGTCTGTTACTGAAGTAATGTCACCAAGTACCGTGGGCCCTACTATGATGTATGTGTTGTATCCATACCGTCCATCCATTTTCAGATATCATTATAGGGCATGAGCCAAAGAAGGAGGTAGAATAAAAGCTATAGTGGACCCACCACAGAAAACAGTGGGAAAGTGATTCCCACCGTTGAAACTATCCTAAGGCCCACCATAATGTTTATACGAAATCTAACCGGTTCAAAAGTTAAAAAGGAAGGAAAACAAAACATCAGCTTGATCTGAAACTTCTGTTACCTTTAGAAGTTTTTAACGGTAGGCTTCACTGTCCCCACTGTTTTCTGTGCTGGCATCCACTGGATATTTGGATTTAACTCATTCTTTGGATATTACACTAAAATGACCTCTCCAAATGGACGAAAGGCCTGGATACAAAACATACATCATGGTGGGGCCCACGGAAATTGGTGACGTCACTTCAGTAGAAAGTCTCGCTGCTCAACCTGTCAGTGTCTGATGTGCGCCCGGCGAGTCGGGAAACGGATCGGCTACCCCTTGCCAACCGGCATTGGCTGGTGGTCGGTGCTACGTGGGCCCCACCATGATGTATATCTGTCATCAATGCCATCCATATATTTTTCTAGAACATTTTATGGTATGATACAAAAAATGAGACATATCCCAATCTCAAGTGGACCACATTACAGAAAACAGTGTTGAATGAACGTCGACCGTTAAAAACTTTTTAGGGGCCATAAAAGTTTTGGATCAAGTTGATATTTGTTTTTTCCCTTCATCTGGGTCTGTATGACCTGATCAACATATTGGATGTCAAATAGACAGTACAGTAAGCCTTAGGAGCATTTAAATGGTGTATATCCAATCACTATTGTTTTCCTGTAGTGTGATCCACCGGAGAATTATATCCCTCTCATTTTTGGGCGAAAGCCATAAAATGATCTGTTAAAATGGATGAACGGAATGGATGAAATACATGCATCATGGTGGGCCCCTCAGAGCACTTAAAACAGCCACTCGGCTAGTGCAGGGGGAGTAGCCATTCTGTTACCGAAGAGTCGTGCTTTCGGCAAACAGGATCAGGCTACAACGCTTAGCGTACCGAGTAAAATCCGTGGGGTCCACCATGATTTATGCATTTTATCCTCTCCATCCATTCATTTTTACCAATAATTATGGGGATTGCCAAAAAAAAAAAAAAGCATATTAAATGTTCAAATTGACCACACCATTGAAACAGTTGAATTGAACATCTACAGTTGAAAAATTACTGGGAGCCACATAAGTTTTGTATCAAGCTTATATTTGTGTTTTACCTTCATCCATGTTGTATGATCTTATGAACATGTTGCATGACAAATAAACATCGCTACGCGTCCAGTGTGTATGTGCTTCAATTATGGGCACAACACTTTAAATTTCAATGGTGGTTACTAAATTCCTACTGTTTCCTCTCACGTGGCCCTTTTAATTTTTGAAAACCCCTCATTCTTGATCACATGTCCTAAAATGATTTTGAAAAATCAGAAGACGGATGGGATTTATCACAAACATCATAATAGGCCCCAACCCCCATGTAAATTTTGTAGGAAGTTATCTTGCGATTCCAAATTTCTTTTCGTGAGGTTAGGAGAGTGCTTTTTTTCAAGACTCTCCCTCCCTCAGAAGTTGAATCCCACCCGTTCTCCTCATAATTTACTTAGTTTTCTCAAAAATATAGCGAGATTATCAAACTTTTCGGAGATATTTATCCAGGTACCATTAACCATATGATTCCACTAGTTGAATCTGAACCGGTGAACATTCGATGGTCTTCAATCCGAGCGCCCATGTTGCACTATCCCTTCATCCGCCCTGGGGCCCACTATTTGGAAGGTCCGGATGGACGTGCATGTATGCAGCGTGTTCGTTATGTGAGATGCCACGATTTAGTGAACGTGGGACGTGCGCACACCACCCCAGACAGGAAAAGACTCGGTCCATGATAACCAAAGATATTGAACAGGGAAGTCGGTTTCTATCCTCCCTCAAATCTGGATCTACAAAACTCCAGAGAAATGCCTTGATTCTATGAGGAGTTGGATTGTTGATACGCGGGCAGTTATAAATTACTCACAAAAATTACTTAAATGGCATACAAATAACTCAATCTAAACCGTCCTTATTAGGTCACCAGTTTTAAACCGTTCAAAATTAGCCTTATTTAGTTAAAAAAAGTATTAGATTTTTAGGCATTCATTGGACGGTTAGAAATAAAAGATATCCACTGATCTTATTTCAAGATACAAGTGTCCACGAATCAGAGGTTATAATTGTTCAACTAACATAATTTTAATATTTTAAATTAAATGTAATTTTTTTTTCCCCACAATTCAGTCCGTTTAATATTAAACTCCAAGTGTACCATTTGTAAGTACATGTATATCAACTGAACTACACAACCGGAGTATCAGATGAGTCCCGAAAACCCATCACTCTACTTTCCCGGGATGTTCTTCTTTCCCACACCTTATAAATACCCCAAAACTAATCTAATTTTCAAAACGTGCCTTTTCCTTTCTTCTCTCCTGTTTTCCTCTATCATCTTCTTGTATTCCTCTCTCTCTCTACTTCAATTCCGGCTTCTTCTTTCAAGATCTTTTAATGGAGACTGAGATGGTGAAAGTGGAGCCAAACCCACGTCAGATAAATAATAAAACCTCTGTTTTGGTGCAAATCCTGCTGAGAACGATGGCCTTTGGAGCTACATTAGCTGCGACCTTATTAATTGCTACCAGCAAGCAATCTATCGTTCTCTATGGATATCCAATCAATGCGAAGTACTCCTACTCTCCTCCCTTCAGGTAGATTTCAAATGCGTTGAAAACCCACTAAAATTAGAAGATTTTCCTCCAAATCTGTGGAGTTTAATGGCTTCTTTTTTGCAGGTTTTTCCTGGGTGCAAATGCTCTTGTATCTGGCTACTCTCTCATGTCCATGCCCTTTGCTTTCATCCTCAGTCGTCAAAGAACAGACCTCTGGGGCTCTTATGTGATGTTTATAGTGGATCTGGTAAGTTGGTTTTCTGAGGCAAGATAGGTTCTCTCATCGTCACTGTCCATCGCCTTTTTAATTGGTGATGGGGCCTTTTCTCTTGAAATCGGCTCCTTTTCTAGTAGTCCGCGGACTACTGAAGTGAACTCATTAGTAGGTTCATGCTCTGCGGATGAAACCGTTCACGAGGCGGATTGCACTGTGGATGTGCAGTTTAAGTCCACAAATGATCCTAACCGTTCGATCTTTTGACATTTTAGTCCATTTTTTGGTTGTGGATTGGGTACTACCCCTGCCACGACCTAGCTGGAGGGGTACGGTCATGTCAGGGGTTCTGTGGGGCCCACTGTGATCTATATGCTCTATCCATGCCGTCCATGTATTTTGAAAGATTATTTTAGGGTATGAACCTAAAAAGGAGACAGAACGAAGACTCAAGTGGACCACGCCACATGATGCCGTGGGGATTTAAAGCCTACCGTTGAAAACTTATGAACAGTTTGGATGGCAAGTGGGCCTTAGGATCAACGGTAAGATTTCAATCCTCACTGCTTGATGTAGTGTGGTCCACTTGAGCCTTCGGTCCACCTCCACGGTGGCCCCCACCTAACTTCTCAGTGGCTGAGGACTCAGGATCCCGAGTGTGTCAACCGGGACCCACATGCTGAGTGGTCAGATAATCGGAACTAGCCATGTTTTCAGTGGTTCTTATTCAACTCTAACAATCAAAGGTTAAGATCATCACCCAAGTTGATTATGGAACAAGAGCTTATTTATGGTAGTAGCATAGACGGTCCAAAATCATTGCACCATCTAAGCATGTGGTCCTCAGTTTTGACTGTAACCGTGTGAGGATGCCTGCACCTATACATGCGGCAATACCGTGGCAGAAAGGGATGTGAGTATGACATCCGAGCCGTTTCATCATGTGTGAAACGGTCTTACGTCATGTGGCAAGGAAAAGGCCCACCATTTAGATGGTCCAGATGGATTGAGGCTGTTGTGGTTGTTTTGTGTGGTTGATGATACAGATGATGATGGGGTTGACGATAGCAGCATCTTCGGCAGCGACTTCAATAGGATATCTGGGCCGTTACGGGAATTCACACATTGGGTGGACCGCAATCTGTGACAATTTCGGCAAGTTCTGTAACAAAGTTGAGATCTCTCTCATCTTCTCTTTCGTGGCCATCCTTCCTTTCATTGGACTTGCTCTCATCTTTGCTAAGCCAAGGCAAACACGCCTTGCTACCTATTAGATTCGCTTAGTATACGTAGGCATTACCTATTAGATTCGCAAGTATACCCGGACACTTATCATGTGCCGTACATTTTATCAATTATTATTAGTCTTTATTTATCAGCATGTCAATCCATACATTAGGTCCTGTTTGATTTTATTTTTTTTAAAGCAAGTGTAAATACCCTTTAAATGGGTAATTATTATCATTTCATATTATCATTTCACCTGTTTGATGAAAGTTTGAAAATCCATCAGGTTTGTGTCTTGGAAACTGGTTTAAAAGTGTTAGTTTTAATGGTGAATGTTCAATTATCTCTATTTCTTATGGGGTGGTCCACCTGAGATTTAGATATGCTTAATTTTCGGATGGAGTCCTAAAATGGGCTGCAAAAACGATCAAGGTGGGCCATAATGTAAGGGCAACAGCCCTCTAAGCTTAGTGGACACATAGGAGAGAGAGAGAGAGAGAGAGAGAGAGAGAGAGAGAGATTTTTCCGAACCCAATTCGGAAGAGTATTAAAACCAGGCTCAGACCCGACCATCAAACACCTTTATGGGCAGATCGGGCAAGGTATGGTTCCACCCAAAGCTCAACCCAGTATCTTAAACAGGCCATGATTTCGATTCCTGAACCCTACTCATTGAGCTGTGCCTAGACCCACTTTAAGAAGTGATAGTTGGGCCAGTGGCTGACCTGATACTGCAGAATTGTAAATCATTGAGCTATGGAAGCACTTGTACATTAATCATACATTAAATCTCTTATTCAAGATCTAATTAACACTAGCATTGAGCAATGCATGGTTCTGAGATAAGACTTGGATGCAACACAGCGTGCAGATACTAGTCATTTGCCATCACCTCTCCCCATTTAAAGATGGTCGGTGGGAATCTATTAGCATTTTCAAGTTCAAAAACTTCAAAATCCATTTTGAAGCCTTCTCAGATTAATGTGTTCCTTGGGTCGAGGTGAAGCAAAGCCATCTCTCCCCATAATACAGTCCTCAAAGAAACTGTAGTAGAATAAAGGATTCCCATACCAGACCAAAGCATGCCATGCAGTGTCATTCAATCTCCACTGCATCCTCCTCCTCTTCAAGATGTTCCTTGAGGGTTTGGATCTCAGGTTCGGATTTTTCACTACCCCATGATGGGTCCACCTCTGGCATTTCATAGTCATCAGGCTTCAAGGATAAAGGAAAATCCGGTAGGTCAGGCAACTCGTGGGGAGACCTGCATCAGCACCAAAGCTATGGGAGTTAGTCAAAAGAACAACAGAAGGCACTTCCCAGCGTTGGTTATGTGGATTTGCTATCAGATATGAAGGTGGAACTATATATGTGCAAGTGTAAGTATGCGAGATCTGAGCTTTCTATTAGGTGGACCACGCAGATTGTGGCCCATCCGAGTAAAATGGCCTGGTTTTCCAACTCGGAAGATGAAATTAATGTGGCTTAGTCAGCCTGAACTTTGGTTGGGTCAATAGGGTTCAGGTTTCGGCCCTAGTCAGCCTGTTCCAGCACAGATGGAGGATTTATGGCAAGCTGACAGCCAGTCATTCAACTTCGGCCAAGCAATTATGAGAACTGTTGTGAATGATTAGAAAAACAGGATTCTAAAGCCAACTTCCTCAAGGCTTTGATAATGATATACAAGATATATGGTTGAGTCAGGGTAGCCCAAGGTTAGCCTGTGACTACCCCATGTATTAACAGAATAACAGGTCAAATTGGTTCGCCCAAACCCGCCCATGACTGGCCCTAGTTACAGGAAAATGAAAATAGAGAATGGTGATGAAGAAAAAAACTAGGTTAAAATCATGCACAATTGAAATTTACAAGAATTAAAATATGGTAGACTATAGCAATGATACTCCACTAAGTTTTCAAAGAAAAGTTACCATGTTGAAGACTTGACGATAATTGTTTTAAAAAGAAAAGCTTCATGGGTCTTTCCTGATTGGTGCCCATGGCTCAGTAAGCCAAACCATTAAACTTTTGAATCCCACTGGGGGTGGGCCATGCTCCAAAAATCTCTAGATTAGAAGATCCTACCCACCAATATTAGCTCTTTTTTTCAGGAGAATGTGACCATTGTTGAATTTCTCTTGGTCATGTTTGCATTGCACAAAGCGAACATTTATGGTTGCATTAACAAGGAGATTCTTGGGGGCACGGTTGCACTCTCATACGAATTTTGAATTTGAGCTTCATATCCAAACTCTTCATGATTCTTTCCGCTTTCATTTATGTTATGCATTGTATATTGGTGTATGGCATAGTCTGTGTTTTTTCTCTGTTTGAGGGAATTTACAAATATTCCAGGGTAGATTTTTATTCACTCTCTTAAGAGTCCTCTTTCCCAATTTTTCAACAGTAAAACATGGTATCAGAGATATGGTGTCCGGCCATTGACATTTATTGATTTTGTCTTCCTTGCGTGTCTGTGAAAATCCGAGCATAGATCCTGAAACGTTGGTGAGGTGCACCTCTTGGTGTCTTTTTAGCTGTGGTAGGAGTAGGGAAACCTTTATGATTATGATTGCCACCAAATTGGTACAGATGGTATCATCCAGTCGGGTCAGAAACACCTCGTTTGAGTCATTTTGATTTTCCAGTGATTATAATGAACTGAGTTTGATGGTTTATGTAGGTTTTGGTGATGATCTCCATTTCAAGAAAAAAAATTGAAAAGTTTATCTCCAGTTTTTTAGCTATTCGATCTTTTCAAGGTTTCTTTCTTATGAATATTAGGAAGGGATGGAGTTATTCTTCTTCTACTTCTTTTTGTTATAGGATTCATGTAGGCAATGCCAATTAGTTGGGACAAGGCTTAGATGCTGTTGCTGATAATGTTGAAAGATCATCTAAGATTTGCTTCATGTGATTCTAGTGAGAAACAAAGATATGTTTCGAGCGCTTTGGATTTACCTGATGCCATTCCAGTGAGTTTGATTATTTGACTTCGAAGGGTTGATGTTCGGAACCGTGTTTGTCTCCCATGTAATGGAGATGGAAGCTCTCCGACAGTTGTTTGTCTTTTCTTTTCGGGTTATTCTCCATTCGTGTCTGCTTGTTTTGGTCTTTATGCTGTAAATATAGAGGATAGGGATAGAAATGTGCTTTTTCTTTGTTGGAGGGAACTTATGGTATTTCATGTCTGTTCTCTATCTATAGAATACACTCCTTTGAGGGGGACAAAGTTCTCTTTTCCCAAATTTATGATGGGAAAACAATTAAGTAGGATTCCTATGAGCTTCACATTCATTCTAGGGTGCACAGAATAGTTCCCGTTCCACGAATGCATGCCCTGACAAGGGGGGAAAAGTTACATTTGATTTCCTTGATAAGAGTGGCATGGGATAACAGGATTTATGGAGCAGAACCCAATTGGTTGGGATAAGGCTTAGAGAATAATGATGATTTGGTTTCCTTCCCTATGGATGGTAATTTGTGTAATTCCTTTAAATCATTGTAAAATTATCCTCCCTCATCTGTCTTTAGTATAAAAAAAGAAAACCCAGAACTAAAACTCACATGAAAGCTCTCAACATTACCTAAATAGAAATTGCATAAATTAATTATGATAAAGATATTAAGAAAGCCCGTATGGACCTCAATGATTAAGTCCAGCAACCTAATAGTTTTCTCATCGACTCAACATCTCAAACAATATATATGTAACCTTATTTGTTTCTAGATTTCAGGAATACAGAGTGGGAGCCAAATCCATGTTCCTGTCCATATCAAGGCATTATAACTTCCAAAAGGATCTTACTACTTGTCATTAGAGTCGGAAATGGGCTGGGACGGCCTTCGCCCAGCCCGAGTCCCTACTGCTTTTGGCTGAGCCTTGAGGCCCATGGTTGAACCTGGACTTGAGTTTTACACCGGATAAGTAATTGGACAGAAGGCTTGCATCTGCCTACAGGCCATCTCAGCCCCTGCCTGACTTATTTAACATTGGTGAGATGAATATTTGGATGGCAGCACAGCTCCAACTAAGCCTGGCCAGGGCTAGGCTGAGCTTTGAGGTTCTTGGCTCATGGGATGGACTTGGACATGCTTCAGTCTGGCCAAACCCAGACCATTTTCCACCCTAATCACCGTGACTTTCGGACGGGGAAAATCCTCTTTTAGAATATGCATGCATGCTGAAACAAATAGAAACAAACTAATGTTCAAAGTCTGAAAACTCTTACTTTTCTTGTTCAAAGAGGTATGCATACATCTGAGATTTCTTAGATGCAACTTCAGGAATTTTCTGATGTAAATGCTTCATTGCACCCCATACTGGAGGAGCTCTGTAAAACAATCCAAGAAAAAAGAACAATAGTTCCCACAAGCTGCGTAATACAAAAGAGTTGCCATGCCTTGAAGAAAACAAATTGAAAGCAACCTGGTGACTGGGACTTCAAGGCAAAAGCTTAAGCAGGCTCTCTTGCTATCAATGAGAAGCTCATCCGCGGCAAGAAGACAACACACAGCACTGATGTGATCGATTGGTTTGTTGCCCTTATCAAGGATCAAACCATGATAGTAGTATGCAGCTGCCTGATGATATTGATGAAAGAATGAGAATCATGCACAAGAAAAAAATAATAATAATAATAAAAACAAAAAAGAGGCATTATATAATGCTTGGCCAGAGTTGGTATGGTTGGGTTTTCAGTTTGTGCGAGTGGGGCCTCTGGTTCAGTGATCCAACAATGGAGATGTGATGGATCCCATATGTATATCCCATCCACAAAAAAAATTACCAAATTGGAAGATCCTAACCATGGGAGCTTTGGCCCTTTTTGGTTGAAGGTGGACTGCATTGTTGTATTTCATTTCTTTCTTAACCATCTGTTCGATGCCACAAGTTGGAGGGTTAGGATTTCCCAGTGCGCTAGGTGTTTGTTCATGGGTTATCCAAAGTGGGGCCAATCAACATCCCCCAACCGAAAAAGAAAAATGAATGAGAATCCACAAACTGAAATTTACTGAAAGAGGAACCGAAGGACCCTAATAAGACATGGTTAGATTGCTGCAGCACCTTGGCCTCCAAGTACTTCCATTTGATGAATAATATATGTTTCTTTCCATATCCTTCACTGACACATCCTGATAAGCAATGGTGGGCCTGACAAAGAAAGAGAAAAGAGTAAATCACAACAGAAGGATCGTTCATAAATGCAAGTACATTTGCACCAGTGTGCTTACAAGAAGCCAATGAATTCATTAAGGAATATATGAGTTTGTTTTATTAAGGAGCTAATAAATTCGGCACCTAAGGTAGTTGTTGACTTCTCCCTCTTTGATCACTGGAACTTTTCTAGATGTTCAGTTAGTTACGCAGATGAAACTAGATTAACATCACCAAGTTAAAATAATCCCATCAGAAGGGTGTTTCCACACCTCTAAAAAAGGGTTGTGCTCCAGTGGCACCAGATAGAAGTGGGGCCAACATGATGTATATATGACAACCAACCCATTCATCAGATGTGTCACCTTACGTTACCCCCTTTGCCCAAAAAATAAGTGCAACTTTCATGTTTTACTTGGAGCAGGTAAAGAACATTATGGTTCAAATACTAACCTGAGCAAAATAACTCACTTGCTCACATGCCAACCTCCTCTTTACAGACAAAGTAGCTTTTTGGCTTTCAACAGCCATACCAAGCTGCATTTCAGTTCCCTGTATTTGACATCAAGGTCTGAATGGATGAACATAAGCAATCTGACAATAGTTGTCAAAGAAAAGCTCAAAGATTGCAATCGAGAAAGAACACAGAATCTATCTGTAGCTGTTTTTTTCAATTTTAATTTTAATTTTTTTTAACGTAATTGCAGCTAGAATAAAATATAAATTGGACCAATCAAAAAGAAAGATTAGCTTATAAATTAGAATACACACACACACACACACACACACACATAGAAGGTACAAAACAAACTGTAGAGATGACTAAACAGAACTCAGGATGTGCAACTTTTTAACCTTGGTAATAAGAGGAATTACAGAAGTCATGTATCAGAAAGTTAATAGCTTCATGATGCGCTATTATGTAGGCCAATGGTTCTGTCATCAAGACTGTCAATACAGTAGTGGTCCGAACACCAGATGAGGGATCCAAAAAAAAAAAAAACCATATTGGTGAGTTATAACCCTTCCATTAGTGGCCACAAATAAACAGTTGAGAAAAATACAGCACCTGTCTGAATAAAGACCAAATATCAGACAGCTAGGTTCTCAAAAAATTGTGGGTTATCCATGGTCACCAGCATTGAGTGCCATAATATCGATGGTCTGTTTAACCATGGACCACACTTGTAAAAAATGGGGGCACCAGGACAATATTCACACTGTAATGCATCAGCACTTTATAATTCCTCTTGTAACAAAAGTTAGGTATATCCACATGGAGCTTTTCTACCCCAAATGCACCTCTGCGTGCAGCTACATGTGCTGACTATTTGAAATATCAAAGCTGCATATCAGGGGGACTCTGCCATGTAACTGGCCTGGCCCAAAATTCAGGCCTATCCATTCATCAGTTGTCCCAAACATGTATGAAAATGGCAGCAAAAAAAGACAATGTTCTAAATATGAGGTACATACGCCACCCACTTGATGAGTGGACCAGCCTGATTTTTGGGCCAGGTGCTGATTCAGTTGTGGTGCCCTGTTCTGTTTAGAACTCTCTTTTATTCCTTCGTTTCTTTTCTCTTGGCCTCTCTCTCCTGTTCCATTTTTTCTTTTAGTTAACTTCTTTCTCATATTATTCTTTAATTTCTTAGGCCCTGTTTGAGTAGGGAGGCATCCATATGTGGATACGGAAAATCCACTTGGAAATTGGTCAATGTGGAAAACAGTAGAAATAGAAGGACGCATGTCAGAGTATGTTGTTTTTTTTGGTTTTTTTTTTTTTTTTTTTCAGGTCGATTTCAGTAGAAGTGAACCTAAGGACAATGGTGAACAGCCAGAGGCGTCTCACATTATCATGGAAATTCTCATGGATTAGCTTCTTGAGAGGGAACCTATCAAAAAAATCAATTTCCTAAGAACCTTCCCTCCCAAATAGCCCCTTAGTGGAGAGCATAGTGCACAGTGCCACTTGCTCTTCCTTGTACACCAAGAGCCATGTTTTGTGCAGACTTATGCGTCGACTTTAGATTCCTCAATTTCTTACAAAATCATCACAACAGATAATTGAAAGAAGCAAAAAGCTTCATTGGCATCCTTTAAGTTTCCCTAGAAACTATTACAATTCAGAATTTCAATTTTACTTCATGCTTTGTGATGGAGGACCCATTCAAAATTTTCCATATTTTTCTTAAAAGGCCTCATGCTTTAGTGTGCTTTAGTGTACCACTATCATACTATGTCGAACCACAAATACCAGATCCTACATGGAGACTTGTAAGATATGGCATACCAATCTCGATTCTGTTACATCACATTTTCTGAAGCAAGCAATTTTCTCATGGTAGTAAGGTATCAGACTGAACAAGCATCTGTATCCGTATCCATGTCCAAGATTTTTTTATCACTTTCATATTCCAGCTTCTTATATCTATTTGTGTATATGGACCTACATCTAGGCATCATAGATCCAAAGGCAATCTAAAAAGGAGCTCAAATTTCCAACAAGGAATGCTAATGTGCATGTTGCTGCCTAAATTATCAGAACTGTTGTTTCTGGTGAGCCATTCCATCGATAGGCCATATCTTGAAAATCAAAGAGACATGACTGTGGAAGCCATTCATTCAGCACCTTGTAAAAGGACGGGTCAGAGCAAAAGTTCACATTCAAACAGTTTCTCAGAAGAAATAGATCGTTACATTTGTCCTATCACTGCAATTTCAGCCTGTAGCCCATTCAAATGATGGTCTACCAGGTACATGCTCCTGATCACAAGAAATATCCCTCACATGTACCGTGACCTGCACATTACCATTCCTTGATTTAAAATGAAGTCACATGTGGGCATAGTCCCATGCTATAACAGCATTCCCGTGAAATTAAAACAAAGAATCCTAGATAACTGACACAGATGATAATCTTTGGGCTTCATATAGTTCTGTAAAAAACCTTTGTTCCAAGAATACATCAACCAACATCTGTGATATGTGTTCCTAGCAACACGATCAAGGCATCTCAACTCTAAAGATTCAGAGAGGAAAGTACCAGGCCCAGTGCTTGAATGGAAATAGCCTCCAGCACACCCTCCTGCAAGTCTTTCGGCAGTCTCAACCTAGAGATTTGATTTTCAAGAATTGCATATTTACACCAATCATGTAGGCAAAAAAACCCAAAAAAGTAGCAAGCATTAACATCTACCAGCAAAGTAAAGAAAGATTTAAAAAAAAGAAGTAATAATTCTACAAACAACTGACAGAAAGCAATTAGAGGATCGGTAATTCTGATCACATACTTCACATTCTGTGGCATTTGAACCAATATATACCGAACACAGCATTGTAAGTACCCTGATGCCTTCAGCAATAAATCAACAGCAGTCTTCTTGCAGTCTGGTAATAATGTTTGTCAATGATCAGTAACTGTTCAGGGAGTCCTAAAAAGCTCGACTCCAGATAAGAACATCCTTATGGTTCTTCATGGTTGGTTCAATGCAATTCACTGTCGCTTGGATCTGCAGTAGGTGTTCTGGATCATCATCCATTTGGTGAGTTCTGCAAAGGATGGGCCATAGAACAAAACCCACAACGGTTGGATGATCATAGCTGTCTGATTAATTGACCGTTAACCTTTTTTCTATTATCAGCTGCTATTCGAAGGCGACAGATTGGGTCGCGAAGACAATCTGACCGTTGTAGTATTTCAACTGCAGGACACCCACCACAGAGCGACCAGAAAAACAATCTGGATAAAAATACCATAGGTGGTGACTGGTTAGTGACAACTGACAGCATGTGTTCCTTGCAACCAACCAAAGATGCCCCATATGGAGAATTCACGATATAACACGAAAGGAACGGCATAATTCTCAATCCATGGGTCCTCAGTATGGTTGGATCCTCCTATCTGGGCAATTTATTTATTTTTTTTTGCATGATCCATCCGTAGTGTATCCATGATGGGGCTTGAAAGATCGATAGCATGGATCACTGAATCATGGGCCCCAACTTGTAGATACTGAAAACCCAAGGATATATGCATATCTTCAGTTCGAGGGACCATCTAATTTGTCATAATATGATATAGTATCTCAAGTTTTTGGAATTATACTCATCAAAAAGAAAGACAGACCTTCAGGTACCTTCCTTTCACACACATCTTTGGAATCCTTAGGAATGAGCATTGTATTTGCCTCTGACAATGATAGCATCGCCATCATGTGGACAGTTGACAACAATTCATACCAAGAGCTTGCTATACAGATTTCCTACTAGCAAATTTCAATGTTTCAATATCAAAATAAACAAACAAAACAGAGACTGGATGAAGAGAAAATGAAGCAAATTACAGTATTACGTTCTTACTCTTTTATCATCTCCTAGACTTTTCCACTTGAACTCCACCATTTCCTCGAGTCTGTACTCTACAAGATGCGTTATCAAATCGTTAAATGCAAGGAAAATGAAATCCAACAAAATGATTGATCTTTTTCTTTACCTTTCTTTGTCAAACCAAGCAAGAAAGGCATGTAGTCTTCAAGAGATTGCTGTAGTTCAGAAATAGCAGATACATCTGCAACAATAAAAACTATAAATTTTTATATATTAAAAAAAAAAGAAGAAAAAAGTAGGCACTGTACAATGCTAGGACTGAATTAGGCCTGTCATCATTCCATACAGATGGGGGCCACCTACAAGTGAACCTGATCATCTATGAGCCCCACCATGACCAAAAATTATCATCACCGAACAATCTCACCATCCAATCAGTGGAGCCTTTATTATTGCATATGAACCACTGCTATATTTTAAATTTAGGCCATGCATTTGAAGGTCAACAATTGGATGGCGTGGATCCTCTGATGGAGGAATTTCTTGGCAGCATCATCCATTCCCAGTAGATCATCTGGTGGGCCCTAGCTGCACACGATGCTGTCCCAAATGAAAATGCCAATAAAATGCACCAAGCAAACATTTAACAGTATAAACCGGCTTGTTGCATCCAACCACCAACCAGGCAAGTGGACCCCACCTTTCCTTGATCTAGACTGCTCATCTGGTGGGCCTCATCATGAACAGGGCATGCCTCAACAATCTCCTCCATAAGAAAATTTCATCCATACGATCGGAGGATTGTTCCTCAGAGAACAAAATAGCCAATTTGTGTGCCACGACCAATCTAACACTAAAGATCATCTACGATTGGCCCATCTGTAATGGCATCCACCAGATGATCATACTGAGTGAAATATATAGGCCCACACAAGCCATTTTCCATTTTGCACCATTAATGATCACATCATGGAATGATCCACGCCCAAGAAGATCCTAACCATCCAGCTGGAGGATGGGAAAAGGATGATTACAGCGAATAGCCACCATCCAACAAAGGACCCCAATCAGACGGTCAGGAACATCCAATGGTGGATAAATTGTCTCCCCACCCACAGTAAGGCTCGAAGTATGAACAGTGTGGATCACCAAAAAAGTGGGCCCCACAGGCGATTCATCGTGTAGATCAAATTGCTTGATTAAATATAATGCATTTCATCAAACATGTTATTAACAAATACACACACACACACACACACACACACACAGAGAAAATCAAGAGTCTCGGATAAAATCAGACCAGTTCCCTCGGCCAACAACAAGATCCGATTCCGAAGTGCCAATAACCTTTCCGAGAGATCTCGAGATATGAGCCCTCTAAGAGGCCGTAGAATGTCGGTTTCCATGGGAATTTTCATCGGCGGGATGAAAACAACCACTTCTTGGATACACAACTTCTTCTTCCGCCGAATGTCGTATCTCTTTGAGATGGAAGAAGTACATCCCATCTTTGTTGATGAAGAGATATTCCAAACAGGACATCCTACAGCCAACAAAAAGAGAAATCAAAATCAACCCAAACAGGGGAAACAGATAATCAAAACATACAAAGATTGAAAGAAACTCTAGAAATTAGCATTTCTAAAAAAAGAAAAGAGGAAATTGAAGTATGGAGACAGTAAAAGAGAAACCCTGAATTAGGTTGGAGAAATCAAAATCCAAGAATGCTATCTGAAGCACAAGAACCTGCAGTGTGGCAATGCCGCAAACGCATACGAGATCCGAGCCGTTCATCAGGACAGCACCATGTTGGATGTTGCCAAGCCAGAAATTCAGGAGCCCACTTTTCAGCTGGGCCACATGAGTGTGAGAAATGGACGGTTGAAAATTGACGACCCACTGTCCACATTGGACGCTCGCGTGAAGCTCACTTGAAGAGTGAGCAGGCCTGAATTTCAGGACAGTGAGCATCAGCAGCAGGACCCAGCTGATGAACGGACTGGATCTTGCAAGTAGCACTTCTCTACAAAATGAGAACTGCTAAGCGCGTTGGAAGCAAGGAGGTATTGAAGAGGATCTGAACCATTCATCAGGTGAAGCCCCCCACGCAAATGACCCAAGACCAAAAACTGGAAAACTCCACTCATAGTGGGCCACACATGAATGGCCAGAGTTAAAAATGAACGGTATACATTCAATGCGCATCGCATGGACCACATAATGAGTGGACCAGCCGAATTTTCGGGCCAGGGGATCTCCACGGTAGGACCCTTCTGATGAACGGTCCAGATCACAGAAACGTAGCCACATAGGCGCACGTTAGCGAGCCAGGAATCACTCGCCTTAGCATTTCTTCATTTCCAAAAAGAAAGAAAGCCAAGAAAAGGAGAGAAGAATCCAACCCTAGAAATCAAATCTGAGGAAATTAGAATTCAAGAAAAATCAGGGAGAGAAGAGAAGTAAAAAGTAGAAGAGATTGAAAGAAATGCCAGAAATTCTTATCCCATGGAAATCAAATTCCATAGAGAGAGAGAGAGAGAGAGAGAGAGAGAGAGAGAGACTTACGAGGGGTGTGGAAGGAAGGGAGAGAGAGAGAGGAGAGGGGAAGGTTCGTAGTTCGTTTTTGAGGAGAGATGAAGAGATTGCATTTTCTTATTTTATTTTTTTCTCTCTTGGAGAGAGGTTTTCCCGAGAGAGATCTCTCACATGGGGGGGGGGACGCTGGAGGGAGACGAAGGGGACTGTAGAAGAGAGATGCTTTGATACTCTGGCGGCGTGTGACGGGTGATACGCCGGTAATTAGAAATTAGTTAAAAATTGCGGAATACATTTAGTCAAATTACACGGTGTAGACGTGTCATGAAAAAAAAAATAACATTATTTTATTATCTGACTATGGGATTGGTGGAAATTTATTGGACGGTTAAAAATGAATAATATCCAACGGCCCTGTTTCCACTTATTAGTGTCCACGAATCAGAGATTAGGTCATTCAATGAATGTGATCTTGCGAATGGGATTTTGCAACACAACTTAATCGGTGTGATTTGAGTTAATATATGCCACGTGTACAATTTCTGAGTGCCTGCGCGTATGAAGTGTTATACGGAGCCTGAGTATCATAGAAGTCGTTATCGATCGAAGAGCAGAGCTCGGTTCCCGCGCAAGTGAACGGGAATCCTGTACAACACCTGTTGCACAGAGTAGGTAAAGGTCCGAGTTCTGTGGGACCCATTGTTTTCTATATGTGAAATCCACTCCGTCCATCGGGTGAGAGATCTCATCTTCACTATGTACTCCAAAAATAATCCTGACCCAAAGTTCATGTGGTTCACACCACCGAAATCAATGTTAAACCATGCTTGAAGCTTCTGAGTACATGCGGTGTGGCCCACCTGCGTTGTGTGTGACCGTCAATTTTATTTTTACGTTGTGACACATCCATATAGAGAGTTGAATTGTATGATTTTTTTTTTAAAGTCAGAAATCAAGCATTATTTACAACCTTTATGGAAAGCTCAATCTCAACAGTGACAATCTCAACAGTGAAAAGAAGATCAGTAGCCACTGGATCTGGGTCGTGTTTGGTGATCAAAACCGTTTAGAAGATGGGCCTCACCGTCGATGGAGCATATCTCATGATTGAACTCTCTGATGGAATACTTTAGGCTTTGATTATCTGGGTCATCTCCTTGGTTGTTGCTTTAGGAGCCATTGATTCAACAGTCTAGGATTATCGACTACTGAAGATTTTTGAGGAGGTAACCTTCATCACTGAATTAGCCCTGATCAACAGTTTCGATCACTGAGTAAGGACCTCCGATCCAACGGCTATAACCCCGCTCGTATTCCATTGCAGTACGGCAGGATGTATTCAAGCAAACTTTTTGAATTTTTTATATGAGAGCAGTGAGCATGTTTCACTGACACCGTCCATCAAATGTCCATAAAAAATAAAAATAAATAAATAAAACCTAAGATTTAGGATATCGAATTCATAGACACGAGCCATCTAGTTTAGCGCATGATTTAAACCACTCATCTATAAACGCATATCCCATTATACTTTTATAAGTTTAGAGTTGCCAGAAAATATACACTAGGGCCCAAAAAGGAGGAACGGTCGAGATCTCGTTCGGGACAGCAGGACTATGCAAGTATGCCGTCGTACGGAGCGATTTCCGTACGTATAGTCGGACAGTGGGAGGTGGATTCTTATTTGAACTATCGCACGTAGATTGCATGGGAGTTCGAAAAGTATGAATTTTCGTTGCCATTTGAGGAGTCAACGGCTCTCCAAAAGAGAGAGAGAGCTCTAGTCGTTCGTACCGGAAAGATGTGGGGCCCACGTATTTTATAGACAAAATCCAATCCGTCTATGAGATGAAGCATCTATGAAATCCCCCAGAACCGAAAAACCAGACAGATAAAAAATCAGAGTGATACAAAGAAATGGAACCAGAAGAGGGAACTCTCACCCTTGAATTTTACAGGGGTCCACATCACTCTAAAAAAAATCGTATTTTTTTCCTTATCCTTCATCTGGAATTAATGAATGGTATAAACGGTCTTGATTATATATAAACAATGCGTTGGTACGTCAATGGTAAGAAACGGTGAACGTTCCCTCTCAAAATGTTCCCTGTGATGTGGCCCATATAAGTTTTCGATCGAGATAATTTTTCTGGATCTAGAAATTTTCTGAGATTATTCATCTTATGAACGGATTGAATTTTATGATCATCGGGGCCATATCTGCCTGGTACCATCGTAAACTTACGGTGGTCCCTGTACCACTGGAGCGAGCCTTTCAGTGGAATCTAATGTCTACAGCTAGAAAGATACTTCGATCGAGGTGCGGTCATATGGTACCAGTACCACCAAAACTTTGTGGTGGTACAGGAATTTTGTGGGGTCCACGTAAAATTTACATCCGATCTACAACGCACATCGTATGCTTCCCCTCGTTATCACTCTAGAAAGAAAAAATCAGGCCAATGTAAGAGTTAGATGGGCCATAACGTAGAGAACAATTTATAATCATGACTTAGACTTCTAAATTCACGTGCTGTGGACCACCTGGACTTCTAAATGGAGTTATGTTTTTTATAATATTCTTCATTCTAGTTGGTAACATCTGATGAATGGATTAGATGGAAAATAAAGAAATTTCTTAGGGAAGATTTTATCGGTTAAACATCACCTCCCGATTGTTCCTTGTTGTGTCGTCCACCTGAATTTTCTTTCGGATTGAATTTTGAACTCCTGAACTAACATCAAAGGGATCATCTAATGGGCGTGGAGGATTGGATGGAAAGTTTAATTGGGTCCCACAACAGCCGGGTACCACCACTAGTTATGGCTAGTGGTGGTGCCGTTATCATATGAGCGCACCGTAGTAGAAAAGGCACACACACCAGCGAGAATAGGATTTATCCAAGCGTGCCAGCGTGGAATGGTTGTGCTACATCCGATTCCTAAAGTGATCCCCACTATCGTGCACTAGATTTCAGGACAGTTAGAACGTGGAGGCTTTCTACAAGACAAAAACTTTGATACTCTGCCAGACTGTGTATCAATTATCATACGCTTACGGAGTATCAAATAATTATCCATTGTATCAATAGTTACTGGCTTATTTCTTCTTCTTTTTTTTTTTTTAATCAGGAGGAGGTCTTCAGTCCAACAAGTTGGACCTAAAATTACTGTCTAACAATCGGATAACTTTCAATATATCGTGTATATGTGATATCCAGCCCTTCTAATAGGTTGAATCAACCACGAAGATTGTTTTGCGTAAATATCATCCCCATCAACTCATCAAGTCGGCCACATCATGGAAACAATGCCTAGCCACAGATAAATAACTAAATATAAATGTGGTCCTACTGATGGGTGTATGTGGCAATTTTCCCGCAAATAAGTCTTTATCATGCCAAAAATGTATTGGACAGGTTACATGTCACATAACATGCTAGGTTGGAAGTTAGTTGGACGGTACTTATGGTCCAATCGGTTGGACTGGAGACCTCTTTTATTAGTTGGTAGCTACCCAATCCGTTTATATGATACGTTTTACTGCAGATGGATGGTACACTATATATATATATATATATATATATATATATATATATATATATATATAACAATTAAGATTGGAAGATCCAGTCAATGAACCATAAAAAAAAACTAAACAAGATGGCCCATATTCGAAGGAAAGGAATTACAAGATCAAAGGGGTAAAATATTTCAAGCTGATGGTGTTTTGTTTTTCTTTATTCTTTTTTATGCCCTTGCACGGTGTGGCCCATCGTATAAACGGTTTGGATGACAGAAACATGACCCAAGACCCAACAGCAACAATCCCTGTGTAAGAAAGAAAAGATGTACTCTAGCAGAACTCAAAGATCCGGGGATGCGAATTGGGTGGATCCGGTCGGTGGATCCCTGATTATAGGGCCCACCGTTATGTATATGTTATCCATGCCATCCATCCGTTTTGTTAACTCATTTTAAGGAGTCAGCTCAAAAATGAAGGGGATCCAAATATCAGGTGGACCACACCACAGGAAACCGTGGTGATTGAGGTCCTACCATTAAAAACTTCTACGGGCCACAAAAGTTTTGTATCATGCTGGTATTTGTGTTTTCCCTTCATCCAGGTCTGTGTGATGTTATCGACAGGTTGTGTGGCAAACAAACATTACGGTGTGCCGTAGGATGTTTTGAATGGTAGACGTCCTATCACCACTGTTTCTGTGATGTTGCCCACCTGATATTTGGATCTGTTTGATTTTTGGGATCATGCCCTAAAATGAGCTGAAAAAACGGATGGACGGCGTATATAAAACATATACATCAAGGTGGGCCCCACAGTCACGATCCACCAACCTCGGTGATTCCCCCGATCCACCGAATCCGCGTCCTCAGAGCACAGACAAGCCATGCCATTGCCAACTGAAGGGATACGCCGTGATATTTTATAAGAGAAATTGTGATGCTCTGGAAGAATATGATGCTCTGTACTCAAGCATTCTGGACTTGTGCACGTGAGAATGCTGTAACTAAAATTACACCGTCCAAATTGTGGTACCCAACAAAGATTAGACAACCCCCCAAAATTATACAGATATGCTGGCCAAACTAGCCGATTGGTCGATATCTATTGGACGGCTAAGCGCAAAGTGATCAATGACCCATCTCCTCTTGCGGGCATCCGAGTGAGTGCAGATGCAATGATTTTGTTAACGGGGAGCTAATTTGATTTGATATTCCATCATAACCTATTATAATCAGGAAGCGGATTGCTTGTTGAATATAACCTTACTGAGTAAACTGTGGGGCCCACAGTAACGTACGTCTCTTATCAACGCCAACCATCCATTTTACCTGCTCATTTTACAGTATTGAGTCCAAAATTGAAGCAAAAACAAAAAAGAAAAAAAAAAAAAAAAGAGGCTCAAGTGGACCACACCACAAGGAAACGGTGGATATAATGACATCCACTGTTGAAACCTTCCTAGGGCCCACGGTGATGCAGGGTTGAAACCTTCCTGGGGCCCACGGTGATGTTTATTAGTCATCAGGTCACAGACACGGATGAAGGAAAACACAAACTTCAGCTTTCTCCAAAATTTGTGTGGCCCGCGAGAAGTTTTTAATAGTAGGCGTTGAATTCACAACGAGCTGGTAATACGGATGGACGGCATGGATAAGTCACGTACAGTGGGCCCCACACTTCATTTTTAACCGTCCAACAAATGCCTACCAATTCGATATTCAGATAATCAAATCACTGGAGGAATAAAGTGGAGAGTTTGATTTTAATTACTTGTATGCCACGAATCCGATTTCCTAATAGTATCTGAGTTCCCTTGTATCATCCACCACACTCTGCCGGACTATAAAAATCACTCGTTAATAGCATACAGACGGATGAATGAGGCCCAAGTTTGATTGATCAAGGCCATTGGTTTGCCTGAACCCACCATTAATCGCAACCGGTGTACATGGGATCTTAGCAACGAGGCCTAAGTTTGACTGATCAAGGCCATTGGTGTGCCTGGCCCAACCGTGGATGGAACATGGCCCAAAATCTCATTCCTAGGATAACCCGGTCAGCACAATTTTTGCTTTGCAAGGCATACCAGATTTAACTGATTTGTGAAAATCTCCAAGATGCCAATCCATTGAGTGACACATGAATGATTTGATTAGCTGATGGGCCCCACCTACTGGAGATGGGCAAAAACGCATGTGGGTAGTAATCCTCTTTTCTACATATATTCATACATCATCTGGGGGAGGATACAATGACACGTGGGGCCAACCCACAACCCACGTAACATCACCATGATCTGAACCGTTCACCAAGGTGACCTAAAGCCAAGAAATTGCATCCGTTCGGATGATCCAAGCAATGGGCTCCTGTTTTAGTTTTGTAACCATCCATCACCTTACAGGAAACAAATCAGATGTTCAAAACGGCATGATTACCATCAGAACATGACCAATCCCTAACAGCAGCCCCATTGAATCAACAGTCCAGATAATGTCAGGATCACATGGGTGGCCCATGTTTGGAATCTTACCATTTTTGCAACATCTGTTCTCTTTTACTTAAATTCGGGGAACTACATTAGGGAAGAAAATGAAATTTCATGCTACGTTGCAATATCATGAAATCTCCTGATACTTTGTGCAACCAAACGCACCCCAAACCACAGAATTATGCCACACCCCACAGCTAAAGAACCACCACCGAGGACTGCAAATGGGCCCCACTCAATCACATCTCACCACCTAAAAACTGGCATAACTGGGGTCCACCTCCCATCGTCCTGATCCTTGGCATTCCTAGGGCATTCTATACTCAGATGGAATCGTCTGCCATGATAACTCAGTGACAATAGTAGAACCGCATCATCATAATGAAGTGAAAAGAACATCATTTTAGTTAGTAGAGCAGACAAATGCCGATTGCCTGCATTCCAATTTCAAAAGGGGAAAAAAAACACAAGCAGCAGACAAATATTAACAGCACAACACAAAGGAAAAGAAAAGAAAAAAATACATTCAGCTGCTTACTTCGACATCAGGAGTTTGGTTTGACTTCACGAAACGACCCTTTACTCGCTTCCTTGTGTCGGCCCTAGCCTTCCTAGACTCGTAGCGGATTTGCTTATCATATCTACTTGCAACACAAGTTAACAAAGCATCGAAAGTTTCAGCTAATGAAAGGAAAGGCATGCGAATTAGATGAACTGTAAATGCAGAGCCCAAATTTAAAATGCAGGCATGATATGATGGCTTGCGCTTGGAAAATACACCAAAATCCCCAACCCAGAGTATACCTTCAGTCCATTAAATATCAACCATCAGCTATTAATTGTCCACTTGCAAAGCACTGACACAATGGCTAGGATCATCTGATAGAGGAGATATTGGGGCATGGACCAACCCGCCATGTCCTGGGTTACTGAGAAGTGGACCCCACCAGTATGATTGTTGGATCCAGCAGGGAAAAGAAAAAACATGGCTTCTTTTATTAATCAGGAATCATATAAACATGAGGGTGGTAAAAGCAAAAGAAACAGAGATGAGGGGAATCATGCCTGCGGTTTTTCCGTTTCTCCTTGTAACGTAACATGGCATTGCCTCTGTTCTGTGCCAACAGTTCCATGTCGGCCTGACTCGTTGCTGGTTTTGCAGCTTCGCCACTGAATGGAGAAGGGTGCTTGCTGAAAATGAAGTCTTTGCTACTGCTATTGGGTCTTGGTTCAGGGAAAGTGGTGGCTGATGGCCTCAATGGAAAAATGTTGCTTCCAGATGTTGATGGCACTTGGCTTGCTGGTTGGTTCGAATTATTCTGCCATTTGCTGATCGGGCACATCATACCCAGCTGCAAGGGGGGGGAAACTAAGAATAAGAAGCAAAAGATATAATGAGGGATATGCAGACAACTTTTCTTAGCATGGTTTTAGGAATTGTTCCAGTCGACTCAGGACTTGGGCTATATGGCCCATTAGATATTATAAGGAATATGTTAACAGCCTTTCTAAGCATGGTTTTTAGACTCGTTCGAGTCAACTTAAACGGGCAATACTCCCTCCCTCCAAATGAGTTGACTTGAACAGGCTATACTCCCTCCCGCCCTCCCACTACACCCACAGTGGGGAGATGATCTCTACTTCTTTAGGGCAATTGTTATCATCTACAACTACACCTGTTTTACACAATTCATAAACCACCCAAGCTCTGTTGGGTTTGTGTATGTGAAAATCCATTCAGTCCATCAGGTAAGAACCCGCATATTGACCATGGTAGAAAAGAACAGCCCAATAAATAAATAAATTATAAAAATAAATAAATAAATGAATTATAAAAATAAATAAATAAATAAAGAAGAAGAAGAAGAAGAAGAAAGAAACCTCAGATGGGCGAGCGAGTCAGTCCCTGTCGCCCAGTCTTTTAACCATGTTTCTAAGCCCAGGGATCCACACATGACCCCACATGCTAACAGGTCAGCCCTGCTGTTGTGTGTGGGTGCACGTTTGTTGTGTGTGTCCATGCACCTGTGTGTGTATGTGTGTGCACGGGCAAAGAGTAAAGACTCTTTCATGAACAGTTGAATGAAAAAACTGAAGATCTTCTGCATGGAAATATTTTCTTGCTTTGGGAGTGACTCCTCGAAATCTATTGGATGGGATGCTCAATACAAGCACGGTGTGATGATATGCTCATACAGGAGTTCGTGCTTTGTATCGAGTTGGTGTGATGCTAAGTTGCTAACCCCATCAAAGTATGAACAATAAAACTGCATTTCTGACATTTAAAGGCATTCATTTTATTCATTTGTGGTTCGTTGTCCTGCATCAAGCGCACAAAAATGTATGCATATGATTATGACCTCAATACGTATGCATGTTATGCATGTAATGTCTCTGTCTAAAGCAAAACACACACACACACACACAGACCCCAGCTAGAAATATGGAGGAATATTTCCTGTGATCCATCAGCAAAAAGGCAATTCCAAAATGTTGTCAAAAGCTCATCGTCACATTCAAAAGTATATCATTCCTCCGTGTGGGTGGATGTGTTAAAAAAATTAAAAAATGAACACAAGCTGGGTTGAACCTGCAACCTTAAGGCTGCAGCTAAGATCACAATAAATGTTTCAAGATGATGTTGGACCCATTTTGTTTCTCTGCTCAATCTTGACAATCCATTTTTCATGCGGTTGATCAGATGTTTAGGATGATCTAATTGGCATGATTTTTGCACCGTGGCCTGCTCCTAATTGAATTAATGAATGAACAGTTCAAATCGGTTTTAGCTCATTCCATGAGTCATTTAAAATCTTTGGGGACATTGCTAATGTGAAATGTCCCCATGAAGGTGGGAACATTAGCAAAACCCATATGCGCAAGTGTGAAGAAAAATATTCTCCTCTCTTTATTTCCTCTACACATCTTCCACACTGTAGTCTCTTGAGTTTAATACGATGCACTATTGTATTCAATTGCAGTAATTAGTTCAAAACGTGGAAATGACCAAATAGTAACTATCTTTGTTCATGTTCATATTGAGGAACTAGGTTGGGTCCTTACTCTTACCCGGCTGGTAGACTCCTTGGAGTTTCAACACCGGGTCAAGGGTTCAAGTACCCATGGTGGTGCAATCCCACGGCGTGCGTGTGTGGGGTGTGTGTGCGTGTGTATATATATATATATATATATATATATATATATATATATATATATATATATATTGAGGAACTAGGCTCCCAACGGCAATTAAATTTCACAAAGGACATGAAAATAATGTAACTGAAATTTGAGGGCTACTTCCTCCTTATGAATGCTACAAAACATCATTGCAGATTCATCATTTCCTCTCAATTAAACCCAATGTTCGCAATTCAATTCAGCTGTGCATCCAAATGCACACTTCAAAGGAAGATGCCTGCAGCAAAGAAATCAATTCCAATTTCCAACAAGTAATGTAAATTTAGAATGAGCTTACATTTTGAGATGAAATGCGTTGCACGTCAGTTGAAGAGATATCCTCATGTGCCGAAGAGCAATTCATGTCATATATGTCTTCTAAGACTTTCGTAGTTGCTAAGGAAGTTTCTTTCATAAAGTCATCATAGCTCTTGATCATGAAACCTGCCTCATTTGTACCATACCCAACATCTAGCGATGCATTTTCACCACGTTCCCTCGATCTTCCTAAATTAAAATCCCAAATCTGCGAGAATACAGAATAGAACTGAATACATGGAGGCAAGAGCACCCTTTTCATTATTGATTCAACTGTAGAATTCATAATTGCAAGACCATGTTGACAAGAGTGAATGAAAAGAGCTTTGATAAGCATACACGTGCAATAAAGCTTGTCTAAACAGCACACATGTGCCAACATGGCTTGACAAATCCAAGATCCAATCCATCCATCAGGACAGCAGCAATACATTGATGCCCCAGCCCAAAGAATCAGGTTAATCCATGTGTCAGGTGGACCACAGTTTGTAAAACAAATATATGGCTCCAAGAAACTTGGATGAAGTTTTCCAATCCATCCACCCATTTCCAATATTTGGGCCCAAATGTTGATTGGACAGATTTTATTTTGTGAAAACATCTACAAGGTCGGACCAACCAAATGGATGGGTTAGATCCCACACATGTGCCATGCTCACATGTGCTGCGCGTACTCGAGCTATACTGCACATGCGTATGCACTTAGCAAAGCTTGAATGAAAAAATGAGAGAGAGGGAGAGTACTAGTAAGGAAAAAAAAAAAAAAAACTTAGCATGACAATTGCATGGTTCAGTTGTCCTTTATTATTAGAGTTTTCTTAATAGGAGGTTTACTGATTCCACTGCACGCAGATTGAAGTGCCTCTGCACGTCATCCCATGTGCCAAGCTGGCACCTGTGTGGAACATCCGACCTGTCCATCAGGCAGGCCTCAACATGTGGATACCCGTCCAAAAATCTGTTTAAGTCGAGTTAAATGTGCACTACGATATTGGCTGCATGAAAGACAAAAAAAATTGGAATACCAGTTTAACTTCTCATTCTATAGCATCAAAAGGTTCTCAGTAGAAGCGCTTTGAGAGATTCTATCTCTTCAACAGGTCCAGACATCAGATTCATCCATGTCCTGGTCATTGATATTCCCAGGAGCTCTTCTATTAAATTCCTCCTAACAATACCCAATGAAACAGGCTACCTTTAAAAAACCCTACATGTCAGATATGACACGGCATGGGTATTGGTTTGGGATCTGTGTCAGCTAAAGCTCAGCTGTACTCAAATGTCTTTATATTAAAAGAACAATTAAAAACAGTAGATTTGGGGTGCAACTAAGGTAGATTGGGTCAGGTTGAGGGTCAACCCAATCCCGACCCTACCTCAATAAGACCAAACCTGCAACCCCACCCGATCTGAATTCCAACCCGAGGTGCCCAACCATGATATTGAAAAATGGTTACATAATGGTTGGAACATCTATTACTTTGCGGTAACAATGGGACCTATTACACAATACAGGGTTGTAATGCCTGTCCTGGAAAAAAAAGAAAAAAAAAGAGGCCCATAACGGCCCTATAACAGCTGTTACAAGCCCATAACGGTCATATATGTGGCCAATACATTTTCTTCCTTTCATCATCATCATCATTTAAATCCTCATCCCAATTAATTGGGATCGGCTACATGAATCTTATTCCACCATTTCACTCTATCAAGGGCCAGGCCTTCAATTAGACCACTCTATCAAGGGCCAGGCCATTAAGTCTTTTCTTACCACCTCCATCCACTTCCTTTTGGGCCTTCCCCTTGCCCTTTTAGAGCCTTCAACTTATACTAACTCACTCATTTTAACTGGTGTAGTTCTTGGTCTCCATTGCACATGACCAAACCATCTTAAGTCTACTTTCCCTCATCTGAATCTCATTACCTATTGGTGCTACTCTTTAAGTTCCCTTGAATGCATTCATTTCAAATTCAATCCTCCCTTGTCCTGCCACCCACCCATCTCAACATTGTTCATTAATTGCCCAACATTTTGACATATAAAGCACAGCTGGTCAGTCATATGGCCGTTACAATATGAACTCTAACAGCCATGACAGCCCAATAATGGTCCAAATTTTTTTTCTTCAGAGGAAGAAACTGAATCTGACCGTTACAAGCCTGCATAGATCCATTACAGCCCCATCATGGCCCTGTACTGGCTAATATGGAATTTACCACCCCAAGTTGCGTTAAAGGGTCCCACCATTTTCGTTATGTAATGGCCGTTTTTAATACCATGAATGGTACACAACGATCACATAAAACTCCAGAGGCACATCTTCATTTCTTCCACCCAGCTTGAATTCTATGGGCAACATCCTTCTCGATCTGTTCGCTCTCATGAATTATTAACCCAAGGTATCGAAAGTGGTCATTTTCTAAAACTTCTTGGTCAGCAATCTTAACTAATTAATGTAGCACATCACTTACATGGAACACCCTAGCATGACTTTGGAACATCATATTGTTCATGATGAAATTATGGCATAAATCTGACGCCAGCTGCCAAACTAACGCGACCCGCCTTTATCCAGGCCTAGGATGGGCAATGAGAGCACAAAACTCTCACGGGTGCAATTTAATGGACTATTGAATAAGTTGATTACAATCAAGCATTATCTAATAGTTTGATACATAGGTTGATTATAAGCAATGAGTTCAATACATTTCCTTCACATATATATAGATAATGACCGTTACAAGGGTGCAATGGTCGTCATAGCCCGTATCATAACGACCATAAGGCTGGCCATCACGGCCACTGTTACTGCTATTGATACCTTGGCCTAACCTAACCCAAGTGTGCTCAATCTGAACCCAACCTGATTTCAAATCAGGTTGGTGTTTTCCAACCCAAGACACAAGGACCTTGACAGCTTCATCCAGCCGGACCTGAACTTGGGTTGGGTCATCTCTGTCCATGTTGACACAAACCTAAGTTGTAGCCCTATATTAGATATTTAAACATTGTTATCATGTTAAAAATACTTTACACATCAGAATCACCATCAGCATCTAAGCCTTATCCCAGCTAATTCAGGTCAGCTACACGAATCCCTTTCCACCATTCCACTCTGTCATCATCATCCAAGCCTTATCCCAACTAATTGGGGTCAGTCACATGAATCCTTTTCCGCCATTCCACTCTATCAAGGGCCACTACTCCACTCAATCAAGGACAATATCCTCATTTAAAACGTGGGCCATCAAATATTTTCATACTACTTCCAACCATGTCCTTTTTTCATCTTCCGCTTGCCCTTTCAGAGCCTTCAACTTTAACCAACTTGCTCCTTCTAACCGGTGTAGTTCTTGGCCTCCTTAACTCCTTTGCATATGGTGAAATCATCCAAGCCTGCTTTCCCTAATCTTATTACTAATTGGTGGTAAACATAAGTTCCCTCCAATGCATTCACTTCTGATTATATCCTTCTTCATCTTGCCATCATCCATCTCAATATCCTTGCTTCGGGTACACTCATCCTATGAACATGTTTTTCCTTGACTAGCTAGCATTCTATCCCATGAAGCATGGCTGGTCTTATAGCCATCCTTTAAAATATCAAACTAGTAAATATACCATATATGGTTATATCCCCTATGCATTGAGATTTGGGAGTCAAGCAAATCCAAAACCTAGGCCAATACAGTATCCCAGGGGGAAAAAAAAAGGCCAGTACCACTGCCTATACCCCAATGACGTGGGATGTGCGAATTTAAGTCCACTAGACCCTAGAAGCAAAGTTTAGTAGCAATGAGGTGAGGGCCTTTATGTGGGATCTAATGCAACGGAAGATCTTCTATAAAGCCTACTTCCATTGTTTTCTTGGAAGTGGAAATAGGTACAGTTTGGTCAACATCCTAAGTTCCATTCCACACTGATTGTATGACGCATGGGATATGGGATGTGAAACATGCTTGCCCTAAAACAAAACCCGACTAAACACTTGGTCTCTAAGCAAGAGGGCGTGGAGAAGTGCAAGAAAGTAATGGGGTATTGACATATCTCCCTTTGATGATTTTGATGTTGACAGAGAGAGTGGAGCACATAGCTAATCAAAAATGCATTAAATGTTACTTGGTGCTTGTTAACGGAAGTGGATATGACCCACCTAGTTCTTATTCTCTTATTATCTTTTGTTTATATAGATTAATATATCTTGGGTATTTTTGCTTTGGTTACTTAAAGGATATAATTGTCATATTGGATTTGTTTAGTTATCAAAAGGGAGAGAATGGGTAGTACTACTCAATAAGGGCTTTCCTGTTCTGGGCTTTCATCTTCTTCCCTCCTCTTCTTTCACATACTACAGTGGCATGCTACAGTGACAAGCAGCTTGTTCTACATGCTATCAAAGACTAATGATCCAAATATGTCTGATGTTTCCATTGCCTTGAGGTAAGCGTGCTTGTACTGATCATCCTATTTCAATGCTTTTTTTAAAGATATCTCTCATTTCGACGCTTGTCTCCCACTTTTCATAAATTTGCTCTATACTTGTCCTATCATTCTATTCCCAAGTCATACAAGGAAGCATTATTGCATAAGGAGTGGAGGCGAGCAATGAACGAGGAAATAGCAGCTTTTTATCATAATAACACTTAGGAGATTACCAGTCTACCTTATGAAAAACATGTTGTTGGTTGTTGGTCGGCGTAAACAATTAAGTTTCATTCTAATGGAGCAACTGAACGTTTGAAAGCTCGCTTAGTTGCTAAGGGATATACTCAAACCCTTGGTCTTGATTATACTGAAACCTTCTCTCCCATTGCCAGGATGAATTTCATTTATTTTGTTCTTTCTGTGGCAGTTAACAATGGTTAGACCCTCTTCCAATTAGATGCAAAAATGCCTTTCTTCATGGTGATTTCACGGAAGAGGTATATATGGAGTAACTACCTAGATTTGTTGCTCGTGAGGAGTCAAATAAAGTGCGTAAACTAAAAAAGGCGATTTATGGGTCGATGCAATCACCACATACATGGTTTAACAAATTTGATAAAGTTGTGTTGAACTATGGGTTTGTTCGAAGCCATGTTGATCATTCCATCTTCATATGGAAAGGCACCTCATCTCTTATTGCATTGGTAATATATGTTGATGACATTGTCGTTACAAGAAGTGACGATAAAGGGACTAAGGAGCTTAAGAAGTATCTTCAAAAGCATTTTCGCACAAAAGATCGAAGTCATTTTCGATATTTTCTTAGTATAGAAGTAATCAGATCAAAAGAAGGAATTAATCTATCTCAACAGAAATATGTTCTAGATTTACTCGTGGAGATAGGCCTTCCTGGTACAAAGCCAGTTAATGCACCAATGGATTTGAATCACAAACTTGTTGGTGATCAAGGAGATGTATTCAAAGACCCAAGGATGTATAGAAGACTAGTGGGTAAATCATCTATTTAACCATTACTCAGCTAGACATTTCTTATACTGTGAGTGTGGCGAGACACTTTATGAGTTCTCCAAAGGTACCTCACATGGATGCAATCATTCGAAATTTGTGATAGCTTAAAAAAAGCATCAGGTAAGGGATTTTTGTACAAATGAAACAATCATCTTCAGATCATAGCATACTCCAATGTAGACTAGACAGGTTCTTTAGTGGATGGGCGCAGTCTATTACTTGGTACTACACAGTTGTAAGGGGGAATCTATTCATGTGAAAGAGTAAAAAGTAGAGTGTTATAGCCCAATCAAGTGTGGAAGCAGAATATAAAGCAACGGCTCACAAGACGTGTGAGTTAATGTGGATCAATAAATTGTTACATGAGGTGAGGTTTGCAATGAATCTACTTATGCAGTTCTTTTGTAATAATCAAGAAGCATCCCATATTGTAAACAATCCAGTTTATCATAAGAGAACTAAACATATTAAAGTTGACTATCACTTCATACATGAGAAGGTCTCCAGTGGTGAAATCTTTATGCCAAATATCCGATCTCAAGATCAACTTTCTGATGTATTCACCAAGGCTCTTGGCCATACTCGCTCAATACACATATTCTCCAAGTTTGGCATCTACAACATTTATGCTCCAACTTGAGGGGGAGTGTTTATGAAAGCGGATATAGCCCATCTAGCTCTTCTTATCTTATAATCATTTATTTATGTTAATTAGGATATGTTGAGTATTTTTCCTTTTGTTACTTAAATTATATAATCGTCATATTGGATATATCTAGTTGTAAAAGGGAGAGAGGGGGAGGTCCAACTCAATAAGGACTTCTTTTTTTTTCTTCTTTCACGTGCTACAGTGCAATGCTATAGTGTCATGCGACAGTTACCTGCTACAGTTCTATGCGACAATGACCTGCTACAGTACCACGTAGATTGTTCCATAGTGCCCACATATGGCACCTTCTAAACTTAATATAGAAGTGTTGAATGCCTATGTAACCCGAGTATTGGTACAAGTATGAAAAATGTTGAGGGTGGGGTTTAATGGATGCATATGTTATCCGTGTACATGTAAGAATATCAAGCACATCAAGGTTTGGGTTTGCTAGACACCAATGTTAACCAAGTACTGCCACAAGTATCAAGCATGTGAAGGTTCAGCCAATCCTCAAAATGAGGATTATCAAGATATGGATACGGCAAGGACTGTTTGAGGCCTGTTTGGATCATTGACTACCATAGTAATGTAGTGGAAAACTCACATCGTTACACTTTACCATTGATTGGATAGAGCCAGTTGTCAAATCATGGTAATCCTTCGGAATCACTGCAGAGACCTGGATTGGAGGTGTGTTGATGTGACATAGTTTTGTGGGCCCCAACATGATGTATGTGTTATATCCACACCGTCCACCCATCTTGTGAGATCATTTTATGGAATGAGACAAAAATAAAAATTAAAAAAAATGAGGCAAATCTAAAGCGGAAACAGACTACATATAAAGCGGTGGGGATTGAACACCTTCCATTGAAAGTTTCTTGGGGTCCACAAAAGTGTTGGATCAAGCTGATATGTGTGTTTTCCCTTCATCTAGGTATGTATGACCTTATGAACAGGTTGGATGGCAAAAAAAAAAAAAAACATCATGGTGGACCCTAGGAAGGTTTCAACAATGGGCATCATTGTCCCCACTGCTTTTTGTGGTGTGGTCCACTTGAGCTTTGGATCTGCCTCATTTTTTGGGTCATGCCCTAAATGATACTGCAAAATGCATGGACAGTGTGGATATAACACATATTGAAAAATTTATATTCAGGTGCATCTAACCATGATACACACTTTACATGCATATCCATGGTCAGAAGTGGAACTGTGAGAGTGGCATTGCGTCCAACAAATACCTTGTTTTACTTCCAATTACGGTGGTAATGATAATCATTACCCATTTACAGTACATTACGTTTGTAATCACTAATCCAAACAGGCCCTCAATGCTCGTAAGTATCATTATGTTAAAATGCTCTCCCAAGAATCACAGGAGTTGAACTCATTTCACCCTATGCACACTGTTCACAACATATACCAAATCATCATCATCTAAGCCTTATTCTAACTAATTGCGGTTGGCAACATGAATCTTGTTCCTCGATTCCACTCTATCAAGGGCCAATTTTAGAAGTCATTAATTCTTGATCGACAATCCTAGAGTTCATATTCCCAGTAAATATAGATTTAGCCCTTAGAAAAATGGGGGTATCTTATCCTTACCCTAATCCCATTATCCAATTTGGTAATCCATATTTATAAAGGATTTGGGTACCATATACGGATGTGGATATGATATGAATATTCTACCAAATTTAAAGCATTTGAGCATCTCATAGAACATTCTACCCATTTTTTGATTTCATATTTAGGTAACAATGTAATTGAATCTAACACACAACAACTCCTGCAATTTTCTTTCTTAACAAAACAGTGGAAAAGGTGGGAAATTTTGAAATGAAATCACTCTGATAAGCATGATGCCCACAGTTGTAAACGTGCCAAAACACCCTGTATAAGCCGACACAAAGGAAATGACATTTTCGTTCCACCTGCCAACCTTTTGGTAACATATATCGTTCATCACTTCATGAGATCAGCAACAAACACTATCTACCCCATCGGATCATCATCGCCATCTGATTGGCGGCCTGCATATTGATAATTAAAACTAATGGTTTGCAATTCAAGGGGAAAGTTGGGCACTGATCTGATAGTCATCAGCATCTGATTGGGAAGATTCTTGGGCTATCCGCCATCCAAGGGGGCCACACTATATGTACCATTAGGATCACAAAAAAGGTGGGCCTAACACACACAGCTCGTTTGGCCAAGCAAATCACTGCATCCAATGTTGTACATTTCCTCTACAAAAGCAAGACCCCATCATTGAATCATGAAAATTATGAGAAGGGCGTAAGAAGCAAAACCTGACTGGCCTGATTGGCAGCTGCGGTGGAATTACACTCCCACATCAGCAGTGAAGAATACGACGCCTGCTGCAGCATCGCCTGCTCCGCATCCGCCACCCCATCGCCGCCATTCCCCAAATCGGGGCCCACATTCCTGCCGGGCGTCGCTGGACTCAAATCGCAGTTTGAAACTGCATCACCACCGCCATCCTCGCCCCGCATCAGGTCCTTCTTAAGCAACTCCACCAGCTGCTGAAACATCAGCTGCTTGTACTTCCCGCCACCGGATCCCTGCCGTTGCTTTACCGACGGGACCTCGCTGGAGACCACCATCTGATTCCGGATCCCGATCGGAGGATCCTTGAAGACCCACGCATCATCGACGGACAGGATCGAGTCCAGGGTCTCCCAATTGGAGAAGGACGAATCACGACGGTCCGTCGGCGAAGGCGAGAGCAGGGAATTCTTGTCACCGAGATCAACGCCCCAGATCGAGGCAAGCTCGAGGGCGGAGGGGCATCCGGAGAAGCCATCGACGGGAGATCGGGCGTGAGACCCACCGGTGGAGCAGCTGCCGTGGGCGTCCCAATCGCATTCCTGGCACAGGAAGAGGTGATCCGTCGAACAGCGGACGGAGGCCGATGCATCGCCGCAGTTGTCGCAGATCTGAGAGCGGAGGTGCTTGCTGGAGAGGGCGTTCGCGGAGTGCACGTGACGGTCGCACGTGAGGCAGAGCTTTGCCGAGTCGGCTCGGCAGTAGAGGACAGCGACTGAGTCGGTGCAGAACTCGCATGGAGGAGGCGTTTCACGACCTCGTCTGACGGTAGCCGGCGTCTGATGCTTTTCCATGGTTTTCTAGAGATCAGACGATCTGACCTTCATTTGATTGAAGAAGCTGCTGCTGCTGTGAGATATGAGATGAGATGTTGAAGAGAAGGGCGTGTAGCTTCTCTTTATTTTATATAGACGCGAGTAGATTTTCTTTTTCTTTTCTTTTCTTTTTTTTTTGGAAGTTGGGGAGGTTTGGAGAGAGAGAGAGAGAGAGAGGGGGGGGGGGGGGGGCCGGCACATGAGAAGCATGGGGGAGTTGCAGGGTCTTGGAGAAGGAGATATTTCAGGTGGGGCCCACCAGAAGTGACGAGAAATATCGGCGCTTTTTGCTGAGCTGGCAGAAGATGGTAGGGGCATCTTTTTCGCAAGTAGGTAATATGCCCTTTCCTCATAAATCAGGGAGGAATATCTTTTTTAATAGTCTTGTCTACCGTGTGCGTTTGGAATCCATTTCTTAAATGCTAGTGGCTCTCTATGGTACACGTCGCATGGATGTGAGAAATCCAGACCGTTCAATTCGTTGGTTCTTAACAGGGGGCATCATCGTCCTAATGACTCGCCCGTAAGGATTCCTTGCAAAGCAATAGAAAAACAAAAGGATTTTCTTCTACTAATGTGATAATTTTCATTACCTGATTAGCAAAGCATGATGATCTAATAAAGTAATTATTGTACTTTTTTATTATGAGCCGTTTGATTTCCACACATGCTAAGTGACAGAAAATGGACTATTATTACTTCTCAACATTATCCGGTTGAGAGAAAATCATGTAAATTTAGTGTAAATTTGATATGTTATTACACAAAAAATGTCTCCCCATGATGAATTTGCATTTTCCACACCGTTCATCCCTTCTGTAAGGCCATAGATAAGGTACATCCAAAGCTCAGGTAAATCACGCCACAAGAAATAGTGATCTCAACATACCTTAATGGTTAAAACCTAAAACCTTTCTAAGGCACACTAATATTTATTTTTGATCCATCCTCCTCTTAAGATTACATAGACATGGATGATAAGAGAAAAAAAATGCAAAAAAAAATGACTTATCCAAAACTTTTAAGGCCCCGGAGAAATTGACAAAGGCAGGTGTCCAATACTTATTATTTATTTATGGTGTTACCTACTTGAGCTTTCCATCTACCTTATTGTCTGGTCTCATGCTTTAATACAGGTGACTTAATGAGCAGGCCGCTTGCATATAATATATATACCATCGTGGGAGCCTCACAGTTCTTGCATTCATAATCTTTTTGTATTATTATCCTGTGTGAAAACACCACACTTGTCAACGTCAGCTTTGAGGTAAGAGCCGCAATTACATATATAAATAACGATGGCCAGCTTTATCTTATAACTTAGAAAATAAAACCACCCCTTTATGCCTATTTGATTTCTTGTTTGCTATAGAATACAAAGTAAACGAGTTATCATTGTGATTTTTAAATATTTGTTTAAATAAAAACTTACGGCTCGTAAATTGAAAGTTAAATATGTTTGTAAAAGTAAAATAAATTATAATTACCATATTTTCATCCTATGATGCTACCAATTTTCTAGTAGAGTAAAACGAACCACATAACAAGATTATCATTGTAGTCAAATGTTACAATAATAAATAATTATTATTCATTTATAATTATTTACTGTTGTAATTGAAAAATTAAACAAGCGTTTAATTTCATTTCATAACATAAGTAATAAAGTATTGTGAGAATAATATGAAAATTTATCTTAATATTTAAATAAGAACATTAAAATTGAATTCCTCTTTTAATAATGCTATTAAAATCTTTATTAAAAAATTATTATTTTTTCTATTGTTTGATTCCATCTATCCAAACATGAAGCATCACTATGTGTAGTTTATATCCACTGTGTTCATCCATTTCATCGGCTCATTTCAAGACATCAGCTCAAGAATCGAGCAGTTCCAAAACTCAAATGGGCATAATTGTAACAACAAATGTGCCCATTTTAAATTTTTTTTAGAACCCATCAAAGTATTCCAATGCCATATGCTCACAGACATAATCTAATGTAGCCTACTTTAAATATACTTGATTTTTCAGCTGACTTTAATGAATGCAGTGGATATAACATAAACATCACAGTAAACCCCATAATGCCAAGGGTTATGAAGGATTTGGTGTCCTTATTCGGACTCAAATCCTCCGTAACACTAATTTTGAAACACTTAAGTCCATGGGACCCAACATCTTGTGTGTAGAATCCACTCCGCCATCAAGTTACATCGTCGGTATTAATCTACTATTCAAATGGCCCCACCACATAGGGCGCCGACCAAAAGTTTGTGTATCGGGGTGGGGCCACCATGGTGTATATCTTTCATCAAACTTGTTAATTAAGTGAAACTTACCTATATAGAGGAAATATACAAAAATAAACCTCGTACAAAACTCAAATGGATGCATATTGTGAACTTAGCACTTTTTAGGGCAATTTTATGAAGTTCCAATTGGTATGGCCCGTGAGTTCTTACTCCGTCTTGTCTTATACAAGTATGATTTAAATAATGGTTGCCAACTAATGGACGCAATAATTTTACATATACAATATGGTAGACCCCACATAGCTTCATGTTCCACACGATGCCTAAGACGTGTTGTAGATGATTCTGGTCCATATTCTTAATCATGTAGCTTTGATTTAAATGGCTAATTATGTTACTTTCTTACCTAGCACCCCTTTGATGGCCACAAGTGGATGGATAAGATTATCTTATTGGAACCGGATTTATTGAGTCGCGTAAACATCAAGTTTGGTGAGGCCCCAACGTGAAGGGTTCCTATTGGTATAGCCCATATTTGACATCGGTGCAACACATACTCGACCGAACCACTTTCATATGCGGATTAAGTGGATCTAAGAGATTGCTAAGCATCATGATTCTCTAATGTGGTGAGATTTAATTGGGTCACGTGTTGCTATCAGAGATGCAGTCCCATAAGCTAATATATCCTCAACCAAAATGATTATGAATCAGGCATTGAAGAGCTCACCACTCACCTATATAGTGAGGAGATGTGGCGAGATGCTATTAGCAAAGCCATAGGCCTTTCAAAAATAGGCCTACCTTTTCCTAAAGCTGTTCATTAATTCTGCATGGACCCAAACTCGACCTCATGTGACCCCACCAATGGCATCTTGCCATGTTTCTTTATGGGGCGGTGGATTAAGATCCACCAATGTGTGGAAAATCCCTGATTGTGGGGCCCACTGTGATGCATGTGCCTTATATTCATGCCTAACATCCATTTTAAAATTTCATTTCAAAGCATAATTTCATAAAAAATGAAGTAAATCCAAATCTCAATACAAGAAACAATGGTACTTGACTATTAAATTCTTCTTGTAAGCTACAAAATATTTGGATCAAGTTGAAATTTCTGTGGTCTCTTCATCCAGATCTCTATAACCTTATCAACAGGTTAGATGGCAATTAAACATTGTGGTGGCCCCATGAAGTTTTTAAGGATGGAGATTTAATCACTACAATTTACTGTGGTTTGGGCAAATTAAAATTTGGTTTTGCATCATTTTTTGGATCATGCCTTAAACAAATTATCAAAATGAATGGACGGTGTCATACACCATAATAGGTCCCACAGGGGATTAACCCAAGCCGCCCATAAATGTGGAATCTGTGTTATCAAACAAATAGCTTTTATGTATGCTTCACTGGGTATCTTTGACAGTATCATGTCGACCAATCAAATCCTAACACATTAGGGAATCTTGAATCCTCCTGATTATATCGAATATTGCCGCATCAGGTCTTCACCCAACTAAGTGTCTCCAGGCTCACCGAATCGGATTCAGATCTGATAGACCTAACTCGGCTCCTTTTTAGTACCGCCACTATCGATGAGTCGCCACCGTTTAAAGAGTAACAACATTGTGGTGAGCTCATACTTAATGGGTGTGGCTCAGGTGTTACTCATATTAGTGGGTGTTATCTTGATGGTTTGGGGCCACCTTAATGAATTTATTGTATATCCATGCCGTCCATCGGTTTTTCAATTTTATTTTATGACGTGATGATAAAAATTCAGGTGGACCACACCGTCCGAAGCAGTGTCGAATGAACATTAAAAAATTTTGTGGGCCATGAAAGTTTTGGATCAAAATGATATTTGTATTTTGACTTTATCTAGGTTTGTTTGATCTTATCAACAGGTTGGATGGCAAATAAGCATGAAGTTTTTAATGGTGGTCTTCCAATCACTGTTGTTTCCTTTGGTGTGGTCCACCTGAGATTTTAATCTACTTAATTTTTGGAAAAGTTTACTAAATTTGGCTGTAAAAACGGATGAACGGCATGGATATACAAAATAATAATCATAATAATAAAATAAAATAAATCAAGGTGGCCCCACTGTGGGGGTAACACCCAATAACGTTTTATCCCGGTGACACTTTCAATCCAAGGAGTTTGTTCTGCATGCGCCACGCCACGTGTCCACGTTGGCGAGGCCCACATTGCTATCACGGTTGGATGATCCAGAACCGTCCATCTGCAGGGTTGGCCACTGTTCAAAAGCCACACTGATTGGTGACCCAAAAATCAAATTGGTGGACTTTTCAAAATGAGTGTTAGCGTGGATGGGCCATGGCCGAGAATCATGTGGATGATCGGTAGTGATCAACGGCTCCATGATGAACGTGGACACTTTCTGTCCATTTAAAAGGCTATCGGTCAATGGCAAAGATCAACCAGTCTACGTGACTCTTGGACCTTGGACCACCGACTGCAGTGCGTGAAATAGATGGTCCTCATCGTCCATCCGTGGCTACACGTGGGGCTCTACTAGCCATCCATGCTTGAATAAGTATAAACGGGAAAAGGGAAGGTAATCCACTGGGCCATTAAAAATCATGATGGGTGTCCACATTAGTTAATCACAACCGTTCGTCCAGTGGCACTCATGGATAGATGGGTGGGTTCAAAAAACGGCGCCCATGGGGCTGTCCTAGCCATTGGATCATTGGTCTGAAACAAAAGTGGCCCACATTTCAGTTTCACATGAAAAATCAAAGGGAAAAAAGTTGGACCGTCCACCGTTGGCTGAAACAAGGGCCCGAACACTAAAAGGTGACGGTCCAGCAGCACTTAAAAATCTGGACACTTTCTACTATCTGTCCCTCGGTCAATCCGAGGCGTCTCTGCATGTAGCTAGCTTGGGCCCACCATTTAAAGGGTAGTCCGTGGTGTCCAGTCGCATTCGGCTCACCTTAGCTCAGACCAGGGAGGCTTTTGGAAAGTGGGTTAATTTGGATAAGTTACTAATACCATAAGTAGCTTTTCTTAGTTTTTTCCTATTCACACTTAGCATATATATCAATGAAAAAGTAAAAAAGTAGGTTTGTTTCTAATAGCATAAATAATTATCCATCAAATCTTTTGGTCTCCCTCACATCTACTATCCATAATGTGGGCTAACTTATGATGTGAACCATTTATTATGTAGGCCCACCTTTGATGTGGGTCATCCATCATATGAGGCCCCCCTTAGATGTAGGTCATTCATCATTATGGCTTGACCTTTAATGGGCACCACTCGTTATGCAATGTCCACCTTTGATGTTAGTCATTCATCAAGTAGGGCCCACCATCAATGTTATTGTCTATCATGTGGGGCCCACCTTTAATATCCACAACCCATCATGTGGAACCCACCTTTAATGTAGACCGTCTATCATGTGCGCTCCACCTCTGATGTGTGTTGCCTATCATTAGGCTCACTTTGAATGTAGGTCATTCATTATTAAGAGTTGGCCTTTGATGTGGACCATCCATCATGTGAGGCCACCTCAATATGAGTCATCCATCATGTGGGGCCAGCTTAATGTCCATTGCCCATCATGTAGAGCCCACTTTTGATGTAGATTGTCCATCATGTAGGCTCCACCTTTAAAGTGGGTTGTTAATGTAGTTTTCTGATTGTCCTAAATAAGCTTTCGTGTACCTGTAAAACCAAATCATAATGGTGACCCTGGCTACTGCAGAGGACATTCTAATCATAAAGTTAGAACAAACACTCTGGGTTTAGTAGAACTAAGGCCAAACGTCGGGCGGGTTCAACCCGACCGACCCAACATTAGGTTGGGCTCGGGTAGGATTATTGGGTTTGGTCTCGGGCTTGGGCTATACAAATACCAACTCGATAAAACTTAGGTCGAGCTTGGGTTGAGGACTCGGGTTGCCCGACCCAACCCAAACTCGATCAATATATAATTGAGTGTGGATCATTTGTGTTGAAAGCATAAGAATTTCTAGTGTAATCGGGTCTCATTAGTCCACATTATTTCCGACTACTCAAGCTATAACAAGACACACTGGATTTCGCTCCCAAATAGATTGCGTGTTATACACAACATGACTTTTAAAGGAGTGCTTGTCCTATACTTTAGATTGTTTATTTAGGAAAAATAAAATTCTTTATGATAAATAATTACGTATATAATTAATAAAATCATGAGTACAAAATATAAGACATGTATCGAAACATAATAAATTAATGTAATAACAAAAATATTAGCATGCATCCATCTGGCCAACCCGAGGTTGGGTTGGGCTTGGGTTGAGAATTGTCAACCCAAGGTTAGGTTGGGTTGGATTAGGGTTGAGATATAGGAACTTTAGGTTGGGCTAAGGTTGAGCACCAACCTAACCAGCCCAACTTTTAACCTCAAGTAAAATTAGGGTTTTTGTGCCTATCTTTTATTGTGTGTAGGGTTCGTATTTATAGTTCTTTGGTGCTAGTAGCATATATGGCAATGAGTCTGTAGTTCGATCGCGTATCATGTATAAGATCTTTCTTGGGATGTAAGGCATTATCCTCGGCGTGACTTTCAGTGAAGATGTCAAAGAGGTAATCATCTCTATATACGAGGGAGTTATCTCCTAATAGTCGGCATCTGAGGAGGTCATGGTCGATAGCTGATACTGACCTCTAAGTCGTATTAGCCAAGGCTTTGTAGACCAAGTTTAATTGTCGATTGTGGTCGAGGTGTATTGTTGAGGCCAGGTCGCAATCAACAAGACATTAGCCAAGGCTGATGTTATTATTGGTACTTGAGCTGTTCATAGAGGTCAGGCTCAACAATTAGAGTGAGCTCATCTCCTTTTCTCTGCTTTATGTTCTCTCTCAATCAGGTTACTTAATCAATCTGATTTTATCCATAACATGGATCATTCATTATACTAGCCCGCTTTGAATGTAAGCTTTTTATCATTATGAGCCAACCTTTAATATTAATCATCTATATATGGACCCACATTAATATAGATCATCCATCATGTGGGGCCCACCTTTTATGTGGATTATCCACCATGTGAGCCCCACCTTTAATGTGAATTGTCCACCATGTGAGGCCTCCTTTGTTATGGACCGTAAGAGGGAGCCATCTTTGATTAGGAGAGAAGTAGAAAAGTCATAAGCTAAAAAGCAATACGCACGCACACATTTTTCAAGATAAGTAGCTTCTAACAAAAATTATTTTTACAACTATGTAAGTGAAAAAAGTAACTTAATTTCTTAACATGAGTTAAAATGTAATTTATTCAAATAACAACCATTGGTATCAAAAGGTAGGACTCTCCATCACACCAACAGGCAAGCTCAGTAGGCATGTACCTTATATCCAACTGTTCAGATAGTGGGCTTTGTTTATCTTATGTTTGACTGTGCCCGATCCAACAGCCACTAAGCTAACACGTGTCGTCACCACCATGGAAGATCAAAACAAAATCCTCATAGGTAATATGATTCGCATAAAAAGATCCTAAAATACAAGGAAAGTTGCCACCACGAGACCATATGCTATGCAATCGATGAACAAACGCCTACCTCTTTCCACAAAACACGATTATCTTGCACAACGAATCCTAACTTACAGTGAATGGATTGTCATTTCTAAGGCAGTCCAAGTACGAAGTTAGCCCTATGGGCGATCTAATTTTTGTACCTCCTTGTTAAATTTTTGTACCTCCTTGTTACAAACAAATAGTTATTCTCAACGACTACATTTTTTCTTGAATAGATTATCGTTGGTTATCATTATTTTTTCTTTTTATTATTAAAGTTTTTAGTCAATTGTAGTTTTTAAAAAAGTAAATGAAATTAATTGATTTTGGCATCATTTTATTTTTAAAATATATTATTAAGAGCACTTAATTGAAAGTTATTTCTATAAAGATAAAAAGAACTCGTTAAAACGACAAACTCTCTCATTCATAAATAGCTCCATTTTAAACAATTAACAGTTGGATGGTTGACAAATCTTCATAAACGTGGTCTTAATCGCACCTGAGTCCCAAGGCATTCAGTTTGAGTTCAGTTGTTATCGACTCCAATATAACTAGAACATAACACGTGCAGCTAAATTGGAACACCACCAAACCTCTACATGGAACCCGTGTGATCCAAATTACATCGAAGAGAAGATCTTAACTTTATAATTTCTCCCGTTCTAACTATCAAATGATGTACATACACCAAGGTGGCCCACATAACCCATGACATGACCCAATCTGAGTCCCTTATGTATGTTCATGTGACATGTGTGCGAGATCCAACACACTCATCCAATAGCCCCCACCATTTAGATGCCTTAGCTAGTTGGACACAAATTAGCTACGGGCAAGTTGAGTAGTGAGACTCGCTGCTCAAGTGACGTCACCAAGTTACGTGGGCCCCACCATGATGTATGTGTTGTATCCCCATCGTCCATTAGCCAAAGAATAAGGCTGATCGAATCTGGAGTGGACCCACCACAGAAAACAATGGGAGAGTGACGCCGATCATTGAAATCTCTCTAAGGTCCACCTTAATGTTTATTTGAGATCCGACCAGTTCATAAGTTAACACATACATTAAGGGCCTATTTGGCAGGGCGAAGAAGGGATTGGAAGGGATTAGAACGGACTGGAAAGTATATCCTAAAATTGGTGAGGCGTGCCAAATAGACTTGAGAGTTCTGATCCTCATGGGATTGCCAGCAATCCACTGACATCACCATTATTACCTTGAAATCCATCCAATCAATCCTAATCTTATTCATTTTTGCCTTAGACATGTTTAGTTCGACGGATTAGAAGGTATTGGAAGGTGCAATCTTAGGATTGGACGTGCGCGCCAAACAGAAGTGATCTAATCCCGGGATATAGCAATCCCATGGATCTTGCACCAATCCACTGACGTAATCACCATAAACTTGAAAGTGATGCAATTCACCCTAATACCATTCACTCCCTTCCAATCTGCTCGGCCAAACAGCCCTAAAGAATGAAAAACATTAACATCAGCTACATGGAAAACTTTTGTAACCCTTACGGGGGTGTTTGGCGCATGGCATTAGGAAGGATTAAGTGGCATGGCAAGAATTGTCCTATGATATAATAGGATAAGCTTAATTCCATGTTATGTTTGTAATATGATGGTACATTGAATGGATATACCTACCATCATTTGAAACTATTGAGAATAATACATATGTATTATATCGAAACCGTTCATCTGTTTTGTAGCCTCATTTTATTGCATTGGCCTAAAAATGAGGTAGATCCAAAACTTATGTGGCTCGAAAGAAGTTTTCTACTGTAATTATTTAATATCCGCTACTTTCTATGGTGGGTCTACTTGAGCATTGGATCTTCCTGATTTTTTTGGCCCATGCTCTAAAATGATCTAAAAAAATGGATAGATGGTGTAGATATAGCCCACACATCATGGTGAGACCTATACAACTTACTAACATAAAGTAGAATTAGCACGAGACCCCGAGCAATTCCATCTAATTTAAATACATGCTTTTCCATTCTTCCTCATCATTGATCGGAATGGCATAAGACATGTGCAATTCCATTCCGCCTAATCCCATCTAATACCATACCCCAAACGCCCGTAGACATTTTCAATAGTGGACATCATTCTCTCCATTATTTTCCGCGATAGGTCCGCTCCTGGTTTGGATCTAATTCATTTATTGAATGATGTCTCCAAATGTATGTACGATATCAGATAAAGAAAACATCACGGTGGACGTATATAATTAGTGACGTCAGTTCAGTAACGGGTCTAGCTACTCAGCCCGTCAGTAGCAATTCCGCGTCCTACGCAGTCAGATCATGTGCGCACAGCTCAATTGAAGCTGCGTGCTTTAAGACAAGGCATAAATTTATCCTGTGCGATCTACCGGATGAGCAGCTCTAATCTTGCACACGTGTGATCTATATATGCTAGCGAACTCTAGAAACGTGTACTGGCTCTGGCTCACTGATCCACCGGAAAGAAAGAACGGATCCACGTGTAGAGAAACCAACGGTCAAGGATCAACACAGACGTGGAGATCTTATGATGACCAGATCAGCCTAATTTTTTTCAGAAATGAACATCTATTAAATGGGCTCCACCAGATGGGCGGCTTGGATTATAGACATCAGGAAGCTGTCACGTGCAAGAGGAGTTTCTTCCAAAATAAATGTAGTGGGGGATCGAGTATTGAATGGTAGGTGGATGAGCATGGAGCAGATAACGACACTTTTTGCATTTAATGTGAGGAAATGGCTGAGCTAAGATAGGCTCCGACATCAGAGTAGATCTCCATTCCTCACTCAGTGACCCCAATCATCCAAAACGTTTCTCTCGCTCTCGCTCTCCCCGACATTAGTGTAGATCTCCATTCCCCGGGGACCCCAGCCATCCAAAACGACTCTCTTTTTCTCTCTCTCTTTTTTTCTTTTTTTTTTTCAACTGTAGCATATGTTTCCGTGACATACACGACATCTGTCTTAGCCAGCAAGGTTGTCCCACCATGGAACTATCAAAGTTATAAGTAATCCTAAGGGTTAGATAACGTGATTGTGTGTATCCATAGGCCTTATTTAGTTGTGAATTGTGATACATTTGAAAATTCATATAGGATGAGATAATAGAACTATAACACAAATATGATATTTGAGTAGAACTGGGATTGCAATTTGTGTGGAGACTTTGTATTGAGTCCCCAATTCAACACCATCGACAAAAGTAATAATTTTATCAAAGCTTCTCTAAGGGTGTAAGGAAAGGAAGACTCCATCATCCAACCAAGATCAATAATGTCGTCTCAACAAGGTAAGTCATCTAGTTCTTTTGATATCTATATTAAATACATAATACGGTCCTTGCAATTCTACATTCAAATTACAGAACAATCATCCAAAACGGTCTACTTGCTTGTGAGGCATTTTGTTTTCAAGATTGAACGAACCTAATTTGTTGTGTATCCCATTTTTATGGTGGGACCATCTGGACCCAGTTTATTAAGCATCACATTCTCACAGTGAGACAATTTTTCCTAGACTAATTGAGACCAAGTCCGAACTAGTCACAGAAACCGAATTTGGTTGGGCCAACACCAAGTTGGGTTAAGTTGATCTTTTTTTTTCTATTGATCTTTAGGGTTTAAGGTTTAGACCTTAGGTTTAAGATTTATGGCTTAGAAATAACTTAGCTTGAGCTAGCCCAGACGTATCATAGTCAATCCGAACCAAATATAAACACCTAACTCATTCTAATTTATCCATTCAACTTTATTTGACTCCAATTTCACAAAAACTCTAAAATTAGAATATCATAGCATGATATATTTCATAGGAATAAATAAAATTATGCAATAGAAGTCTTCTCGAACACACAATTATCTTGATTATTTGATTTGGAGAAATATGTTACTATCAAGAGTCGGTGGTAAGTGGGTGGGCTGGGTGGGTGCTGACGAGTAGTGGTTGTTGAGTAGAGACCATTGGGTGAGGGAGTGGAGGAGAGAGAGGAGAGTGACCTAGTTGTGGTGGGTGGCTTTCGGGCTCGAGAGATGAGGATGGAGGATGGAAAGATCGGTCAGTCGTGTGTGGCAGATAGATTAAATTAGATTTAAATTACATGCATACACACACATTACTTGAACTCAAGTGGAGGCAATATCAAGTTAGGTATCAAGTCACTCAGTAACTCGACTCAACTTGGTTTGAATTTAGATTGGGTGAAGTCTACTCAATTTGGTCAACTCAAGTTTGAACGAACTAAGTTTATGGTTGTCTCATCTCATTCCCCACTCTACTTCTAACATGCAACATTTTTTTTTTATGTTGATGTGTCACTTCACTTGAAAATCTAAGCCGTGCATACGACAAAGATCACCTTGAATGATAGACAAATCAATCTACTCATCAAATGGGCCACCCATGTGCTGAGATTTTCAGTTAAAAATTAATTAAAAAAAATTATGAAAATTTCAAACGAAGGGTTTTGAAAATATTTCAGCCTTCTAGCCTTTTGGGGAAAAAAAAAAGATGTTTTCTTTTGTCCCATATTATTTAGGGAGAAAAGAAAATAGGAAACTCTAGAACTTCATCCATAACGTCTTTAAACTGTGATTATTTTAGAACCTTTTTCAGCAACATATGCTGCCCTACCAAAGACCCATCTTTATTTTCAATGAAGGTGATCTTTTTTACGTGGCCCACCTTTTGCACGGATCAGATTTTATCATGACCACCAATCATTCGACATTTTTCTTTAAAATGTGGGTCGTTGGTATAGTTGAAGTCGCCTCAAACGAAGCACATACGTGTGAGAGAGATCGTAACCACTCTTTGGGTGACCCCACAATGAAGATTCATGTCTCAAAAATCAGGCCCATCTAATCATCAAATCTGTCACACGTGGACATAATCTGACCTTTGGTCCTTTTATCTTGGTCGATTTTCTTTTTCTACATGTGTGGCCCACATTATTGTCATATCCATTGGATTTATCAGGCATGGCATCCCTATACTGGTAACTATCTGATGAACGGCTACCATCTCTCATACATGCGACTTCGAGTCTATAAAATTCAAATGCATGCAAACAGTGGCTGTGTAGGTGGGCAATATGTAACGAACCCGAACCATCCAAATTGGTGGGGCCAATTAGTTTGATTTTGAGGCACTTCACCGTCCATTTAGGCCCCACATTTTCGACGGTTTGGATTGATATCCATTGACACGTCACATGCCAAAAAGTTGTACATGTACTCCGCTTGAGGTTCTTATGATTCACCATCTCCATCATTTAGACGATGGTGAACGGTACACGTGTGGGGCCATGCATTCGAAATTGGCAGCATGTACACGTGGGAACAAGTGTTCGCTACGAAACTACCCTTTCGCTATATCACATACACGTGGTTCACATATTTTGTCAGCTCAAGCATAGTATTAGATGGGATTAGGTGGGATAGAATTGCATTTGACGCAAGTTATTAGATGGAATTAGGTGGGATAGAATTACATTTGGTCTGATGCCAATTCCACTTAGGGCCTATTTGGATTCGCGTATAGTATTGTATTGTATTGTATTTGGGTGTTGTTCATGTATACATTGGACGATTTTTAGAATACATCCAAATCAATCAGATACTAATCAATGTTTGGATAAGAGGTATTGTTTCGCATAGTATACAATACATTATACATAACTAATCAATGTTTGGATATTACGTATTATGTTTGTGTATTGTACAATCTTAATTGGGTCGGGTAGCCTGTATGATGTATGAAACTTTTTGATTTCTTACCTAGATGGTTTTTTCGTTGAAATGTACCAAATGAACGGTCCCGATCTTACACAGCATAGGAATCAGATATCTTGTAATCGTCCAAATTTCAAACTTTCATCCACTGTCGAATACAGCGCAATGAATATAAGTATTGACACAATAGAACCCACTGACAATACTCTACCGTCGGTTCAAAAATTTGACTGGAGTTTGTATTCGCATGCATGGGATTCAACTCCTATTCACTTCAATCCAAACACGATAAACGTCAAATCATAACTTCTAATATGATACAATACATCCCAAAATGCATATCCAAGCATGCCCTTAATGTTTTGGGAAGACTGGAAAAGCTTGGAATTAGATTGGAAGGAATTGCATTGGTCTATGCCAATTCCACTTCATGTTAGCAAGTTGTGTAGGTCCCACCATGATGTGTGGATTATATCCACACCATCCACCCATTTTTTGAGATCATTTTAGAGCATGTGTCAAAAAATCAGGTAGATCTAAAGCTCAAGTGGACCCCACCATAGAAAGCAGCGGGGATTGAATACCTACCGTTGAAAACTTCTTTAGGGCCACATAAGTTTTGGATCTACCTCATTTTTAGGCCCATGCTATAAAATGAGGTTACAAAACATATGGATGGCTTGGATATAACATGTGTTATTCTCAATAGTTTCAAATGATGGTGGGTATATCCATTTAATGTACCACCTTATTACAAACATAACATAAAATTAAGCTTATATATACCATGGTAGGCAACTGAGACGATTCCTGCCATATGTAATAATTATGTTTTTTGAATCTCATCTCACCTAATCCTTTCCAATACCATGCGCCAAAACACCCCCTCAGCGCATTAGGCTAAAAATGATGCAGATCAAAATCTCAGTTGGACCGGGTGGCTGAACACCCACCGTTTAAAAACTTCTCAGGCTACTAAAGATTGAATCAACAAGTTGGATAACAAATAAGCATTAGAGTGGGTTTTTAATAGTGAGAGTTCAATGCTGCTTTTTTTTAATGTGGTGTGGCCCTTATGAGATTTGGATTTGCCTATTTTTCACTCATATCCTAAAATAATGATCTAAAATGGTTGGACAGCGTGGTCAAATCACATGCATCATTGTTGAGTCCACATAGCACTGTATACTAGCCATGTCGCTGCCATCAGACAGATTATTCGAAAAACTGGATAGATCCAAATCGTAGGTGGACCACACCACAGAAAACAATGGTGATTGAGAACCTCGACATTAAAAATTCCAAAGGATCTGTAGCAAAGTTTTCATAATATTTATTTACCATCCAACCTTTTGATAATGTCTATAAGACCTCTATGAAGGAAAATTTAAAGACCAGCTTGATCTAAAACTTGTGGCCAACAAATTTTTATTAGTAGTTATTTATCATCCTTCATGGTGGTCTGGTCCACTTGAGAATTGGATCTTCTTGAGATTTAGGATTGTCCTAAAATAAGATGGAAAATCATATGATGGCGTGGATATACAATAAATACAACAATGTAAGCCCCACACAATTAAGGTAACATCTACTGAGTTGTTAGCTCAACAACAGCTAATCTGCTCCCTTGGGATTGTAATGTACTGGATTTTTGCTATTTGGATTTTTAAAATTCTCAATTTTTTTACTAATGAATTTGTCCGATTACTTAAACTTCAAATTTAACCTCATAATTTATTTATATAAAGTTTTAAATCCAGCCGACTTATCATTGACTAGCTAAGACGGTCGGAACTAAATAAATACATAACTAATATCGAGAAAATTAGGAATCAGATCTTAATTACCAAACCAATTTAACTCATTTATTCTTTTAGCGTAAGAACCAATAGTTTATGGTGATTAGGATCAGATCAGTAGCATTTTCGTTAATTGTGAATAGGTCACATTATGAACCTAGTTAATCTAAGCCCTAATCATCGTGCACAAGAAATCTCGCTGCCCAATTCATTGTAAAAATATCATGATTATCCAAACAAATTATAAATTGCTCATAAGTAGGTCAATAAACTCGGGACTATAGAAAAACATTCATATTACCAGGCTTGACGTCCATCGCGAGATATCGAGCTGAGATTCCATATCGAATTACTCAACTTGAACTCGTAAGTCTAATGCCTAAAATATGTGAATATTTTTAAAACTAATCAAGAACTTAAATTAATTATCTGTATCTGATCTTTGTTAAAGTTGTCGCTTTCAGAGCATTAGTAGATAATCAAATTTAGGGCGTTGATCGATATTATTACCTTACTCACATCCGTATAGTTATAGATCCGATCGATGCTCAGTGATCGTTGATTTGAGTTAGGGCCTTCTTGGTTGATCAGCACATCCGATCATCGAATGGTTGTGTGCAAACGTAAATCGTCTAGTGTGACATTGATCCCATGATTTAGATTGAACTGTACACCTCCCGTTGGGTCCCATTGAAAATAACTTTTCTTATGTTATTATATCAAATAAATGGTCATTAAAGTCATTTGTGCATAATCTGACACTATAAATACCATATCATTTCACACCCCCTCTCCCCATACAAATTTATACTATAACCTTAAGAGAAAGAGAGTGAGAGAGGGTTTCATCGGAAGAGGTTGTTCTTCTCTCCTTCGATCATTGTTATAGCCGTTACCAAAATCTTCATCGGAGTTTTTCCAATAGAGATTAAATGTAAGATCCAAGCCTTACTTCAAAAACCTAGATCATATATATTGACTTCCTCAAATTCTCACATAGCCTTTGTAATTGTTTTGGTTTTGGTGACTTTCTACAAAATCCTAACCCTTAAGGTGCTAAGTCAGGCAAGCCATTGTGAAGATACATACCATTATTAATAGGTTATCTTTTATTGACCATTGAGGTTCTCACTTAATGATTACTTATTGTAATGGGCTTGATGCATGATAGAATGTATATATTTCAATTTTAATCGTGGGTGAATTTTAACCGGATTGTATGGGCATGTGGGAACTCGCCTAAATGTATTTTTCCTAGGTTCGCACTCAAAAACTCAGAATTAGAGTTTCTATACTTGAGTGTTAATTTTAAGAGAGTACCAGGGACACAAATTTACTATGGAAGCCTTTCATAGGAAGTTCATGTGATGGGATGCAAGGTGGTGCCCATTGTGATGTTTGTGAGAAATCCACCCGTCCATCTATTTTTCCAGATCACTTAGGGAAATGAGACCAAAAATTAAGTGGATCCAAACCTCAAGTCAACAGTGCGAGAGGAAAAACTAGGGAAAGAGTTTTCTAATGTTGAAACCTTCCAGAGATGCACCTTGATGTTTATATGTTGTACAAACGGTTTATAAGGTCCTTTCCACTAGGATGAAGTGAAAACACCGACAACTTAGCTTGATATGAAACCCTGCGGCCACACGGATGTCTTAAATGTTGGTCATGGAATCCCCATTGTTTCTTTTCATGCTGGTCATTTGAGTTTTGGATCTACCTCATTTTTTGTTGTATCACCTAACATGAGCTCTTAAAATATATGAATGGTGTGAATTTCCCTCAAATATCATGGTGGGCCCCACCTAACATCCCAACACAGGGGCTTCCTGTAAAAGCCAGTCCCCTGAAATCCACGTCCACTGCCCCTCTCAGGAACTTCCTACCACAGAAAGCTACGTGGGGCCACCGTCAATTAGGCCACATCACATGGGATTGAATGTCCACCATTGAAACATTCATGGGGCCACGGAAATCTTGGATCAGTCTTTTTTTTTTTTTTTTAATGAGCTTTTGAATGGTATGGATGGCATATAAACATTAGGGTGGACCTTAGGGATGTTTCAATGGTAGACATTTACCTACCCACATTTTCCTATTGTGCGGCCCACTTGAATTCCGGATTTGCATCATTTTCAGGCAAATATCCTACCATGATATAGAAAAATAGATGGACGGGGTGGATTTCTCGCAAACATCACGGTAGCCTCACCTAAGTTTATGTGAGAGGCTTTAGCAGGGAATATGCGTCGGAGGTAGTACCTAATCTGCGTTCCACCAGACACTGAAGAGCTTGACAGAAACCAAACCAGCTCTAAAACTGGACTCGGATTGGTTTGAAAATGATGGGCTTGGATGGGTCCGAATAGAAGTTCAAACCTACCCAAGCTGATTCAAGCTCATTTTTAAAAAACAGACCAAGCTCAAGCCAAGGTAGTACCAGCTCGACTCGAAGCTCAGCTGATTAAGCTCGGTTTGATTCGGTTTAATTCGGCCCATTGATTGTATGCACACAGTTTCCGGTGGTGTGATCCACTTGAGCTTTGGATATGATTCAATTTTGAGATAATTGTCTTAAAATGGTAGGTAAAAATGGATGGACAACGTGGATAATTCATATACATGACCACGTTGAGAATACATAATATATATACATGAATGAACATTATTTCCTTCTAGTGGTTTGGTCTACCTGAGCTTAATTTGATTATGATTCAATTTTGGATTGTCTTGAAATGATATGTAAAAATGGATGGACCGTATGGCTAATACATGTACATGACGGTGGGCCCATGAAGTTTACTCAGTACGTTAAAGTGGGATTTGAAATGGCTGGTGACCTCAACACCCGCCACGTGGCTAGCGTCAAAGCTCTATAGGGCCCACCATGACATATATGTTTTATCCAACTGTCTATCAAAAATTTCAACCCATTTTATTATATAAAACAAAAAAAAAAAATTAAGGAAGATCCAAACTTCGAGTAGACCACGACACAAGATTCAAAACTAGTTGCGGAGAGAAGTTTCAGATCAATAATATTTTCCTGTAGTGGGGCCACTTCAATATATGTGATCCATATCCATGCTGTCCATCCATTTTTGCATATCATTTTATGACATAGGCCAAAAAATAAAGTAGATCAAAATATCAGGTGGGCCATGCTACATGAAACATTGATCATCGAACGATTGCCATTGACATCATCATAGTCTCAATATTAGCTTGATCCAAAACCTTTGTAGCCCATTACAAATTATTTCATGGTCAATCAACTTTATCCACATTTGTGTGACATTATCAGCATTTGGATGGTGAATAAACATTACAGTAGACTCTACCCTAGGAATGTTGTACTGGTGGCCACTAAATGACCAATATTTCCAGTCGTATGGCTCACTTGAGATTTGGAACTGCTTCATTTTTTAGCCCATGTCCTAAAAATCAAGACAAAACTAATCCTTCAAGTGAACTTGGAATCAGTTGGCCAGCGCTGGAAAAACTACACAAGCCCTACCTTTATGTATATATTTTATCCACTTCATCCAATCACTCTACTACATCAATTTTTTAGAATGATCTCAAAAATGAGACAGATGTGAGTGTATGATGAACCATATTAGAGGACAGTAGTGATTGAATGCCCACCATTAAAAACTTTTTGGAGCCTACTGTAATATTTCTTTGCCATCCAACTTATTGTTTAGGTCACACAAACTTAGATGAAGGGAAAATATAAATATCAGTTGGACCCAAAACCCTTATCAATTTTTAATGGTAGGCATTCAATCACCACTATGTCCAATAGGGTGGTCCACCTGAAATTTAGATGCATCTCATATTTAAGTTCATGCACTAAAACTATGTTATAAAGTGAATAGACGGAGTGAATAAAACATATACACTAAAACTACGTTGTAAAGTGAATAGAAAGAAGTGTATAAAATATATACATCATAGTAGTAGGGCCCACAACACAAATCGGTACATCAAAGTGGGCCCACAACACCGGTAAGTTCGAAGCTTGGGTCGGGTAAAGCTCAAACCAGAGGTGTCACATGAATAATGCAAACCAAACTCGGGTTAAACTCAGATGAGGTCGGCTCGTGTACAGAACAGTACTACGTGGGGCCGCTGTCGCCCACCAGAAGCACTCATGTGATTCGTTCACCTGCAATGAAAAATAAAACACGTGCATCCGTGAGGATTGACGCGTGGGGAATGGAGAACTGTTGGCCTGATGGGACCACTCCGGATTGAATGCGGCCAAGATATCTCCCTTTCGGTAAGTGATCCACTCATGGACGGTAAAAAGAGAAGGGAGACGTGGCGGGATCAATTAGGCCACATGAGTTACTCGGTGCCAGTGCGATTAGAAGGAATTAGGTGGGGCTGAGATTCATCTGGTCTGTGCCAATTCCACTAAATGTCTGGGAAGGATGGAAAAGCTTCGAATTAGATTAAAAGGAATTGCATTGGTCACGTGCCAATTTCTCTCAATGTTAGCAAATTGTGTAGGTCCCACCATGGTGTGTGGGCTATATCCACACAGTCCACCCATTTTTTGAGATTATTTTAGAACGGGGGCCAAAAAATTAGGTAAATCTAAAGCTAAAGTGGACCCAACCATAGACAACAATGGGGATTGAATACTTACAGTTGAAAACTTCTTTAGGGCTACGTAAGTTTTGGATCTACCTCATTTTTAGGCTCATGCTATAAAACGAGGTTACGAAACAAATGAACAGTTTAGATACAACACATATGTGTTATTCCCAGTAATTTCAAATGATGGTGAGTATATCCATTCAATGTACCACCATATTACCAACAAAGCATGGCATTAATCCTATCCCATGGCACCCGAACAATCCCTACCATAGGCAATTATCATGTTTTTTGAATTCTATTCCGGCCGGTGGGATTAGAAAGAATTATGTGGGATAGGATTCATAAAACATAGTTATTACCTATGGCAAGAATTGTCCCTTATTACCATGGGATAATATTAATGTCATGCTTTGTTGGTAACATGGTTGTGTATTGAATGGATATGCCCACCATCATTTGAAATTATTGAGAATAACATGCATATGTTATATGTAAATTGTTCATTTATTTTGTAACCTCATTTCATGGCATGGGCCTAAACATGAGGTAGATTCAAAACTTATGTGGCCCCAAAGAAGTTTTCAACGGTTAAGTAGTCAATCCCCGTTTCTTTCTATGGTGGGGTCCACCTGAGCTTTAGATTTACCTAATTTTTTGGCTCATGCTCTAAAACAATCTTGAAAAATGGGTGGATGGTGTGGATATAGCCCGCACATCATGGCGAGACATACACAACTTGCTAACATTGAGTAAAATTGGCACAGACCTAATGCAATTCCATCTAATCTAATTCAAGCTTTTCCATTCTTCCCAAACATGAATTGGAATTGGCACAGACCAGATGAATCCCATCCCACCTAATCCCTTCTAATCCCACCGCCCAAACACACCATTAGCATACTGGGGAAACTTTATAGGGTCTATCACTATTTATTTATTTTATCCACTCCGTTCATCCATCTTAAGGGATAAACTTAGGTGTGGATCCCAAAATGAAAGAATATCCAAAGCTCAAGTGGACCAGACCACAAGAAACAGTGTGATTGAACCTTTATCATTGAAAAATTCTTGGAGGTCACGGAAGTTTTGGATTAAGTTGATGTTTGTGTTTTCTCTTCATCCATGTCTTTTTTATCTTATGAATAGGTTGGATGACAAATAAACATTACCGTAGGCCATAGGAAGGTTTCAACGGTGGAAATTATTATTCCACACTGCTTCCTATGGCATGGTCCACTTGAGCTTTGGATTTTTATTTTTATTTTTATTTTTTTTTTGGGTTAGCTTGTTAGTATACACCTACATCAGTACACACACCCCATGTTAGCCACCCCTGCTAGGGATCAATACCAAGACCTTAAGTGTTGAAACGAGGTATCTCCACTCAGTCTACCACTTGAGCTTACTTCAATTTTGGGGTCAACTCCTAAAATTAGCGGGAAAAATGGATGGACGGTGTGGATAAACCACGTACATTCACAGTGGGCCAACTGAGTTTCCTCAGTACGATAAAAGCGTACTGAGTAACTCAGTAGTTTACTCAGTACGATAAAAGCGTACCGAGTAACTCAGTACGCAATACAATTTCACCTGGGTCTCTGAGAGATGGGCCCAACAGGCAAGATGCTCGGTCGTGGCCATCTTTGACGGCACGGATTAGGTACTACCGTCCCCACACGGTATTTCTGGGCACCTCAACGGTCTGGATGACTGAACACTCAACCAAAATTGTACATAACGGTGAATCAGTACCCTCTGTTTACGGTCTGATGCATGAAGGGGATCACATGCACCTCGATAATCTAGTATCCACGTAGGGCACAAATCCCAACATACTACTTTTTTTAAACTCTTTTTTTTTTTCCTTTTTTCTTTTGGATTAGCTTGCCAGTACAAACCAATGTCAGTACACACACCATGTTAGCCACCCCCGCTCGGGATGGCTGGTGGTCGGTGTTATGTGGGACCTACCATGATGTCAGTGTGTCATCCATGCCGTCCATCTATTTTTATATATTATTTTATAACACGAGAAAAAATGAATTATATCTCAATCTCAAGTGGACCACATTATAGGAAACCGTGTTGAATGAATTTTGATCATTAAAAACGTTTTGGGGTCCATAAAAGTTTTGGATCAAGCTTATATTTATTTTTTCCCTTCATCCGGGTCTGTACGGCCAAATCAACATATTGGATGTCAAATAAACAGAACAGTGGGCCTTAGGAGGATTTTCATTGTGAATATCCAATCATTATTTTTCTCCTGTGGTGTGGTCCACAAAAATTTATATCCCCGTAATTTTTTGTATCAAGACATAAAATGATCTGTGAAAATGGATTAACGGAATGGATGAAACACTTACATCATAGTGGGGCCCATAAAGCACCGACCATCAGCCACGGGGCTGGTGTCAGGGGGAGTAGCCAATCCTATCCCATACCAAGACCTCAAGTGTTGAAACCAATACCTAGTATTGCTACTACGTCGTGTCATTCCAAAAGGTAGGCCCCACCGTGAATATGTTTTGGTTGCTAAAATAAAGCCGATTGGCTTCGTCCTAGATTAGGACGTGGTGATCTGCCCTATGGGATCATCTTTCAATTATCCAAACCGTTGACACCATGGGCCTTAACTTAGGTGGGTACATGACATAATTAAGAACTCTTAGATTGGAGTATTTAAACCTTAAAGAACGAAGTATTTAAATATAAGGGACTTTCAAGGTAACTTCCGTCCAGGGGTGAGGCCCATCGTATGAACAGTCCCGATCACTGAAAGGACACGGATCCAACGGCTAGACTCCCATTACAATATTTACAGATGTATTCCACCAAACCTCTTAGGATGTTACACACACGACACGTTGATGAGAAGGACAGGATATAACAATTGGTGGGGCCCCCGTTATTTTTCTAAATCCTTTTGCATTTTCCGGTCATCCAAGTTGGTGGGGGCTCACGTATTAAAACCATGTTTAAAAGCTTCTTGTGGACAACCAAAGTTTAGGATAAAGATTATATTTGCATATTCATCCAAGTTTGTGTGACCTTATCTACTGGTTGGATGGCAAATTTTCATTACAGAAGCATTTGGGTGGGCCCTGGGAGTTTTTTAATGGTGGAACGTTCAATCACCACTTTTTTCCTATAGCATGGTCCACCTGAGATTGCTTCATTTTTTGGGCTCATTCACTAAAATGATCCGGCAAAACCGATGAACGGTGTGTATATATAGGTACTATGCGCTCGAACTCACGAGTCCGTCCCATGAGGTCGAGCTGTGTGGGCCCCAACGTAATGCATTTTGAACATCTACCCCATCAGTCAGATGCATCATTCCATCGTGGGCCTAGGTCTCAAAAATCAAGTCAATCCATGACTTTCGTGGGCCACACCACATAGAGAAGTGCAGAGAGGCCGTGCACCATTAAAATATTCATAATCAGTTTTTGGGCCCACCGAGAAGTGGTTTGCAAATCCAGCCCATCCATTATGTGTGTCCCAGTTGGATGAGGGTTCAGACCAAGTTTCAGACCTTGAAATTTTCAGTTGGGCCCCACCAAGTGCTTTTATATGTTTTGACGGTGTATTCACATGATTTTAGATGGTATGGCCCACCTGAGTTCCGTATATGGCTGATTTTTGGCATATCCTATAACTTAAAGGGGACCCATCAAATGCACGGTGTGGATGGTTGACACGCATCATGATGGAGCCCACACAGCTAGACCTCACGGGAGCTTATCATGAGGTCGAGCGCACAGTACCTTTTTCCATGTATATATATATATATATGAGAAATTTGCGACTGTACGACCCATTTTTGGCCCATTTAGGAATCTAAGCCCACCTCATTTTCCTTTGCGAGAATACTCCCCAGCTGTACGGACGCCTTTCCAAAGGTCGAAAATGCCCCTCGCCTTTGCCTTCAAGCGGATCGGCAGGTGCTCGAAGACGAGCGCTGACGCTCCTCGAACTCCGAGTTGTACGAACGGTTCAAAAGTGATCAACGTTGCATGGGCCCCACAGTTATGTATTTATTATATCCACAACGTTCATCCATATTTCGAGATCATTTCGTAGCATTATCCAAAAAATAAATAATCATATCCGAAGATCGACTGGACCACACCACAAAGAGCAGTGGAAAAATTGATTTTCACCGTTAGAAATTTTGTAGGGCCCACCATAACATTTATTTTCCATCCAATCTATTCATAAGGTCACAAAGACCTGGATGAAGAGGAAAACCAAATTTCATAATGATCCAAAACTTCTGTAACCCCTAAAAAGGTTTCAATGGTAGACGTTCAATTCCTCACTACCTTTTAAAGTGTGGTCCACTCGATGGTTAGATCTGTCTTATTTTCCATTTAAGCCTTAATATGATCTCGCCAAATAGATGGACGGTTTGGATATAACATATACCTCATGATGGGACCCATAAAAGGCGGTGGGGATTAGAATGGCAAAAAAGAAAATCTTATTGCTACGGTTTACAGCTACGAATTATAACCGTAGCCATGTAGCCGTAGCTAAAGAATCCTGTCCGGGGTGGGCGCGCCGAGCTAGTGGCCACCCACGCCACTCGTTGACCTATCCTGCGGGGCCACGCCCAGCTGGGGGCCCCCTGTGGCTACGGATTATAACCGTAACCATTGGCCATAGTGCCGTTTCTTTTTTTTTTTTTTTTTTTTTTTTTTTTTAACATGGAGAACTTTATTCCACCAATAATTTTCTCTAACACATATTTATTTAAATATGTATATAAAAGCATATAAAATTTTTTTTCCTATTTTTTATTTCTTTCTTTATTCATTTAACAAGAATATCTTCTAAACTAAAATTAGTTACTTGATGTACCCTATATGATTTTGGGGTAGGAGAAGCTACTTTAGCCAACCAACCTGGTTATTTTCCAAGATTTCTTCAGGTCGTTGGTCGAAAATTCATTTCATTCACTTAGCAGTCAATCTCATTCATGACCGTGAAGTGAAGGGGCATGACCGTGAAATGTGTGAAAATGACCGGTGAAGGGGCATGACCGTGAAATGTGCCGAAATGACCGTGAATCAACACGGAATCAGTGGGAATGACCATGAGATGCATGGAAATGACCGTGAAGTGAAGCGATTGGACCACGAAATGCGCGAAAATGACCGTCAAGTGAAGGGGCATAACTGTGAAATGCATCCAAATGACTGTGAATCAACGCGGAATAGGCGGGAATGATCGTGATATGCATGTAAATGACCGTGAAGTGAAGCGATTAGACCGCGAAATGCGCGAAAATAACCGTGAAGTGAAGGGGCATGACCGTGAAATGCGCTGAAATGACCGTAAATCAACACGAAATAGGCGACAATGACCGTGATATGCATGGAAATGACCGTGAAGTGTAGCGATTGGACTGTGAAATGCATGAAAATGACTGTGAAGTGAGGGAGCATGATCGAAAAATGCGTCAAAATGACCGTGAATCAACACGGAATAAGCGGGATCAGGATCGGGTTTAGGTTTGGGTTTTCAAGTTTAGGTTTACCTTTAGGTTAGGGAGTTGAGATTAGGATTAGGTGTAGGTTTAGGTTTAGGGATTTGAGAATATATTCAGATTTTAGGTTTAGGTTAAGGTTATAGGTTATAGGTTTAGGTTTAGGTTTAGGTAATATGTTAAGGTTTAGGTTTAGGTTAAGGTTATAGGTTTAGGTTTGGGTTTAGGTTATAGGTTATAGGCTTAGGGATTTAAGAATAGGTTTATATTATAGGTTATAGGTTAAGGTTTAGGTTTAGGTTTAGGCTAAGGTTTAAGTTTAGGTTATAGATTATAGGTTATAAATTTAGGGCCTGTTTGGCCGAGCAGATCCCATGGTATTAGGAGGGATGGGATCAATTTTAAGGTAATGATGGTGGTGTCAGTGGATTGTCTTAAGATCCATGGGATTGCTTATATCCCGGGACAAGTCCACTGGGTCTGTTTGGCATGCCCTGCATATCCCGAGATTTTACCTTCCAATCCATCCAACCAAGGGATAGAATCAATTTTAAAGTAATGATGCTGATGTCAGTGGATTGTCTTGAGATCCATGGGATTGCTCATATCCTGGGACAAGTTCATCGGATCTGTTTGGCTCGTCAGGCCCATCTTATGATTTTGCCTATCCCATCCCTCCTAATATCGTGGGATCTGCCTGGCCAAACAGGCCCTTAGGGAATTGAGAATAAGTTAAGGTTTAGGTTTAGGTTATAGGTTGGTTTGGGTTTAGGTTATAGGTTAAAGGTTTAGGTTTTGAGATTTGAAAATAGGTTTAGGTTAAGGTTAAAGGTTTAGATTAATGTTATAAGTTTAGGTTTAGGTTTAGGTTATAGGTTTAGAATTGAGAATAGGTTTAGGTTATAAGTATAGGTTTAGGTTAGGTTGTATGTTAAGGTTCAGGGAATTGAGTTTAGATTATATGTTTAGGTTATAGGTTATAGGTTTAGGTTGTAGTTATAGGTTTTGGGATTTGAGAATAGGTTTAGGTTATAAGTATAGGTTTAGGTTTAGGAATTCGGGTTTGGGTTCGGGTTTATGTTCGGGTTTAGGTTATAGGTTTCAGTTTAGGTTATAGGTTTCTGTTAAGGTTTGGGTTTATGTTATAGGTTTTGGGATTTGAGAATAGGTTTAGGTTATAAGTATAGGTTTAGGTTAGGGCGTAGATTAAGGTTTAGGGAAATGACCGTGAAGTTAAGGGGCATGACCGTGAAATGCGTCGAAATGACCGTGAATCAACACGAAATAGGTGGGAATGACCGTGATATGCATGGAAATGATTGTGAAGTGAGGCGATTGGACCGTGAAATGCACGGAAGTGACTGTGAAGTGAAGACGCGTAACCGCGAAGTGCGTCGAAATGACCGTGAATCAACACGGAATATGCGGGAATGACCGTGATATGCATGGAGATGGGGGTGAAGTGAAGCGTTTGGACAGCAAAATGTGCAGAAGTGACTACGAAGTGAAGACGCGGGACCGTGAAGTGCATCGAAATGACCGTGAATCAACACGGAATATGCGGGAATGACCGTGATATGCATAGAAATGGTTTGAAGTGAAGCGATTGGGCCGTGAAATTCGTACAAGTGACCGTGAAGTGAAGACGTTGGACCATGAAGTGCGTCAAAATGACCGTGAATCAACACGGAATATGCGGGAATGACCGTGATATGCATGGAAATGGGGGTGAAGTGAAGCGATTAAGCCACGAAATGCGCAGAAGTGACCGTAAAGTGAAGATGCGGGATCGTGAAGTGCGTCAAAATGACCGTGAATTAACACGGAATATGCGTGAATGACCGTGATATGCATAAAAATGGGGGTGAAGTGAAGCGATGAGATCGCGAAATGCATGAAAGTGACCGTGAAGTAAAGACGCGGGAGCGCAAAATGCATCGAAATGACTGTGAATCAACACGGAATATGAGGGAATGACCGTGATATGCATGAAAATGGGGGTGAAGTGACGCGATAGGACCACGAAATACATGAAAGTGACCATGAAGTGAAGACGCAGGACCGCGAAATACGTCGAAATGACCGTGAATCAACACGGAATATGCGGGAATGACCGTGATATGCATGGAAATGAGGGATCTGAGGGTCCTAACCTGATGGCTACGGATTATAACCGTAGCTATAGTCGTATCCCTATCCTTCTTTCTTTCTTTCTTTCTTAGAGGGGGAGTTAGAAATGGGTAGCAAGAGAGGGAGATCTGAGGGTCCTAACCTGATGGCGAGACCTGATTCGATTGATCGGGAGAAATGAATTTTTGAGTGATGATAAATGTAGGTGTAAGGTATTATCCCTAGGGTGAGAGCATCCCATGTTCCATGATGCCCTGTTGGAATGTATTCAATCAAGGGTAATCCCGGTCTTCCTTCTAGCTATACTTAGAAATCCATCATCCTGGGATTCAGAAATCCCACATTACACCCTCCAACGCGAGGCTCATTCAGCGAGCTTGTGAAATAAATTTGAGCCCCATCGCATACTCCTTCCCGACCTGCCATTCACAGATCTTGAGTTGGGAGTGACAATGGAACCCCGTTTGATACAACTAGACAGCCGTAGACACCCACACCTAAGTCGAAGCCCTTTTTTTCAACCTATCTCCTTAAAATCTTCACATACCTTCACTTTGTCCTCTAATTTCCCCGTGACATTGACAGGTATGAGCTGAAAATTTACCGTTTAGATGATCGAAACTATAGATGTAGACTGAATAAGTTAATTTCAGGTTAAAGTTGATAGTTTCAACCCATTGGGGGGTAAAGACTTAAGAGTGAACAAAATTTCACCGAAAATAGTGAAAATGTAGAGAAATCAGGTTTTGACCTCTAAGAAGGAGAAATATTATGATATAGATAGGCTCATTGCGTAGGTCAGCTTCTCCTACCCCAAATTCATATATGGCACGTTGAATAACTCCTTCCGGTTTGTAAGATATGTGTGTCACAAGGTGCCTCCGCCGGCCCGCGTTGTCACCTCGCCGATCCGCATGGCCGCCCCGCCAATCCGCGTTGTCACCCCGCCAACGGTCCAGAGGACCACGTTGCCCCTGCCGAACTAGCGTTGTCACCCCGCCGGCCCAAGTTGCCCCATCAAAATTTCTGTAATTTTCCGTCAACTTCAAAAATTCATATCTCACTCGATATAACTCTAATTTAGGTGATTAAAAAGTCAGATTAAAGCTTAATGAGTCTAGTTTCATATAAAAATAAGTAAAAAATATAATAAAAACTTTTAATATAGTTGAATATGGGTTGTTGTGATAACTATATAAAAATTATTAAGTCCGGACAACTGTTGCTTCGAAAATTTTAATAATTTATTTACAACTCTAAATGATATGAAATTTAGTGGGATGACTTAAAACTTGACAGAAAATCATTATAAAAATTTAAAAAATAATCCAATTACTAAAAGTATAAGAAACGTTATATGTCAGTGGATTTTTTTAAGATCTATGGGATTGCTTATATCTCGGGACAAGTTCACAAGGTCTATTCAACTCATCATGCATATCCCGGGATCTCGCGATCCCATTCCTCCTAATACCGTGGGATTGGTTCGGCCAAACAGGCCCTAAAGGTAATGATGGTGATGTCAGTGGATTGTCTTAAGATCCATGGTAATGATCGTGTCTGTTTGGCTCGCCTAGCCAATCCTATGATCTATCTTCCAATCCCTTCTAATCCCATCCAATCTATGCGGCCAAACAGGCCCTATATGATTTTGGGGTAGGAGAAGCTACTTTAACTAACCAACCTGGTTATTTTCCAAGATTCCATCAGGTTGATGGTCGAAAATTTATTTCACTCACTTAGGTTAAAGTTATAAGTTTATGTTAAAGGTTTAGGTTAATGTTATAGGTTTAGTTTTAGGTTTAGGTTATAGGTTTAGATTTGAGAATAAGTTTAGGTTATAAGTATAGGTTTAGGTTAGGTTGTAGGTTAAAGTTTAGGGAATTGAGTTTAGGTTATAGGATATATGTTTAGGTTAAGGTCTAAGTTGTAGTTATAGGTTTTGGGATTTGAGAATAGGTTTAGGTTATAAGTATAGGTTTAGGTTTAGGAATTCGGGTTCGGGTTTATGTTTCGGTTTAGGTTATAAATTATAGGTTTATGTTAAGGTTTAGGTTTAGGTTATAGGTTTTGGGATTTGAGAATAGGTTTAGGTTAGGGTGTAGATTAAGGTTTAGGGAAATGACTGTGAAGGAAAGGGGGCATGACCGTGAAAGGCGTCGAAATGATTGTGAATCAACATGGAATAGGCGGGAATGACCGTAATATGCATGAAAATGATTGTGAAGTGAGGCGATTGGACCACGAAATGCGCGGAAGTGACCGTGAAGTGAAGGGTCATGACCGCGAAATGCGTTGAAATGACCGTGAATCAACACAGAATAGTTGGGAATGACACTGATATGCATGGAAATGGAGGTGAAGTGAGGCGATTGGACCGCGAAATGTGCGGAAGTGACCGTGAAGTGAAGACACGGGACCACGAAATGCATCGAAATGACCATGAATCAACACAGAAAAGGCGGGAATGACCGTGATATGCATGGAAATGGAAATGAAGTGAAGCTTTTTGACCGCAAAATACCCAGAACTGACCGTGAAGTGAAGAAGCGTAACTGCGAAATGCGTCGAAATCACCGTGAATCAACACGAAAAAGGCAGGAATGACTGTGATATACATGAAAATGGGGGTAAAGTGAAGTGATTAGACCACGAAATGCACGATACTTACCGTGAAGTGAAGACGTGTGACCGCGAAATGCGTCGAAATGATAATGAATCAACACGAAATAGTTGGGAATGACCATGATATGCATGGAAATGGAGTTGAAGTGAAGCGATTGGACCGTAAAATGTGCGAAAGTGACCGTGAAGTGAAGACGCGAGACCGCGAAATGCGTCGAAATGACCGTGAATCAACACGAAATATGCGAGAATGACCGTGATATACATAGAAATGGGGGCGAAGTGAAGTGATTGGACCACGAAATGTACGGAAGTGACCGTGAAGTAAAGACGTGGGACCGTGAAATGTGTTGAAATGACCGTGAATCAACACAAAATATGCGAGAATGACCGTGATATGCATGAAAATAGGGGTGAAGTGAAGCGATTGGACCGGAAAATGCACGGAATTGACCGTGAAGTGAAGGGTCATCACCGTAAAATACGTCGAAATGACCGTGAATCAACACGGAATATGCAGGAATGACTGTGATATGTATGGAAATGGGGGTGAAGTGAAGCGATTGGACCGCGAAATGCACGGAAGTGACTGTGAAGTGAAGATGCGGGACCGCGAAATGTGTCGAAATGACTGTGAATCAACACGAAATATGCGAAAATGACCGTGATATGCATGGAAATGGGGGTGAAGTGAAGCGATTGGACCGCGAAATGCGCGGAACTGACCGTGAAGTGAAGGATCATCACCGTAAAATGCGTCGAAATGACCGTAAATCAATACGGAATATGCGGGAATGACCGTGATATGCATGAAAATGAGGGCGAAGTGAATCAATTGAACCGCAAAATGCACGGAAGTGACCGTAAAGTGAAGTCGCGGGACCGCGAAATGCATCGAAATGACCGTGAATCAACACGAAACATGCGGGAATGACCGTGATATGCATGGAAATGGGGGTGAAGTGAAGCGATTGGACCTTGAAATGCACGGAACTGATCCTGAATTGAAGGGTCATCACCGCGAAATGCGTCGAAATCACCGTGAATCAACACGGAATATGCGAGAATGACCGTGATATGCATGGAAATGGGGGTGAAGTGAAACGATTGGACCGCAAAATGCACGGAAGTGACCGTAAAGTGAAGACGCGGGACCGCGAAATGTGTCGAAATGACCTTGAATCAGCACGAAATGTGCAGGAATGACCGTGATATGCATAGAAATGGGGTGAAGTAAAGCGATTGGACCGCAAAATGTGCGGAACTGACCGTGAAGTGATGGGTCATCACAGCGAAATGCATCGAAATCACTGTGAATTAACACGGAATATATAAGAATGACCGTGGTATGCATGAAAATGGGATGAAGTGAGGCAATTGGACCGTGAAATGTGCGGAACTGACCGTGAAGTGAAGGGTTATCACCCCGAAATGCGTCGAAATCATCATGAATCAATACGGAACCTAAGTCGAAGCTCCTTTTTCTAACCTATCTCCTTAAAATCTTCACATATCTTCACTCTGTCCTCTAATTTCCCTAGGACATTGATAGGTACGAGTTAAAAATTTAACGTTTAGATGATCGAAACCATAGATCTAGACTGAATGAGTTAATGTCGAGTCAAAGTTGATAGTTTCGACCCATTGGGGGGTAAGGACTTAAGGGGGAATGAAATTTCACCAAAAATAGTAGAAATGTAGAAAAATCAGGTTTTGACCTTTAACCGGGAGGAATCTTATGAAATGGATAGGTCCATTGCGTAGATCGACTTCTCCTACCCGAAAATCATATATGACATATCCTAAGGGGCATTACCGCCGCCTGGGAAAACACCTGACAAATTGACCCCGCCAACCGGCATGGTCACCCCGCCGCCCGCGTGGCCGCCCCGCCAACGGTCCAGCGGGGCGCGTTACCCCCGCCAAACCGGCGTGGTCACCCCGCCGGCCCGAGTTTAGATCTCTATAGCTACGTACTACGTATTTATGGCTATGGTTATAATCCGTAGCTATTGTTCTGACCGTAGCAAATGACTTCAGAATTTTTTATTTTTTTTTTTTTTTGAATCTTTGTTTTTTGTTTTGTCCCATCATGAGGTTTATGTTATATCCAAACCGTCCATTTATTTGACGAGCTCATATTAAGGCTTGAGACGGAAAATAAGATAGATCTAACTATCAAATGGACCACACTTTAAAAGGCAGTGGGGAATTGAACGTCTGTTGCTCTTTGTGGTGTGGTCCAGTTGATCTTTGGATATGAATTTTTTTTTTGATAATGCTCCAAAATGATCTCGAGAAATATGGATGAATATTTTGGATATAATAAATACATAACTATGGGCCAACGTAACGTTGATCTATTTTGAACCGTTCGTAAGAGTTGGAGGAGCGTCAACGCTGGTCTTCGAGCACCAGCCGCTCCGCTTGGAGGAAAGAGCACAGGCATTTTCGACCTTTGGCAAGGCATCCGTATAGCTGGGGCGTATTCTCGCAAGGGAAAATGAGGTGGGCTTAGTTTCCTAAATGGGCCAAAAATAGGTCGTACAGTCGTAAATTTCTCATATATATATATATATATATATATATATATATATATATATATATATATATATATATATATATATATATATATATATATATCAAGGTGGGCGCAGGGTAAGGGCCGCACCCAATGGACGCGGTTTGCGTCCTACCCGGCCTACAGTGATGTAAGTGTTTTATCCACGCCGTTAATCGTTTTTCTGAAATCATTTTAAGTTACTGTGAAAAATATTAGGCAGTTATAAGTCTTAAATGGACCACGAAGTGGGGATTGAACGTCCACCATTAAAAAGTTCTTAGGAGCTTGAGAAGCTTCGGATCAAGCTTATATTTGTGTTTTCACTTCATCCACGTCTGCATGACCTAATAAAAGCTTCAACGGTGGCCGTCATTACCACTGCAGCTTCCTTTGGTGTGGTCCACTGGAGTAGTGGACCTGCCTCGTTCTCTGGGCCATAACTTAAAATGGTCTAATAAAAGCGATTAACGGCGTGGATAAAATACCTACATCACTTTGGGCCCTGCAGAGCCCTGCCCGGACGGATTACCGTCCGGGCGGCGGTAGAACGCAATCCGCGTCCGTACCGAATCCGCTCACCGATGATTGACGTCGCTAGAATGCACACGTTTTCAACATTAACAAGGGGTAGATGATATGGTAATCTAGACGGTTCGTTAGTTGAGTTCTGCGGTAGATGGGCCGTTGGCGGCCTAAGTCTAAACGCAAACACATCACACGTGCCAAATCAGCACATGTTTGTGATACGGGACGTTCTTCATGTGGGGTTCTCCCTTTCAAAATCAATCGTCATGTGGGCCACACATGTACGAAGAAGTCCGATTGTTGGAGAAACGCTAACCAACGGTCCCCATTAAATGTTCATGTATTTCTCACTTGATGAATGGGCCAGCATGACTTTTAGGGTACCGCACATTCAATAGGTATAACGTGGAATGAACGTCCCGGATGCTGTCCCCAGACTCTCTACACGCCACCTTATCACGAGTGTTTTGGTCTTTCGAGGTGCTACATTCATGAAGGAGTAGATGTTCGTACGTGTGCACTCAGAAATGGTTAACTCGGCACACGTATAACTCAAATAAAACCGTTCAAGTCATGAGACCCACTGTTTATCTAAAAAACCCAAGAATCAGATTGATTGAATGATCCTGACCAGTTATCAACGTACATTTATTTGTTGAATACAGTCCGTTGGCTACTTTTCATTTTAACCATCCATTGAATGGCCACATATTTTCCATTTAGTAAAGGAACTCAAGTGTAATGTTTGGTTTACGGTCCTAAAGCAGGGCCTGGCCACGATTTTAAAATGTTTAATTTGATTTTCCTATACGCGCGTGTACAATTTCTTAGCGCCTGTTTATGAACCACCATCCTCTTCCAGAGTATCAAAGTGATTCCGGTAATGGGCTAGTTCTGATACACTTGCCATAATCCGTCCTGAAAATCAGGCCCAACACAGTCCTAGTCAGCCTGGATCCACGTTCATTTGGCACCCAAATCAAATCCGTGCCTGACCATGAGCCGTTGATCATCTGGGAACTGGGCCCAATCTGCAGACATTGATAATAGACCCAAAATTCTCAACCTCATAGACTGAAATGCCTGCAAGGAGAATTTTGATCGATGGTTGACATTCAGGCACAGGGGCCACTTGCACCCTCTTCCAAAAGACACTAAATCCAAACCGTTCAGACTAATTAGAAAATGCCATGACCTGGTGGTTCAACTCATTTCATCACCTTTCAAATTGCTATGATCATTCTAATAATAATAGACGGCGGAAATGGGCCAGGCCCTGCCGCAAAGTAGGACAAGATGATACCCAAGCACTAAGAAATTCTACTTACCATACAGTGGGCCTAGATGGGATTAAGTGGGCCATGAGCTGAATCATCAGACGGCCATGAATAGCTGTGAGAAGGCCTAGAAGTCATTATCACACCATTTATCTGGAAATTCAGTTGTTCCAACAAATCAGAGTACAATATGCACAAATCAGACCTCAAATTCATCAAATAAATTCACGTGAAATAGGAAATTTTCATGACTGACTGAACTGAAGAAAATGCTGAAACAATGTAAAAGAAAGTCTTTTTTACATCCTTCTGTATAAATTCAAAACAGACTACCAACAACCAGTAATGTTTCAGACCTTGGTATAAACAAATTTTCATGGATAGATCCATCTAAAATAGTCAGTGGATTGAATGAATTGGATCTTACGGATCCGTTGTATGTATAAACTATAGATTACAACAACATGCGGATGAAGTAGAATTTGATTTAGTCGTAGGTAGTTGTGATTGAGACAAGGAAGGGTTGTTAACAGTCACCATTAATCATAGAAAGAGGCCACAAAAGTCCCTAAACAGTCTTAATAATAACCGATACCTAACTCGGATTAAAAAATAGAAAGAAAGGTCTAACTGGTGGCCTATAATTGATATTAAAGAAAAGAAATGCCATGATAGACACCGATTGCGTATTGAGTAAACTCTGTGGGGCCCACCATTATGCGTGTCTTATTCACGCCGTCCACTCTTTTTTCCAGCTCATTTTAGGGCATGAGCCCAAAATTGAAGGATATCTGAAGCTCAAGTAGACCACGCCACATGAAATAGTGGGGATTGAATGCGTAGAGGCCCAAAGTGATGTTTATTTGTCATCCAACCTGTTCATAAGGTCACAAAGACATGAAAGGAAAACACGTCTCAGCTTGATCCAAAAGCCCCTAAGAAGTTTTCAACGGTAGGCATTCAATTCCCACTGTTACATGTGGTTTGGTCTACTTGAGCTTTGGATATACTTCAATTTTGGGCTCATGCCCTAAAATCAGCTGGAAAATGGATGGACGATGTGGATAAGACGCATATATTCCAGTGGGCCCCCATAGAGGTTACTCAGTACGCAAAATCCAAGGAAAACACATGTATCAGTTTGATCCAAAAGCCCCTACAACTATAGGCATTCAATTCCCACTGTTACATGTGGTGTGGTCTACTTGAGCTTTGAATATACTTCAATTTTGGAATCATGCCCTAAAATCAGCTAGGAAAATGGATGGATGGTGTGGATAAGACACATACATTCCAGTGGGCCCCATGTAGTTTACTCAGCAGGCTATGGCGTACTAAGTTACTCAATAGGCAAAATCCACCTCCTGCCATCATCATCCCGATTGGATATGTATGATCTTTGGGCAGTCCACCAACAATAGAAACTACCAGATCAACAGTCTGAATCACTGAATGATAGGCCCCACCTGTATAAACTGAAAATCCGGATAGTATGAATAAACATAGGCTGAGAATCATAAAAGAGTTCTCCTAAATGCTATAGGAGATGCACTATGAAACCCGATTTCATGAAAATGATGATTGCGATATAGATCCTACAAATCCAAAGCAGGGCTGCAGAAGAGAGACTGCTAGCTATGACAGTGTGTAGAGTGAGAGCTGAGAGTAGGTGATTAATCATCATCTCCCACCATTAAAAGAGGTTGGTGGGAATCTAGCAAGCATTTCAAAATGTAAATTTTGAAATGCGTGTTCGGACTCCACCATACCATCATTGGATGGTGGGAGATATCTGGCACCGATTCTCGCCGCACACTGCGCATGCACAATCTTCCTATTTTTGGATAAGAAGAAAAGAAGGCATGCAATCCGATCTCCAAATTAGTGGAGACGATGCACTGGATCCACTTCTGAGGGTCCCAACTGAATGTCGGTGGGTCCCATTGTTTCTGCATATAGCTAACACCTAATCATCCACTTAGAAATCAGTCATAGTACCAATAGAAGACCTCTTTGGAAAAAACCGATTTGTAGAAGGAAAAAGGTTAGGCTCCCATTCATTGAATTGGGTCTTTGTAAAGGGACATTTGCTTGAATACATCCCGACATATTGCAATACGATATGTCATGACTTTGGCCTTTGAAGTTGGGTCATCTTCCGATAATCCAAACCATCTAAATTACAAGTCTCAAATGGGAGCTTTATCAAATAAACAGTTTGTGTCATTGAAAAGGTCCCAATTCCAACTGTTAGAGTCTTGTCACATCTTATTGTAAAACATTGGGATGTATTCAAGCAAACCTCTTGTAAAGGCAGCAGCAAAAGAACCTTTACTATGATAGGGGGATTTGGTGGCAAGGGATCTTCAACTCGAGTTGCTGAACCAGCTCCAAACCTCACTTCATCTCATGCTCTGGAATCTCCATTTGCCCTTTCCAGCTATCGATACAGAGAGGACATGCATGAAAAATACAGAGACCACTCCTGAGACCAAAATAGAGACAGCACAAACATGAGATGGATGGGAGAATAGAATGAAGAGGGCTATTCCAGAAAAGGATCTGATTTCTTTAGACCACGTTTGGATGCACAGGTGGATTGAATTGTAAAATTTAACAAATTGGGAAATGCCCAAATCGCAATTCCCTTTCTTGCAATAATGTTATTTTCAAGTCAGACATGGAAGCAATGCAACTTCAATTTGAGGGCAAATCCTCATTATGAATGGGACTGAAGGTATTCGCTCATTTCCTCTATAAACTATTATTTTAATTCAATTCAATAGTGCAATCAAACACAGCCGTATGTTTAAGACCCATTTTCTATGATGACTCCAAAAAGGCTCGGGAGTCTATGGCTGCTTAATATTAGAACACATTCAACGTCTCACAACGAGCATAAGCTAAAACATAGATCGGATATTTAAGAACATGAATCCATCAATAAACCCACTTACTCATTTCATCAACAGATATAGAAATGGTGAGATTTCAACTTCAAATGAATGAAAACCAGCAGCAGCAACCAATTGAAGCTACATAGTTGCATCATGGATGCCATGTTGAACATATTCCATCCATTGACGAGAATTATATGACCTGCAAACAAGGATACATACAAGGTTCCAGTTTATCAAGTGGGCCCATCATCCTGTGATTCAGGCTGTTGATCTAAATGGGCCAATGATGGATGTAACATGCACAAAATATCCCACACTGAAAACCCTAGCCATCCAATCTACGGCTCATTTCTGAACCGTTCATTCACGGGCCACTAAAGGAAATGCTAGGATTGTGATTCAAGGAGATCCTTGGATCATGATCTATCCACTGCTGGGTCCTTCAGATCAATGGTCTGGAACTCTTGGATCACTAAACCATGGGCGCCCATTTACAAACAAGGACCAAGTAATATACATATCATAATTCAAAACTCCGAAAACTCGAGTCGACTTGATGTTCTGCCTGGTCGAGTTTACTGACTTGACCCTACTCAACTTGATATTTCCTCCAAGCAATAAACTGAAATCACATGAAGAGAAGAAATGGCATTCCTTATTCATTTAAGTTTCAATGAAGAAAACAAGACCTATGGAAGTTATTTAATATGAAGACAGGCCAGTAATGCAGAGATTTTCAATGCGAAATATACATCTGTTGGGTGATTAGAGTAATATAACAGGATCTAATTCTAGCAATGCTTATGCAGAAGAAACATCTGTTTATTAAAAAAAAAAATGAAGATCCAGTTATGGCACATGAACATGTGCTGATGTTGCACATGTGCGAGAAGTGGAACCACTTCTCAGGTGGACCCCACTGGGAATGTGGCATGGCCTGAAAATCAGGCAGGCTGCACGTGTACATTGCATATGGACCCTGCCATCTCTTTTTAACCTTCTATTTTCCACACATGTGGTTCACCTGATGAATGAAATTGCCTGAATTTCATGTCACAGAGCAGAAAATGGTGGGATGCACCTGATTAATGGCACAGATCTTGCACACATGTGCCAACTTCATTCACATTTCTCGCTGTACATACACACCAAGAGAAGGCCTCCTTCCTCCATAGAATAGAATCCAGAACAGCCCTGGCAATCCCTGCCGTCGATAGACATCTCAAGACACCAAATATCTCTTCCATCATCATGTTCTACCAAACACACCCCATAGCTTACCCCGGCCAAGGTTCTCCAGAAGCTTCTTAGCCCCCTCAACCTCCATCTCAGCGAGCTTCTGCAAGAACACACAAGCCCCTGCAGCTATCATCCTTTTTCTACACTTTTTCGACTGTGAAACCGACATCAAGATTGAAATGGGGTACTTCTTCTCCATATTCCTGACCGTCGGATCAAGAAGCTGGACCACACTCTCCACTCCCCTCTCCTCCTTTCGAAAAATCCTTCTATTGCCTGCAAACAACAGAACCGACGACAACACCTTTGCAGCCACCTCTCTCTCTTCAATGGCTTTTGCATCCAGCATCCTAACCAAATTCGAAATGCACCCACATTCGCCCATCTCCTTCCGAGTCTTCCCACTGAAGGCCAATTCATGAACAGCCGTCGCTGCGGCGATCCTCACAGTCACAGCTTCACAATTCAATGCCCCCACGGTCCGTGGTACAAATCCAACAGAGGCTAGTACATCAGCGACCGATCTGCAAGAACACAGATTCCTCAACAGCCCAATGGCCACTTCAAGGCTCTGGCCAGCCGGAGTCCCGTCCCAGTAGTTCTTCAAACACTCGATCCCGCCTTCTTTCATAACCAAGACCTTCAAGCTATCGTCGTCGTTCTCCGAAACCAGATTACACAAACACCCAATTGCATTTTCTTGAGCAGCGAAGGTCCCAGAAGCTGCAAGTCCGATCAGGACAATGACTGCATTCTCGTCAATGAAATTCTGGTGGATTTCTGGGACCCCTGCAAGGTTCCTCAGCACGCCGGCTGCAACTGCCTGCGACGCCGGCGTGCCTCCCTGGCAGATTTCAAGGAGCGATGATACCCCACCGCGGGACCCAATAGCCCTGGCGTTCTCCTTCGTGAAGCTCAGCGCCTGGAGCGCACAACATGCCTTCTCTTTGGCGAACCCACTTCCGGATTCGAGAACCCGGAGGAGATGATTCAAAAGCAGGATGCCCTCGGCAACAAGGACGTGCTTGCTACTATCGACAGTCGAGATTCGGGCGATGACGGAGACGGCTTTCTCCTTTATCTCAGAGCAGCTTGAATCGAGCAGCCGGACGAGGACTGGGACGGCGCCCTGTGCGACAGCGATGAGGACGTTCTTGTCGTCGTCTCGGAGCAGAGCGATCAGCGAATCCATGGCGGCGATCTTTGAATCGGAATTGCCAATCTGCAAACGGGTGATAAGATTGCGGGCCTCGACTCGAATTGCCTCTCGTCGCATGACGGTCATTGATGAGGCGGAGGCAGTGGGGTTTTCTAGGAGGACGCCGCTCTTGATGAGGAGATCAGCATCGTGGATGTGATGGTCGAGACGGGCGGCAATTGAGTCGAGGTCGGATTGGGTGCGGAGCTTGCCGATTGGAGGGGTGGGATTGCGGCAGAGGGTGGCGAGGGAGATGGCATCGGAGAGGGATTGTGAGAGAGAGTGGAGGAGGTCGGAGGAGAGGGGATTGGAGGGGGAATCGGAGAGGTCGGAGAGGTGGGATTGGAGGGTGGGGATTTTGGATTTGATGGTGGACCATTTGGATTTGAAGGATTGGATGTGGGGTAACTGTGAATCGAGGGAGGAGAGGAGGTGGAGAGGGTGGTCGGCTTCTTGTAGTTTCATGGCTGAGAGAGAGAGAGAGAGAGGTTGTTGGGTTTCTGGTGTGATGATGAAAGAGAGGTTTTCTGTAGAGAGAGAGAGAGGGAGAGGTTTTTGTTGTTGCAAGAAGAAAGTGGATAGAGAAAATTGAAGATTCGGGTCTTTGGTGGTTGATTGATTACCCCCAAAAAAACGAAAAGGAGAGAGAGAGATTATTGTGTTTTTGGTGTGATGATGAAAGAAAGAGATAGGAACTGGCAATACGGAAAAGAGTTTTTCAGGGTTTTGGGTGGTGTAGAGAGAGAGATAGAGAGTTTTTCAGGGTTTTGGGTGGTGTAGAGAGAGAGAGAGAGAGTTTTTCAGGGTTTTGGGTGGTGTAGAGAGAGAGAGAGAGAGGTTTTTGGGGGGTTATTGTTGTATGAAGAAGGTGAATAGAGAAAACCGGAGAAGACTTTGGGTCTTTGGTGGTTGATTGATAGAAAACTGAAGAAGCTTTGGGTCTTTGGGTGGTTAATTGATTCCCACCAAAAAGAAAGAAAAGAGAAGAAAAGAAAGGGGAGAGAGAGAGAGAGAGAGAGAGAGAGAGAGAGAGGAAAAGGGAAGGAAAGGAGAGGAGAGGGAAGATTCAGGGAAGTCTTGGGGCGTGTGATGCTGTTTGCTGGAAGGAGAAGGGAAGTGTGGTGTGGTGGGCAATGTCAGGACATCGATCCCTGAATAATGCAGTTCTGGGAAATGTGAATGGACGGCTACTCGGTTTGGGTAATCGTCGTCGCTCTCCCACCCCTTTACTTTTCCTTGGTTTTTGCAGCATATGCGGTGTTTTTCTCGACATTTTAGATACACCTGATCCGAAGGGTTAAAAGGTGATTCAGCTTTTCCTTTCCCCCTCTCAACTGTCCGTAGCTCCATGTGCTTCTGGGACTGGTTGTACTTATTTTCCTAAATGACAGATATGCAGCCTAACTTCATCATTACCATTTTGAGCAGCAGTTGAATTTGGGAAAGATTAATCTGCGGTTTGGCTGAATGTAGAACTCCAATAGATTCAACCCAATGGTACTTGGCTCTAATTTCAGGATGTCCACATCTTAGGACCCACTTAGCATGGGTTGGATCTTGTATGGCATGTCATTCAACTAACGTTTTCAGTATATTCTCATGTGGGACATTTAGAAGGGAAAATGTCATTTCACAGTTCTCGTTCAAACAGAGTCTTCACATTCGTGCACCTCCCATTCTGTTCATCCACTCATTCACACTCATGTTTGGATTTTAAGAGAGCTTGTTGGCAATTTAGACCAGCTCAGCTTGCTATGTATCCTTAGATATCATGTGTTTCCCTAGCTCACTTCTTTCACATTGGAGATTAGTCAGGATAGTCCCGAAGAACCGTTACATAGTAAAGCAATCTTTCCACATAACACATGGGAGAGTGATGTATTGGTCGGGTCTACTCATGTATTAGCGGCGTGATGGATGGATTATTGATGTAGAGCTAGAGTTGGGCATCAGACCGAGTCAGACCGAGTTAGGTCCAACTTGACTCGGTCTGAGTTATACATGGCCTGACCCGAACTCGGTCCGATCTAGAACCGAGTCCAGGTCATCTGACTTGAACCGACCCTAACCCATGCTGGCCTGAACTAATCCAAGTCCAACTCGGTTAGGAAAACCGAGTCGGATCGGATTGGGTAAGGTTCGGATCGGTCCATTTTTTTGAGACCTTAATTCTAGCCTCCTGACTCATGGATGTTTCCCACTTGAATGTAAACTACTGACCATTTTCTTCTATTTTCACTCTCCATTTGATGAGCAAAGTTGAAACAGATAGGGATTAGGGGCATTGCATTTCTTTACTGTGGACAATACACAGTAAGACCCACTTAATAGATAGCAGGGATTGACCAGGTATACCGCCAGCTGTGTAGAGTGGCAATGCAACAAGACTGGTTCATCACACAATGAACTGGAATTAACCCCTCTCTCACAAAGTTCTACATGAGATCTTCAGGGGGCAAGTTAGCAAAATCACATAATGGGACACTAACATGTGTGGGTGGGACAAAATTACATAAACCAAAACCAAATAAGAACTGAACTAAGAAGAAGAGGATTGCATTTATCGGCTCTGTGAGGAAAAACCTCCAAGTTCAAATTCTGCATCTTCCTTGCAGGATCGAAACGCCCTAAAAATGTAAAACTCTCTCAGTTGAATCCAATAGAGGATAGAAACAAATAATGAACATCGGAAGGCTAGCTAATTCCATGCGCACGGGTAGTGAGGGACGGGTAGGGTTTTGGGGGATTTAGGGTTCGGGTGCGGTATAGAGGGACGGCCGGACGGGTAGGGTAAAAACATGAAATATGTAAAAGTATACACACATACACACACATATACACTGAGGGTAAAATAGTAAATTACTATTCAATAACACATCCGGTCCGGTCTGAATCGGTTCGACTCGGTTCCAATCGGATTGGTGCGGTCCAATTTGATAATAACCCAAACCTAATCCGATTAACGGTCTGATCTTCCTGATCGTGCTCGAACCTGACCGATCCAAGCCATCAGTTCGGTGCGAATTGGGTCGGATTTGATCAAATCGGGTCGAATCCACCGGATTGCTCCCGAGATGCCCAACTCTATGTAAAGCGGGTCATAGACACTTTCATGTTCAAGATGGATCAGAAGCAGAATTCATCAAGACCATCAAAACCTTAAAACAGGCATATCTCGCAAACCACAATGAGTTGGGTAGGACGAGCTACTTAAGTCAAACAACCATTTCCCATGCCGAATTTGTGGGATTGCATCAGATCGACGGTCAAATTTTCTATTTATTTTTATTATTTCTATTTTTATTAAGTTTTAGTTTTATTATAACTCTTCATCCTTTAAGATTTAGGAGTTGTGTTTAGCATAAAAAGTTCTTAGAAAAATTAGAAGAATAATATGGTTAAGCCACATAAGACACTTTCTATAAATAAAATTGGTTCATCACACAATAAACTGGAATTAACCTCTCTCTCACAAAGTTCTACCTGAGATCTTCAAGGGCACAAGTTAGCAAAATCACATAATGGGACACTAACATGTGCAGGTGGGACAAAATTACATAAACCAAAACCAACTGAGAACTGAACTAAGAAGAAGAGGATTGCATTTATCGGCTCTGTGAGAAAAAACCTCTGAGTTTAGATTCTGCATCTTCCTTGTAGGATCAAAACGCCCTGAAAATATAGAACTCTCTCAGTTGAATCCATCAGAGGATAGAAACAAATAATGAACATCGGAGGGCTAGCTAATTCCATGCGCACGGGTAGTGAGGGATGGGTAGGGTTTTGGGGGATTTAGGGTTCAGGTGCAGTATAGAGGGACGATCGGACGGGTAGGGTAAAAACATGAAATATGTAAAAGTACACACACACACACATATACACTGAGGGTAAAATAGTAAATTACTATTCAATAACACATCCGGTCCAGTCCGAATCGGTTCGGCTCGGTTCCAATCGGATCGATGTGGTCCGATTTGATAATAACCCGAACCTAATCCGATTAATGATCTGATCTGCCTAATCGTGCTCGAACCTGAAGGATCCAAGCCATCGGTTCGATGCGAATCGGGTCGAATTTGGTCGGATCGGGTCGAATCCATCGGATCGCTCCCGAGATGCCCAGCTCTATGTAGAGCGGGTCACAGACACTTTCATGTTCAAGATGGATCAGAAGCAGAAGTCATCAAGACCGTCAAAACCTTAAAACAGGCATATCTCACAAACCACAATGAGTTATTCGACGTACCATATATGATTTTGGGTAGGACGAGCTACTTTAGTCAAACAACCATTTCCCATGCCGAATTTGCGAGATTCCATTAGATCGACGGTCGAATTTCCTGTTTATTTCCATTTTTACTATTTTTATTAAGTTTTAGTTTTATTATAACTCTTCATCCTTTAAGATTTAGGAGTTGTGTCCATTATAAAAAGTTCTTAGAAAATTTAGAAGAATAATATGGTTAAGCCACATAAGACACTTTTTATAAATAATAAATTTACTATTTAGAGTAAGTTACGAATTTTAGAGAGTTTTACTTGTAGTTTAATTCTGAAATTTTGTCCAGGCTTGAAATCCTTATTTAAAGGGTTGTAAGCTCATTTATTTCATTCATCAATCAAATTATGAATTTTATAGAATTTATTTTCTATTTTTCTTGCTTTTTTCCTCGTGGATTCAAGAAGTCTCTATGTGGAGTATAGAGAAGCTCCGTGGATTCGGAGTAGTTATCCTTGAGGAAGACAATAATCAACCTCATCACGTCAATTATGTTTTAAAAATAAAACCCATGAGTTGATTATGTTGATTAATATTTTTACAATTTATCCTACTATATAATTCATGTTAATTCTATTTGTTTTGCTTTTGAGACAAACCATCCATGCTAGAGCTTGTATATGGGTGGACCTAATTTGCACATTATCCACCATGTATCCTGTGGAGAGATGGCTTTGCTATAATAGCATTCTTCTTCTCCACTGCATCATCTCCCCTCTCATATAGAAATTCTAACATTCATAAACTCCCACATATCCAAGATACAATGCATTGACATTATGTTAGGATTTGAGGTGTGGACATAGATATCTTAGGGCTATTTTGGGAGCATAGGATTGAAATCCTAAAATTTGTAATCTTATATTTGAATTCCTAATTTTAATATCTAGAAATTTTCAGCCCTGTTTGGTAGCCTAGATTTTCAAAATCTTAAATTTGAGAACATGTATTTGGAAGCTTAGATTTTGGCTCTCTTGGATTCTTTGAAATATTTGGTGGAATATGTTGGATTTGTAGGTTGAAAATTCAATTCGATACATTGAGCTAAGGATTCTCGTTTGCAATAATTTGGATTTCACCCCTAATCTACTTGAATAAGAAATTGTGTCTAATGTTGACAATGAGGATAGAATCTGATGATCTTATGCACTTTACACTCTTTTAAAACTTGAGATGTAAGAAGAAATTTTCTGTACGTGTTGATAAGTAGACATTATTTATTAGAATGTGTGATGAAATAGCTTAATCCATCACATCTATTTCCTTAGGAGTTTCCATATTATAAAAGTTCACATCTCTCTGAAATATTGTAGGTATGTAATACAATCTAAACATGCCTAATCACAACTACTATGAAACTTCCAAGTAAATCTAAATAATCCAAAGGTCAAATCCAAATCAATTAATCATGTAAGGCCCAAATAGTAAAAGTCTTATGACATATTCATAAGATAATAAATGTGATTAATTAAATATTCTTGAATGCTCCTAAGATGGCATGCATTTGAGATATAAAAATGATCATTGGGTTAAACCAATTGTAAGAAGTCTTGCTCAAGAATACAGTGTTGGGGATTTTAACCTGCGGAATCACACAGATCTAGATCTAGGATAGTAATTCAATGGCAAGCACATACAAGAGAACACACAGATTTAACGTGAAAAACCCTTGTGGGAAAAAACCATGATACAAAGTGACGGATCTCCATTATGAAAATAGAAATTATGAAGAGAGAGAACTTACTCGATTTGAACAACCTCAAATCTCACCTTTGCTATACCCTTTAATTTCCCTAGAACCCCTTTAGAAAGCCTTAGAATTATTTTTCATACCCTAGAAAAGTCTTAGGAATACCTACTTATAGTTTAGACAACTTCCCTTCCACATCCCAGTTGCGAAAGGACTTAAAATCCGCAATCCGCATAAAATCTCGAAATGAATCTGCGTAACCACGACCGGTCGAGCGCCACCCACGATCGGTCGAGCATGGCCCACGACCAGTCAAGCACCTCAAACCCCAAAATTTTATGCTCATTGGACTTTTAGTCGAGCGGGTTACAACTAGTCAAGCCGCTCCCACGACTGGTCGAACATAACCCATGACCGATCGTGAACGTTCAAATTTAAGACATATCTCAATATACAATAATTCCAAGCTTTTGATGGCTTGTAAAAGTAGCCCTACCAATTTTATATTTAAAAGTAAATTCTATATTTCTCTTTTAGTGATTGTTAATTTTTGTAATGTGTGGCAAGTAATGACTTCGTAATGAATGCAAATGCCTTTAGAATGGAAGAGTACGGTAAAATTTTAAAGTAAAAAGGTTTTCTTATAAAACTAAAAAGAGGTAGAGTACGGCAAATGTCCTGCTTTCATAAATCCTAAATCCTAAATTTTAACTCCCAACCTCTTAAAATGTAGGATTTTGGAGGGTACCAAATGGCGTGGCCTATTTATTTTCTCCAATTACTACAATAATGTCGAGAAAATGAATGCAGTTTTATAGGATTTGTAAATACAGATTTACCACTTATAAACTTGAATTGTGGGTCAAATGTATAGATATCCAAGAGGCAATAAAAGAATTTGTAATTATTGTTGGGGAAAAATATGACTAATCCAGGAATTTGGTTATTCAATGGACTAATTCTACCAATGTTACTCGAGGCAATGGGCAAAACCGAGAAAAGATAAAGCCTAAAGGAGATACTTAGCTCGGATTTGTAGGATATGAATCCCGACCGAAGCTGAAAGAGTTAGGAGCCAAAGGCAAAATATGTAAGACACATGAAGTTGACTCGGTTAAAGAGGCAGCATTGTTTAAAGGGGTCGATAAAGGTCCTAAAGCTAAAGCCACCTGATCGACCGTGAAACCGACTTACATAAGGCTGGTAGTAGTGTTGGCTATCAGATTAAGAAAGGACATCGGTCCTGCATCGACTCTGTTTCATCCGACAGTAGGCAAAAAAGCTCCATCTTTGTAAGCCAGCCGAGATTGCAGAGTCTATTAAGGCCGAGCCAAGCAAAGGAGAGATGGTGTAATTTTAAACACCATCCTGAAAATCTTGTAAAAGGATTTCCGATCCCGAAAATCTCGAGATCGGGAAATATCCGTAAACAATTGATAATTAAATCAAATCTCCTAAAAATCAGGGAGAGAATCTCCTTACACCGGGACCTTTCACTCCTATAAAGAGAGGGCTCTCCAGGAACCAAGTGATGTGAAAAAAATAAAAATCCTAAGAAACTCCTCTTCCTGGATCCATACTAACTTAAGCATCGAAGGTTCCCGGCTCTAGCCAGGGTTTCTTTTCTCTCTCATTGTGTTGCAGGTAGGAAGTGCAAGGAGAGGCAGATTCGATTTTTTGCATTAACAATTATTATACTTTTTCAATGCATTATTATGAAAAATCTAAAATCCAAGCAATGACAGTAGTCAGTATATTGGACATGGAAATCGGAGGTTAAATCCAGTGAAACGAAGTTGAAGGAGATTTTACAAGAATCTAAAAAGTTGCTTGTAAATCCTAAGGGGTTGTGTGGCACCATGGATTTGGGGGGGATTTAAGGAGATTTCAAATCCCTTAGTTGTTCGGCACTATAAAGTAATTGGGGGTTTCAAATCCACGATGAGAGCTTAGATTACATCTAAAATCCCAAAACAACTAAATTGTCAATTGCATCACTATAATTACTTTAATATGATAATCAATGTCGTTGAAACATTGTCCATTTAAATCAATGGTTAGAAATCATTGGTTGGTCACTTAGACATGGTCTCGTGCTTGTGCCCATCCGAGATTTGGAATTTCATCCTTTTTGGGCAAAGTATATATTTTAGCAGGCTTATTACCATCATTGCATCAAACATTACATATGTTCACTAATTAGAGATATTAAAGTTAATTTAGTAATTAAATTCAAACCCCTGTAAATATACCATGCATAGTTACTTTTGGATTTAAGTTGATTCCAAATCCAGGGTGCTAGACATGGAGGTGTACATGAGTCGAGTTAGCTCGTTACCTCGTTCGGATCGACTCGGAAAAGCTCGAAACATTGCTAGGATCCGAGTCGAATCGGTTTTAATGAGCTCGAAACATTTCGAGTCGAGTCTGAGCTAAACCTAGCTCGACTTGATTCGACTTAGTATTGAGCTCGACTTGACTCACTTAGGCTTGGATTGACTCAAATCGATTTTTGAGTCGAGAATATATAGGTTTAGAAAAAAAAAAAAAAAAAACTTACCCGTTTGCCCAACTCTAACCCCAGCGGCTAGCACCCAAATCTTAACCCGTTCGCCTACCTCTAACCTGTTCGCTCAAATCTTCTCGGTCATCTGTTCACCCAAAACCAAACCAACTGTTTAATAAAATGACTTAACCAAGTGTAAGCTGATAGCTAAGAATGTATGTATGTGAAACAAATATCCATTTTTCTTAATTTTTATGTTGCCTAAAAGGTGTTTGATGAAATACCTATAAAAACCGTTGTCGCTATTTTACAAACAGTGAGAATTTGACATACAGTACATGTGTTTGTGAAAGTGCCGCAGAGGCGAACTCGGTTTAATCTTGGCCTGAACTTAGCTCGAACTAGCCTGAGCTACTAACCGAACTGAGTCGAGCTGGCTAGTCAAGCTTGAGGACTGAGCCGAGCCGAGTTCGACCTGCGGTGAGCAAGTGGCTGAGCCTTAGATCGACTCATGTACACATCTAGCCAAACACAATAGAAGGATTTCAAATCCAAGGGAGAGCTTCCGAATCCATGCTCCCAGACGGGCCCTATAAGACATTTTGATAATTTTCTTTTACATTCTTAGGACTTGCCATGTGCATGAGCCTAAAGATGAGGCAGAACGAAACCTAAGTGGACTACACCACAGGAAACCACAGGAAGCAGTGGGAATTAAAGGACAACCATTAAAAACTTCTCTGGGTCACGGAAGTCTTACATCAGGGTGCTTGTGCGTTACGGGGGTGTGGTACACTTGTACTTTGTATCTGCCTTAGTATGGCCTAAAATTCATGGATACATTTTTTTTACACACGCACTCACGGCCCCCACACGTACACCCACGAGCTTGCGTCCGACCAGGGGCTATGCGGGGCCTACAACGATTTCTGTGACAAATCCACTCCATCCATTGTTTTGCAGGAACACAATAGGACAATAGAACAGTACAATAAAAACGACACATCCAAAACTCACATGAACCATACCACAGGAAATAGTGGGGATTAAACGTCTGGGGTGACAGAAGTTTTGTGTCAGGATGATATTTGATCCTACAGTTTATCTAAGTGGTAATAAACTTATGAACGGCTTGGATGGCATATAAACATCATGGTCAGCTCCATAGATATTTCAACGGTGGACGTTTCCTTTCTTACAGTTTCGTTTGGTGTGGTCCACTTGAGTTTTAGATCTTCCTGATTTTTAGCTGTAAATCCTATTGAGTATTTAAAAACATATGGACGGAGTGGATTTTCCACGGAAATTTCTTCAGGCCCCACACAGCACCGGGGTGACAGGCAATCCGCTACCATCCACAGTTCGAATTTAACCTACGGCTTGATGTACTGTGGTGACATGATTACGGTAGTACTTCACCACCATCGGGAAGAAGAAGATGTAATGTTTTCTGACCGTGTACTTGGTGTATATGCATTTCAATTTGTACCATCCCGACCATCCAATCGATGCCCCTTGAATACAGGATTAAAAAGGACGCTAGTTGCCTGTGATCCCAAGCTGTGTGGGGCCCATAGTGATGTTTGTGTTATATCCACTCCGTCCATCCATTTCAACAGTTAGCTTTGAGATGACAGGTCAAAAATGAGTGAGTTCCAGTACATAAGTGAGTCCCGCCACCGGAAACAGTAAGCATTGGACGGCCATCATTGAAACCCTCGGGGGACCACACATGCTTTGGATTAGGCTGATCTATTTTTGTTTACCCTTCATCCAGATCGGTATCACCTTATGAACGGATTGGATAGTGTATAAACATAACGGTGGGCCAGGAAAGTTTCAACCACATGTGTTCAATCCACACCGTTTCTTAAGATGAGACCCACCTGACTTCTGGATCTCCTTGCTATTTGGGCTCATGGACTAAAATGAGCTAGCCAAAACAAAGGACCGAGTGGATATACAGCAAACGTCAGCCAAGTCGCCATGGATTAAAGATAGAGAGGTCAAAGAAAAATCTGATGGTTGAGATCATCTGACAATTGTGAGTTTTGGGCAGTGCTCCATCCAGAATAGGATGGGCTATTTCGATGGTCCTGATTCTCATAAATGTACTCCAAAGATCAGGTTGATGAAACACCACATATTAGAAAGAGTAGTCAACCATCATCGCAGACAGACGCATCAATGGTAGCTGGAAAGCTGTTATCTCTTTTGCTGACTCCGTTCCCTCAGTTTCATGCAAAGGTAGGCCCCACCAAAGAAGGAGCAAGTTATCTGGACGGGAATAGTCTAAAGCACCTGTTTTAATCGTGAATGCAAAACACGCAAGCTATGTGGAGTGCATCATTTTTCATATATAAATCTAATCCGTCCATCAGGTGAGAAATATTATTTTAACCGTACACAAAACATATAATTCAAATAGATAAGTGATATAGACCGTATCAATGGAAACAATATAAAATTGCTCCTAAAAACATTAAGTTCAACAGGAGTGGCCCTTAAAAGTTTGTATCATAATGATATTTGTATTTTAACTTCATCCTTGTGGGTTAAACCAGATAGACGGGTCTGATGAAAGAAAAACACCATGTTAGCCACGCGCCAACCCTATGGTGGGCATCTTATCCCAATTTTCCGTGTGGTGTGGCCCATTCTATAAATTTATTTATATGATGTATTTATCAGGAGCTATAATCGAATACATAACTTGATGGACGGAGTGGATTTTGTATATACTGCATGGTAGGTCCTGAAGAGCTTGGGTGTTTTACGTGCTGAGTAAAACAGGTGCTGCCGACGGTCTGCATTCATTTCTGTTTCTGTTGGATTGGAATCTCAGGTATACGGACACAAACATGTCGGCAATCAAATCGGTTGGTAGGATATGATCTTGGAACCGAGTATATATGCATGCTATGCTCGGGTTTTTTTTCGTTTATCAGGCCCAAAGTAATAGTAATCATTACCATTGATCTGATGTCGTCCGCTGTCGATGGGATAATTCCTTAAAATCTCAGAGACCGGCGATCTTAACCTTTCAATCAACGTCCTGAAAATATACGGCTAAGAAGTGTGTTGACATTCAATGGAAAAACGATAGAAATTCGATGGATAAGATCTGCCAAGGTGTTTTTGGGTCTATTGCAGCCATGGGTGGGCAACCAGATCAACCGTTCGGATCGTGGAAATGTTTTTCCCATGTGTACAAAATTCAGGGTAATCTATCTACTGATCAAGACAATTGATTTCCTGAGCGCCTCAGATACAGTAGTGGGCCACATTCAACAAAGAAGATCGGAGATTGTATGGATAGGATCTTCCAATCTGAGATATATGTGGACATGATTCATCCAAAGCGTGTCAGGCCAATGTTCTAGATCACATAACAAAGCGCGGCTCTCGCGCAAACTACAAACTCGACGTGCGAGGATATACTCGGCCGAGGTTCCTATGGATTCAGTACTGCCTGTCTAGCTCGGCAGGTGTGAGAGCATGGAATTTGAAGGAGCACCGAAAATTGTAGTTCATGCGACTACTACCTGCATGCGCTGCCATCAGAACTGTTCATATGGTGGGCCTAAAAAAGATGAACCAGTATATGGAAATCCAATTAATTGAAAGATCTCGTGGACCTCACCGTAGTCTGAAAAAAGACCAACGGTTTACATTCAATGATCAAATGCATATTAATTGGACGCTTTGTAAAATGTTATCTATTTAGCTTCTACACTGTCGTCTATCCATTGTTGGCACCTGATGAACGGTTATAATCACATAGGTGGGCCACTGTGTATGGATTTTGGTTATAAAAAAAAAAAAAAACTACAAATTTGGGTAGTCCAGCGAATTGCTGAACTGATCCGTAAAAGAAATAATTCGATGCACCTCCGATGCACCTTAATATAATCTACATCTATAAATTGAATTGTCGATCCTTACCGTCTATCTTTTGTTAAACCTTGACTTTATAATTTTCCACCTTTGATTGTTCAAAGTGGGCAGCTTCGCTTCAAAATTTCAAACTTCCTATTGCAAGCTCGCAATAATACGGTCAGGATCCTTCCGAAACATCTGACTGTTGACGGTGAGTCATTCTCCTTTAGACGATTGGCTTCTACGTGTAGAATAACCCGTTGCATGCTGGACGCGGATTAGATACTCACACGTGTTGTAAAATATTAATTTTAATAAAAATATTTTAATAATAAAAAGTTGTTTTTTTTGAAAAACTTTTGGGGCTTTGGGAATAGTCCCACATGGGAAAGAGAAGAGAAAGAAAAGTGATTTAAATGATAATAGTGGAGTACCATAATATTTGCCTACCTAGTCCGTGGACCATGGGACTTGCGTGTTCCAGTGCGAAGCACTGGAACACCGCGCACGCGCTCGCGCTCGGTCTCGGTCTCGGTCTCGGTCACGGTCACGGTCTCGGGCTCGGTGCGAGGGCGTGGGCATGTGAGGCAGTGTGGCTGTAGAGGCGCTAGTGGCGCACTTTGCACTTCGCACGTGCGCATCGTGTCGCAGAGGGTCGCTCCCTTCGCGAACCGCAGCGAGTCGCGGTGCGACTAGTGGCTAAGGCAGATGGTTGGTTGGACGAAAATCTAAAGGACTGAATGAGAGTCCCTTAGAATATATAGAGGGCTGAAAAAGAGCTGTTGCAGAAATTCTGTAACAGCTGTGCAATAAGTGCAGGGTCCAGCTGAAACTGCTGCATGGCTAGCCCCAACAGCTATAAAACGGCTAGCTGCTGTCTCACAACGGTCAGCATGCAGCAGCTTAATGGCCCATGCACAACGGTCAGAAAACGGCCATAAAACGGCTAGTTTTCTCAACAGCCAGAAAACGGTCATGGGATTTATTTCCCTGGACCATAACCCCCAGCCACCATAGCCTATAAAAGGAGGGCCTGGATAGGTTCCAAATCCATCTCAACTCACTCCAGCAACTCCATACGAATTCTAGAAAACAGCCTCTCAATACAGCAAGGTGTCAACCTTAGCTAGAAGAACAGACCAGCGGTGTGGTCTAGGACGGTTCAACCGAACCAGCAGGCTGAAGATTAGAACTTAATCGAGCAAACCACTTTTCTATTTTCTTCTTTTCTTATTTTGGGATTTTCCTTTATATTGTAATACTGCCAGAAATAGTGAAATTGAGTTCCATTTGGTGGGCCTTCGTGTTTGCTGAACGCAGACCCACACCAGGCTCGTCGTATCCTAGAAGCAATTTGCCTGTAACCTATCAGCATACTCAATTTACTTGAGTTGGGGCAAATAACGCTTTAAGGACAGCGTTTTCACACGTGCTTCAGCCTGTCCATATTATTTTCGGTTTCCCTATTATACAGAAACTACATTAATCTGTATAAATTTAACAACAATCTTAAAGCGTTATTTCTAAAATGGAAGCCGATAGCGTTTCATCTATTAAATTGATGAATCAGGACTTGATACGTCTTGATCGGTTCGATGGAACCAATTTTACAAGATGGCAAGACAAGCTGAAATTTCTCCTGACGGCGCTGAAGATCTACTACATACTAGATCCAAATCTGCAAGCATTGCCTGAAGCAACCGACAAAGACACACCTGAGCAAGTGGCTGCCCGTGCTAAAAGAGCCGAAGACGAACTATTGTGTCGTGGACACATTCTGAACGCACTCTCCGACCGCCTGTACGATCTGTACCAACAGACATCATCAGCAAAGGAGATCTGGGCCGCACTGGAATTCAAGTACAAGGCTGAAGAAGAAGGGACCAACAAATTTCTCATCGCCAGGTATTTTGACTTCAGCATGGTAGATAATAAACCGCTGCTGCCCCAAATCCAAGAACTGCAGCTAATAGTAAACAAAATCAAAGCGATCAAAATCGATCTTCCTGAATCATTCCAAGTTGGGGCTATAATCGCTAAATTGCCACCAATGTGGAAAGACTATAGAAAGAAGTTGCTGCATAAAACCGAGGACTACACACTGGAACAAATCCAGAAACACCTAAGGATTGAGGAAGAATCCCGTAACCGCGATAAAAAGAATGATAACGGGAATGCCTCGTCCAAGGTACATGCAGTAGAAAACACCAATAACAAGAATCCCGAGAAAGATGATTCCCTAAAACCCAATAAAGGGAAATTCAAGAAAAACGCCCAAAAGAAGAACGGAAAGTTCAAAGGCCCATGCCATGTCTGTGGAAAAATCGGGCACTATGCTCGAGTATGCCGATATCGCAAATCTAAAAAAGAGGCAAGTGCAGTAGAAGAAGGCGATATCGTGGCTATGATCACTGAAGTGAATACCATCCAAGGCAAAGTTCCAGGCTGGTGGTATGATACTGCCGCTACAGTACATGTGTGCTACGACAAATCAGCCTTCAAAACCTATGAGGAATTGACCGATGGTCAAGAAGTCCAAATGGGTAATGAAGTCCGATCGAAGGTCGTCGGCAAAGGAACTGTCGAACTGATATTCACTTCTGGAAAGAAAGTGATTCTAACTAATGTACTGCACGTCCCAGACATGAGGCGAAACTTAGTTTCTGGGGATCTTCTGGAAAAACCAGGTATAAGGGTGGTATACGAGTCAGGAAAACTGATTCTATCCAAGAATGAGAATTTTGTTGGAAAGGGATATGCTTGTAACGGGATGGTTAAGTTTTCTCTGAATGAAAGTAGCACTTCTGCGTATATGGTTGAATCTGCTGGACTGTGGCATGATAGACTAGCCCATATAGGGTATAGTACTTTGAAGTTCATGGCTAAGAATGGTTTAATCTCATACACAGATAATGAAACTAATAAATGTGAAGTGTGCATACAATCCAAAATGACGAAAAAACCTTTTCCAAGTGTTGAAAGATCGTCTCAAATTTTGGATCTTGTGCACAGTGATATCTGTGAGTTAAACGGCATTCTTACTCGTGGAGGTAAACGGTACTTCATAACCTTTATAGATGATTGCTCTAGATATGTGTATGTTTATCTATTAAAGAGCAAAGATGAAGCATTGAACATGTTTAAGATATATAAAGCAGAAGTAGAGAATCAACTAAGTAAGAAGATAAAAATTCTCCGTAGCGATCGAGGAGGAGAATACTTCTCGAATGAATTCGATTACTTCTGTGAAGAACATGGACTGGTACATCAATGTACAGCTCCATACACACCTCAACAAAACGGAATAGCTGAAAGGAAGAATAGAACATTAGTAGAAATGGTCAACTCAATGCTAATAAAAGCAAAGTTGCCACTAAATCTGTGGGGTGAGGCACTGCTTGCAGCATGCCATATAATAAACAGAATTCCGTCTAAAAAATATAAAGTATCTCCATATGAAACATGGAGAGGTAGAAAACCTAACCTAGGATATCTTAAAGTGTGGGGGTGTCTTGCATACTACAGAACTCCTGACCCAAAAAGAACCAAGTTAGGACCAAGAGCTATTAAGTGCGCCTTCGTAGGGTATGCACAAAATAGTAAAGCTTATAGACTTCTAGACATGGAGTCTAATACAATTATAGAATCAAGAGACGTTGAATTCTTTGAGAACTCACTATCCTTGGAGTCAAAGGATAATGAAATTCAAACTCCTAATAGAGAACCAAATAGCACAGCTCCACATATAATGGAAGCTCCCACTGAACCTCGTAGGAGTCAAAGAACTAGAATAGAGAAGAGTTTTGGAGATGACTATATAGACTCACAACGCATCATTTTTCATCTGGTAGAAGCAGATAGAGAAAATGTTATAAGACGAATACCTATAGTAATGACTATAGAAGATGATCCTAAAACATATAAGGAAGCTGTATCCTCTAGAGACTCAGCTTTTTGGAAAGAAGCTATAAATGATGAAATGGAATCTATACTATCAAATCAAACATGGGAACTAGTAAACTTACCTCCAGGTTCTAGACCCATAGGTTGCAAATGGGTATTTAGGAAGAAATATCACACTGATGGGACTATCCAAACCTTTAAAGCTCGACTAGTAGCTAAGGGTTTTAGACAAAAAGAAGGGATAGACTACTTTGACACATACTCACCTGTAGCTAGGATAACATCCATTAGGATATTATTTGCGCTAGCTTCCATACATCATCTTCACATCCACCAAATGGATGTAAAGACTGCTTTCCTGAACGGTGACCTCAATGAGGAGGTATACATGGAACAACCTGAAGGTTTCGTTCTACCAGGAAATGAAAACAAAGTATGTAGATTAGTCAAATCGCTGTATGGATTAAAACAAGCACCTAAACAATGGCATGAGAAGTTTGATTCCAAAATACTATCTCATGGTTTCATGCATAATGTAGCTGATAAATGCATATATTCTAAAAAAGATGGTAGTCATATCATTATTATCTGTTTATATGTTGATGATATGTTAATAATAAGTAATAAAATGGAAGGTGTGACTGAAACAAAGAAGTTTCTTTCTTCCGTATTTAAAATGAAGGATCTTGGACAAGTTGATACCATCTTAGGTGTCAAAGTTAAAAAACATTGTGGGGGTTATGCTTTGTGTCAATCTCATTATATTGAGAAGATACTAAACAAGTTTAACCATCTAAATATAAAGGAAGCAAAAACCCCATTTGATCCAAATATCAAACTAAAAGAAAATACTGGAAGAACAGTTGCACAATTAGAATATGCGAGTGCTATAGGAAGTCTTATGTATGCTATGCAATGCACTAGACCTGATATCGCATATGCTGTGAGTAAACTTAGTAGGTTTACTAGTAACCCCAGTAATGAACACTGGAATGCAATCAGTAGAGTCCTTGGTTACTTAAAAGCAACCAAAGACTTAGGACTATTTTATTCAGAGTTTCCTGCCGTATTGGAAGGATATACCGATGCAAGCTGGATATCGAGTGCAGGGGACAATAAGTCTACTACAGGGTGGGTATTCACCCTAGGAGGTGCTGCTGTATCTTGGGGATCCAAGAAACAGACTTGCATAACGCACTCGACTATGGAGTCTGAATTTATAGCCCTAGCTGCAACAGGCAAAGAGGCTGAGTGGCTAAGGGATCTTCTATTAGAAATTCCTTTTTGTGTAAAGCCTATATCGGCTGTATCACTACATTGTGATAGTGAAGCCACATTAGCTAGAGCCTATAGCGGTACTTATAATGGTAAGTCTAGACATATTAGTCTTCGACATGATTATGTCAGACAATTGATTCAAGATGGAATCATTGCTATTTCATATGTGAAATCAAGCAATAACCTGGCAGATCCTTTCACTAAACCTCTACCGAGAGAGGTAGTAAAGGCTACATCTAGAGGGATGGGGTTGAAACTCTTCAACCAAAGTTCCACCAGTGATGGTAACCCAACCTAAAATCAGAAAATCTCTAATCTTGGGTTTAATGGGTAAGAACAAGTCACTGATAAGTGGAAAGTTTTCAGCACTAAATTATATAACCTCATCCATAATAGATAAGTGCTGAGCGTTACGAAAGAGGGTTGAGTCTTAGAACTCTTAATGAATTCCAGTCTTTAGGACAAGTGTCTTATAGTAACGGAGACACTGGAAGGATTTCACCTATATGAACGTAGAGATGGTGCCGTCTCTCATGAGAGTTAAGAGTTTTCTCTCGGGATCGTTCACGAATTAGGATAAGCACATGGCCATTAATTGTGCTGAGCAAGATTGTGGGAACTCTAACAACACATATCGAATATGTGTGTGGTTTCTCCAACTCTGTTATCTAGAAATAACTGGTTCAAAGCTGCGGCTACCAGTCATTTCGATAGAGTTTTGAGATACTTACACTAAGGGAAGATTAAAATCGAAAGATATCTTTCTTTATGCATATAAGCTAATTATTCTGGCAGTATGTTTAACCGAGAAAATATTTTTATAAAAAATCAAGTGGGGGATTGTTGTAAAATATTAATTTTAATAAAAATATTTTAATAATAAAAAGTTGTTTTTTTTGAAAAACTTTTGGGGCTTTGGGAATAGTCCCACATGGGAAAGAGAAGAGAAAGAAAAGTGATTTAAATGATAATAGTGGAGTACCATAATATTTGCCTACCTAGTCCGTGGACCATGGGACTTGCGTGTTCCAGTGCGAAGCACTGGAACACCGCGCACGCGCACGCGCACGCGCACGCGCTCGCGCTCGCGCTCGCGCTCGGGCTCGGGCTCGGTCTCGGTCTCGGTCACGGTCACGGTCTCGGGCTCGGTGCGAGGGCGTGGGCATGTGAGGCAGTGTGGCTGTAGAGGCGCTAGTGGCGCACTTTGCACTTCGCACGTGCGCATCGTGTCGCAGAGGGTCGCTCCCTTCGCGAACCGCAGCGAGACGTGTGCGAGTCGCGGTGCGACTAGTGGCTAAGGCAGATGGTTGGTTGGACGAAAATCTAAAGGACTGAATGAGAGTCCCTTAGAATATATAGAGGGCTGAAAAAGAGCTGTTGCAGAAATTCTGTAACAGCTGTGCAATAAGTGCAGGGTCCAGCTGAAACTGCTGCATGGCTAGCCCCAACAGCTATAAAACGGCTAGCTGCTGTCTCACAACGGTCAGCATGCAGCAGCTTAATGGCCCATGCACAACGGTCAGAAAACGGCCATAAAACGGCTAGTTTTCTCAACAGCCAGAAAACGGTCATGGGATTTATTTCCCTGGACCATAACCCCCAGCCACCATAGCCTATAAAAGGAGGGCCTGGATAGGTTCCAAATCCATCTCAACTCACTCCAGCAACTCCATACGAATTCTAGAAAACAGCCTCTCAATACAGCAAGGTGTCAACCTTAGCTAGAAGAACAGACCAGCGGTGTGGTCTAGGACGGTTCAACCGAACCAGCAGGCTGAAGATTAGAACTTAATCGAGCAAACCACTTTTCTATTTTCTTCTTTTCTTATTTTGGGATTTTCCTTTATATTGTAATACTGCCAGAAATAGTGAAATTGAGTTCCATTTGGTGGGCCTTCGTGTTTGCTGAACGCAGACCCACACCAGGCTCGTCGTATCCTAGAAGCAATTTGCCTGTAACCTATCAGCATACTCAATTTACTTGAGTTGGGGCAAATAACGCTTTAAGGACAGCGTTTTCACACGTGCTTCAGCCTGTCCATATTATTTTCGGTTTCCCTATTATACAGAAACTACATTAATCTGTATAAATTTAACAACAACACGTTGAGTAGTGAGACTCGCTGATGAAGTAACGTCACCAAGTTCTCTTAACCCCACTGTGATGGTGTAGTATCACGACGTCCCACATTAGTAAGATAATGAGGCAGATCCAAAGCTCTAGTGGACCTCACCATAGTAAACAGCGGAAAGATTGGCTCCTACTGTTGAAACCTTCCTAAAGCTATCATGATATTTTTTCGAAATCCAACCTGTTTAAAAGTTTAAAAAAGACATTAGAGAAAGAAAAATGCAAATATCACCTTGATCGAAAACTTTAACGGCCTTTAAAAGTTTTTTAATGGTGGCGTTACTCTCCTCCTTATTTTCTGGTCTTGGTGGCGTTACTCTCCCCCTTATTTTCTGCGGTGAGGTTTACTTGAGCTTTGTAAGTGACTAATTATTTGGAACTTACATTAAAATGATGTCTCCATATATGAATGGAAGGCGTGGATACAAAACATACATCATGGTAGGGCCCGCATTCAATAGGGCCTCGCTTCTCAACTTGTCAGTAGCCGCCCTGGCATGCTTCTATAAAGAAAAAAAAATATGGGCAGACCTACGTAGAATTTTAGAAAGCCGTACGTCAACGGCAGTAATGATCACTGACTGTATGCGAACTTTCAAATGCAGCCTTTTCTTTCCTACTAAAATATTGCACATGTAGGATAACGTAGCCATAAAAAGGGTGGAGCACATGATAATGGGAAAGACTGGTTGATCCACTCTTTCAGGTGGAGACAACATGAAAATCAATGGACAGCTGATGGTATAAATCAAATGTACAAATGCAGCCCAATCAACATCAAATGAGTAGATCTGTGTCATTTTCATTGTAAGTAATCTTCCATGTGGGACCCACCATTTTCATGGATCAGATTTCCTTCATGTATGACTGAAATGGGGAAAGAGGGGGTTGTATATAAAAGTTCATGCGCAAGGGATGGACATGATCATTTCTCTTTCCCAATGACGTGTACTTAGCATGCCTAATCAAGACTTGAATTAATTAGAAACGGATGATTGTGAACAACTACCCCTCTATTTTATCATACTTGTTAATACATCCCTCTCATATTTGACTTTTTATAGAGATGTCATTTATTTATAAACTACTCGTAGATTCTTCCAAACTTCTATTAACACGATAACGGACGCGGGTTAGCTACTGGACGTCTGAACTCGACAGTCCCGCTACTGAACTGACGTCACCATATTACGTGGGCTCCACCATCATGTATGTGTTGTAACCACACCCTCAATGCATTTGGAGAGATCATTTTGTGGTATGAGCCAAAGATTCAGGCAGATCAAAAGCACAAGTGGACCCCACTAAAGCAAAAAGTGTGGAATGAATGCCTACCATTAAAAACTTCTTTATTGGGTGGTATCCAAAGAGGCTAAATTGGAGTTTTTTTCTTCTCTCTTTTTCAGTAGTTGTCGATTCTTTTCTAATGCATCCCTAGCATGATAATTAGATTGGCCTATTTTTTCAGGCATTCAATAGTGGAGTAACCCTATTGGATGGGTTGGATTAGAGCCATATGTGCAGCTAAAATAAATTCACATAATGGTTGTGATATACTGCGTATTCCTTTAACCTCTCTAGCAGGGAAGGCATGCGCAATAATTCAAAATAAATGGCAGGTCTAGTCCATTATGATAAAATACACTTTTTTACATTTAATGGGTATTTATGTAATTCAGATGCACGTCTCCTCCACCATCTTTCTGTTGTCCGTACCTTATTATTTTTATATTTTTAACGTGTAGCCAGCAACTTTTCTACCTGAAAGTAACTATAGATAAAAAGGGATGATCCAGTGTAGTCGCAAAAATAAAAAATAAAATAAAATCATACTAGTCAAATGTTCAGAGCCATCCAATAATGGCATGCAAAAAAAAAAAAAAAACCCAGAATGGACAAGATCATTAGAAAGGGACGCTAATTTCCAGGAAAGCCATTCCCAAGAAGTTCCTGTGCTAGGATCCCTGGGATCCTAGGTGGGCCACTGTGATGTTTGTGAAAAATCATCTTGTCTATACCTTTTGCGAGTTCATTTTAAGATATGCTGTTAAAAATGAATTGTATCTAATGTTGTGTTTTTTAGAATAAAAATAAATTTTAAAAATAAAAGTTATTTTTAAAAAGTAAATAAATATATTAATTATTTAAAATTTTCATGAATAGTGTGTATAACCAGTCGGTAAAAGAGAGAGTTTTTACTTAGCGTAGGCTGTAGGGCTGCTTGGGCGCTTTTTGATGCTTTATTAGGCGCACTTAACACTTTGCTGCATCGTCACAAGGAGCAAAAAGAGCCTTAGTCTTTTTGGTACATAGTTCAAATTTTTTGAGCCATGGTACTATTAGAATTGAACTAAGGTTTATCCTGATGGTTTATTACCTTTTGTTGATTAAGAATAATTGTGATATAATTGTACATGCGGCATCTATGCCATCTGTTGCTTATGTGGATATAGTTTTTTCTGTTAGATAACTGCTTCCGTCTAAATGGGTACAAAAATAACTATCATAAGACAAAAAGTCATATCCTTTCATGGAAGTCAATTATTTGCTGTGAATGGGTGTGAATTTCTTGAAGAGGCTATATAGCACCTCTTCAGGAAGAAATTTATAACCCTTCAATTAATATAAATTCTGGATACTATAATCTAGATATAGAAACTCTTATCCTTAAGAATATATCTGTATAATTACTCTCGATCTGATCTCTTACTGAATTTTTTCTGAACGTCTTTCGGCATATCGGTGTCAAAACTAGAGATCTATTTAACACTTAAATGTGTAAATTTTCGTGTTGAAAATCGGATTGAGAGTTCATTGTATCTTGAAGACAATTTGTAGATTTCGTTCATTTGCACTTGCTGAAAATTTCAGAAAAAAGGCAGCAAATCTGTCTTGAGAAATTGACTATTCAAGTCAAGCCTTGAACCTAATAAATCTGATCGTTTCGTTATCATTTTTTTCTATCTTCCGTTGTGTACAAGTACTTTAGTTTCTAACATCTAAAGCTCAGATGAACTGATGCATTCTTAAACAACCACAGTTGAAATATCCATGGGGTCACAAAACTTTTGATTCACGCTAATATATATATATATATATATATATATATATATATATATATATATATATATATATATATATATATATTTTAGTTCATCCCAATAGTGTTGGGGATTTTGCCCTGCGGAATCACACAAATCTAGATTTAGGATAGCAATTCAATGACACCAAGTACACAATAGAACGCAGAGAACACTCAGATTTAACGTGAAAAATATTTTTTTAAAAAAAACACGGCACAAAGCGACAGATCTCCACTATGAAAACAGAAACTGCAAAGAGAGAGGACTTACCCGATTCGAACAACCTCGAATCTCACCCTTGCTACACCCTTTAATTTCTCTGGAACCTCTTTAGAAAGCTTTCCCATTACTTAAAAAAGTCCTAGGAACACCTATTTATAGTTTAAGAAACTTTCCTTTCGCATCCCAGTTGCGAAAGGACCCTTTCGCATCCCAGTTGCGAAAGGACCCTTTTGCATGGACGCGAAAGGACCCTTTCGCATCCCAGTTGCGAAAGGACCCTTTCACATCCCAGTTGCGAAAGGAATCAGATTTAAGACATCTCGCAACAATATCCACCATGTCTTTAATCTTCAACCGTGTAACTTCTTAACCTCTTCTCTTATTTCTACATCACATCATAGCTTCTCTTGCACACTCCGTCTTCCTTTTACGCCATCGTCAAGTCCAGAGAAGTTGCACAGAATTTGAACTTTTCTGTAGGAACGTTCTTGTTGATCATGTCTGCCAGATCTAAATCCACATGCCCAGCCACCTTTGCTCCTGTCTTCCAAAAAGAAAAGACGTAGTCTTCTTACTATCTCATTGCTACCCAATATGCTTGTCGGGGTACTTGTTCACAACACTGATAGCCTGTGAAATAACCGGTCTAATCCAGACCATGACATACATTGCCAACCGCATTCGAATAAGGCTCATGAGATATCCTGCTTTTTCTCATCTGTTTTGGGGCATGTCCTGAGAAAAACTTGAGGAGAGACGCGTAGGGAACGCTCTTCAACTTTACCTGGCTCATCACATCCTTGATCAATACCTATACAAAAGATATTCCTCCTGTGATTACCAAAGCCTACTCCTTCAGTCTCAATGCCGAGAACCATCTTTGCAGCCCCCGATCCTTCATCCATGAAGAAATTAAACCACTGCCTAGGCGACAGGTTGAACAACGACCTTCTGCAAAGTCTTTTCTCAGCCCCTTTAACTTCGAACCGCTCTGGTTGCTTCATGTAGATCTGCTCTTCACTTTCCCTTACAGAAGTGCAGACTCCACATCCTTCCTTCCAGCTCAAGATCACATTGGTCAACCAGCGCCAATCACTCATCTAATAGACACCTGTTATACCGTCGGTGCGAATATCTCTGAGAAGTCGATCCCTTCTCCCTGAGCATAATCTATCGCCACCAACCTCGCTCTCTATCTATGTTGTATCCTCTTGAAGATCTACTTGCATCCAAATGCTTTCCAGCCCACTGGAAGCTCCACTCGCTCCCATATATCGGTCTGATATAACGAATCAATCACATCAACCACAGTAACCTTTCACTTTTCAGCACCAGGCTCACCTAGAGTCATCTGAATAGAAGATGAATCTTTTATGATATTGGAGTCGTCCATGTACCTCACCGATGTCTTGCGATCATGCCGTGTGATTCTTCACACAGCTGGCTGCTCCACCTGCTCCGTATCCCTGTCCGCATGGTTCAACCTTCCTACCCTGCCCGCTCATGTAGTCATGCCCAACATGTCACACACGTGCAAAGGTGGAATCCGCTACATCCACCGTAACTCCACCTTTTGAAGTTCTCCCGATCAACTTGTACAAGTTACCGAGTCGTTGCGTTTTCATGATTACCCGTGCTCCCTTGGATACTTTAAGAGCACCATCAATACCTGTGTACTTGCATCCTTTTGCCTCAAGCACATCAAGAGAAATAAGATTTTGCTTCAAATCAGGAATGTGTCTCACATCTGTCAAGGTACGCTCTACCCCATCAAACATCCTGATGCGCACAGAACCAACAGCCACAACATTACAGGTAATATCATTGCCCATAAATACCTTTCCATTATTGCACTCCCTGTAGCTGGTGAACCAACTCCGATGAGGAGTCATGTGAAAAGATGTCCCTGTGTCTAGCATCCACTCATCCTTACAATCATCGTATGACCGTCTGAGTGAAAACATAGATAAAACATTACCATCACATCCACTCGATATATCTGACGTGACAACATTAGCCTCCTTGCATGAAACCTCAGAATCTTTCCTCTTTGATTTAGGATTTTTACAATCCCTCTTCATATGTCCTTCCTTCCCACAATTCCAGCACTTTACCTTTCCTTTGCCTTTGCCCCTAGATTTGGATCTAAAACCAAAAGAACCTGTACCTTGTCTAGAATTTCTACCCATTGTAAACAGTGCATCAGAAGATGTCCCCATGTCGCTGTTCAATTGTCTCATAGCCTTCCCTTGAAGGGCTGAGATAACTGTGTAGACACTCAGGGTTTTATTCATGCTATACATAGTGTCCTTAAATGCCTCATAGGACGCCGGAAGAGAATTCAACAACATACATACTTGTTCTTCATCTTTCATCACTTCCTTCATATCCAGTAATTTGCAAACTAATTTATTAAAGTTGCTGATGCGAGCCTCCAGATCTCCACCCTCTGCCATCTTGAAGTTATACCACTGTCGCTTTAAGTTTAGGCAATTTTTTGAAAATTTCTTCGCATAGGCATCCTCTAACTTCGCCCATAACTTAGCCGCAGTTTTCTCCTTCATGACATTGTAGAGAACCTCATCTGTAAGACATAAACAGATCGATGGTAAAGCTTTCTTATCAAGAGCATTCCAATCAGCATCATTCATAGTAGACTTTCACTCCTTAAGAGCACCATCCTTGCCTTGCTTAGTTAACAGGCTAATCATCTTAACCTTCCATAACTCAAAATTATTTTTTCCCGAATACTTCTCAAACTCATACCTGACACTCGTCATTATTCCTCAGATTCAAATCTGTGCCCCAACGATCACTCTGATACCACTTGTTGGGAATTTGGACCCGCGGAATCACACAGATTTAGATCTAAGATAGCAATTTAATGACACTAAGCACACAAAAGAACATAGAGAACACCCAGATTTAACGTAGAAAACCCTTGTGGGAAAAAATCACGGCACAAAGCGACAGATCTCCACTATGAAAATATAAATTACAAAGAGAGAGGACTTACCCAATTCAAACAACCTCGAATCTCACCTTTGTTACACCCTTTAATTTCCTTAGAACCCCTTTAAAAAGCTTTCCCATTACTTAGAAAAGCCCTATGAATACCTATTTATAGTTTAGGAAACTTTTCTTTCGCATCCCAGTTGCGAAAGGACCCTTTCGCATCCCAATTGCGAAAGGACGCGAAAGGACCCTTTCACATTCTAGTTGCGAAAGGACCCTTTCGCATCCCAGTTGCGAAAGGACTCAGATTTAAGATATCTCACAACAAATATAAATGATGTTATTAACGGTATGGATAACATCTAAACATCACTGTTGAATCAGGAAGGTTTCAAAATACATTTTTCATTAGTATAGCTTACTTGAGTTTTGGATATGGTTCATTTTTAACAATGGGTCATCAAATGAAATCATAAAACGAATGGGTGAAAAGAATTTCTCACAAACATCATAGTTGGCCCCACCTAAGTTTCCAGTGAAGGAACTTTCCACCCGGGTCCTTACTCTTATCCGGGTGGCAAACTCCTTCGAGTTTTAACACCAGGTCAAGGGTTCAAGTACCCATGGTGGTGAAATCCCACGTTGTGTGTGGGGGGTGTGTGTGCGTGCATATAAAATAAAAATAAAAAATCCCGCGAAAGGCTGTCACATGAAATCTGCGTCCATTCCTAGGAGAGAGGTCCAATCAAGGGTGTTTACGCCCATACGTGGCTTTGATTTTCTGCACAGTCAATTGAAGTACAGTGAATTGTACCTATGGACGATCCACGTACAATTAGAGTCGGATCGCAGTCCAGCCCCTGCCTTGGCGGACTCCCTTCAGGTAGGGCCTCTGTGGGTTCCACAATGATTTATGTGATATATCCACTCTGTCCATCCATCTTTCCAGATCAATTTAGGATGTATTTGAAAAAATGAGTCAGATCCAAGGCTCAAGTGGACCACACCAAAGGAAGTAGCGGTGATGATGAATCCCATTGTAGAAATCTTTCCAGGGCCCACCGTGATGTTATTTATCATCCAACCTGTTCATAAGCTCACATAGACATGTATGGAGGTAAAACACAATTATTATCTTGATCTGAAACTCCTACGCTCCCAAAAAGCTTTCAATTGTGGGTGTTCAATCCATAGTGTGGTTCATTTGAGTCTTGGATCTACTTCATTTTTTGGATCATAAACTAAACTGATCTGGAAAGATGGATGGACGGCGTGGATAAAACAAATACATCACGGTGGGCCACACAGAGTCCCTGCGTGGACCGAGTCCGGCCAGCTGGACTGGATGCAATCCGCGTCCCAAGTTGGTAAATACGACGGATCTTGCCACAGCGACGACCAATGGCAAAATATTATAACGTTCAGGTGCATTTAAGGCCGTTAACCGGTATTCATCGTTTGTACATTTACGGCGTGAGAAAGTAGTAATAACCACGATATGCTCGGCTCTTAATCTAGGACCCTTGTACAGTATCGGATCCGTACATCATGTGATTATCTCTGTGAATATTTCACTTATTAAAAATCTGACTATTTTATTACTGGTTAGGTAACAGGTTTACAAAATCTATGAATGGTTGAGATAGCTTGATGAAAAGTCCCAATTCTATTCATATATCTGGCCCACCTGATGATCAGATGATCTTGATTTTAAAAGTATTATATCTAGACAGTAGGGATTTTCTGATGAGCGGCTCCATCTCGCAAGTTCTTTCCTACTTTCCACCACCTGTAAGGTGAGTGCAAAATACAATAGACGGGTACAGTTAGTATTTATCATGGATATGCTACCCCCGCCTGTTCGGAGGTCAGCACATGCTCGGGTTCTGAGGGTCCCACCGTGATGTAGGGGTTTATCTACACCGTTCATCCATTTTGGCACATCATTATTAGGTGTATGCATAGAAACGAGTTAGATCCAAGGCTAAAGTGGACCATAAAGTGGGGATTGAACGCCGACGATTAAAAATTCGTTGGGAGCTACAAAGTTTCAGAACAGTATAATATCTATATTTTCCCATATTATATCCATATGCAACCTTTCCATCAGGTTAGATGACAAATGAACATTATGGTGGACCCATGGATTAGATGGAATCATTATCACAATTGATTCTTATGGTGTGGTCCACTTGACGCATGGATCTGGATGGAAGCATGGAAAAAACCCATAAGAATCAGGATCTTATATTAGTGACTTACGTTGATGATGTGACACAATTACAATACATCAAATAGAAAATCTATCTGTCAGGGTGAGAATTTTGGACCCAACCCATACATGAAGGTGTGCCATCCGGAGCTCCAACCTGTGCGGCTGTGCCGATCTGGGATAGGGAGACTAAGTACCCTAATGCTCAAGGCAGGCGATACCATAAATGCCATTTATCAGAAAAAGGGTCTATCCCCATACTTACTCCGTGGCTCCAACCATCGGTGCTGCATTGATTACAACTGTGTATCCGACTCCTGTGGGGCCCACATTAACTTTGAGTTGATCCACGCCGTCCATCGTGTTCTCCCCATCGTTTTCAATGTGGAAAGAAAAAATTTCAGGCGGTTCCAAAACATAGGGTTGGCCAAATCACAGAAAGATTGTGAATTCATTAGCACACCTGGGTCTTGGAATGACCTGATATTTGGTGTGTCCCTTCATCCTGGTAGGGCGCGTCTGATGAATGGATTAGATTGAATATAAACAACACCGTGGGCCCCATAAATGGTGGAAAATGTTTTATTGGATGGGTCCCTCCCAACTTCTATTTGTAGTGTGACCCACCTGATTTCTCGTTCGAGCTGATTTTGGCCCGTACCTAACATCGAAGGGCGCATTTAATAGACGGGCTGGATCTGATGCACAGTTGAAGTGGGTCAGGCATACACCAACCTCGTATAAAAAATACAAACGGTTTCGGTGGCTCCACCACTCACATGGCTCGATTCTCTGAGAAATGATTTTGGGGTACTGTTTATAGGGATGTGATTTATCTCATTATTAGAGGAAGGTTTTGATACTCTGGCAGAGTGTGATGGATGATACGCAGGTACTTAGAAACTGCATTTGCGGCATATTAGTAATTCAAGTTAAACTGTGAAATTATGTTTCCCAACTTACATGTACCATAATGTCTGAGTATCAGATAGGTGAACATGTATTGGACGGTTAAAAATGAAAGAGATCCAACCGTCATATTTCAACAAACTAGTTTCAATTAACCAGAGGTTAGCATTGCACAACCAATCTGATTTTTGGGCTTTTATTTATAGAGTGGTTTACACAATCTGTCGGTTTGATTTGATTTAATATAGCCAGGTGTGCAATTTTCAAGTGCCTGCACATCAAGCGTATACCAGAGTATCAAATAAGACTACCCTATCAATTATGTGTACGTACGCCTATTTTACGAATCGGATTCGGTATTGATCCCTCCAGTACGATTGTCTCGGTATGCCTCAGTTCTGTGAGACCCACCATAATGTATATGTTTTATCCATTCTGTCCATCCGTTTTTTCAGCCCTGCTAGTGCATGAGCCCAAATTTTAGACGATAAAAATCTTAGGTAGATCACACTACAAAAAATAATAGTGAATTGAACTTCCACCATTAAAAACTTCCTAGGGCTCACTGTAATTCTGATTTTTCATCCATCCTGTTGATTAGGTTAAAAAAAGACCTGGATGAAGGGAAAAAACAAATATCAGCTTGATCCAAAACATTTTTGGTCCCTGAGAAAATTTTAAAGGTGGACGTTCAATCACTACTGTTTCTGTGGTATGGTCCACCTGAGAATTAGATCTTCCTCATTTTTGGACAAGTGCCTAAATTGATCTAAAAAAATGGATGGACGGCATGGATAAAACACATACATCATTGTGGGCCCAACACTGACCTCTGTATCGTAGGGGTCACCACCGAATCCGACTCTATATGGGGTTTGGCTTTAAAGACTCAAGATTATATCATATAAAATTTTATACGCACTGCAGGAGCATGCTAGATTGTACACGTGAGGATAACCATATTAAACGTGAGTACATATACATCAAGTCTTCAATCCAGACTATCTGGATCATATGTCCAATTTGATCATTGGATCAAAATTCTCTAATCAATGGTCCAAATCCAACACGCAAAACCCGATGATCAGAACCGTCCAACTAGTTTTGTGGAAGTGTGGCCCACCAGTCTGATCCACGGTATGAAACGAATCATTCCTGTAAAAAAATAGGGATAGGGTACATCCCAGCAGCAAAAGGTACAAATGATAGCTGTCTTTTCCGTCAAAACAGGTTATTTTATGACCTTTTTCTTCCAGAAAGAATCGTTCCACCCACTCAATTTATATTGAGGGAGACTTGCTAGTCCCGGTCACGCGTGTTTTGACTCCAACAGCTACACGTGCTCGCTTGTTCTAATATGGACCACGAGTGAAAGATCCTATCCGTTCATGATTTGAGTCAAAAGTCATAAATTCTATTTTCAAATAAAAATGGAATTATTTCAAACGGATTACTAGAAAGAAACTTTTTTATCCGTTCGTTTGTTTCAGACGCTGTGGCCCACTTCATGATTTAGCCAAAGTATCTTTTAGAAAATATATTTGCATTTTATAACTGATTGACGGATCAGATTTTTATATATTTACTTTATTGGCACGTGTGAATGTGTGTAGTGGTAAAGATATACACTCGCGTGTGGGCTTGGCGAAGGCACCATAATAGAAGAAAAACCCGTTCCTTATCGACTCAGGAATCGGGACAGTGGAAAACGCCAGAAACTAATAAAATTAATGCGAGAAAGCTCAATTTCCGAGTCTTTTCTCAATACCTCTATTAAGCGCACAATACCAAAGCGCCACGTGTCGGGAGATCCAGCCGTTGATCGAGTCCGTCCCACTGTCAATATGCGCTCCCCCCAAAATCTGGCTGACCCACCATTCAGGAAACGGATTGGCTACTCCCCATGCCACCAGCCCCGTGGCCGGTGGTCGGTGATCTTTGGGCCCCACCATGATGTATGTGTTTCATCCATTCTGTTCATCCATTTTTTCGGATCATTTTAGGACTTGATCCGAAAAATGAGAGGGATACGAATCTCAGGTGGACCACACCACAGGAAAACAATAGTGATTGGATATCCACCATTAAAATACTCCTAAGGCCCACTGCACTGTTTATTTTACATCCAATCTGTTGATTAGGTCATACAGGCCCAGATGAAAGGAAAAATCAAAGATCAGCTTGATCCAAAACTTTTATGGCCCCTAAAAAGGTTTTAATGGTCGACTCTCATTCAACACCTTTTCTTGTAATGTGGTCCACTTGAGAGTGTGATATATCTCATTTTATGTCTTATACCATTAAATGATATGGAAAAATAGATAGACGGCATGGATGGAACACATACATCATGGTAGGGCCCACAGAGCACATACCATCAGCCATTGGCTGGTGTCAGGGGGAGTAGCCAATCCGTTTCCCACCGTTCAGGCCTGTCATACACGGATGAAAAACAAATTGGGTACTACCTCAACTAGGAGCAAGCTAGCGTACGGACGGTCCTAGAAGGAGATGTGTGGGCCAAACGTTATGTATTTGTTTTATTCACACCGTTCTGGGCCAAACGTTATGTATTTGTTTTATTCACACCGTTCCTCCTTTTTGAAAGATTATTTTAGGACTGACCCAAAAAGGAGATAGATCTAAGGCTCAAGTTCACCACACCACAGTCTGCAGTGTGGATTAAACACCCACCGTTGAAAACTTCTTGAGGGTCACAGATCGAGCTAACATTTATATTTTTCCTTCGTCCAGGTCTATGTGACCTTATGAACATAATTTGGAGGAAATAAACATCACGGTGGGCCCTAGGAAGGTTTAAACGGTGGGCGTCATTGTCACCACTTCTTCCTGTGGTGTGGTCCACTTTAGCCTCACATCTGCCTCCCTTTTTGGTTCTTGCCCTAAAATGATCTTTAAAAATATATGGACGGTGTGGATATAATACATACATCAAGGTAGGCCACTAGGACCTTCCGTCTCTAGCTAGGTCCGGGTGGGGGGTAGTACCATATCCGCTGTTTGGGCCCGTCTGGTCCGATACTTAAGGCAATGTCGGGCCCAAGCCCAATCCAAAATGTGTTGGACCCAGGCCCGGGCAGAAAATTGATAAAATCCCTATTTCCTAGAGCTGTACACGAGTTGAACAAAGTCGAGCTGTTCCAAGTTCGACTCGGCTCAAGCAGTAGTAGCTGACCCCAGCTCAAACTCGGCTCGGCTGGTTCCTCGACTCCGTTGCGTCAACAGCTTGGGCCAATTCAAGCCTCTGCGACATTTTCTCAAACATATGAAATGTACCTTCAATTCTTATAGTATACAAAATAGCAGCAACAATATGCAGGCATTTCATCGAACACTTGATAGGTAGCATCAAAATCGAAATACAAGGATAATTTTATCTTGTAAATTTTTTTTGCAGTAATTTGTTTGTATCATACCTTTCTTGCCATCTACCAATCCTGCAGACAATGTATGCTCCCAAAACACTGCTTGGTTGAGTCTTTTCATCAAACACTTGGTGAGCAACGTCAATATCAAAACAACCGAGTCACTGATGTGTTTCGATCCAACTTCAATTCGAATTGAGGTTCAATCCGAGTTGATTCAAGCTCGGACAAACTGAAACTCAGTTTCGAACAAAGTCGAATCGAGCCGAACAAGTTAACCGAGCTAACTCGGTTCGTGTACAGCTCAGTATTTCCCGAATTCGGCCGGCTGGGTCCAGCTAAAAATGACTCGACCGTCCTGGTGGTGGGCCCATCCTAGACCAAGCCCATTTTTAAAATTGCAGTTGGTTGGGCTTTCGATCATTGCATTGTTCGTAATCTTTGGTGTGGCCCAGTTCCAAACCTACTTCGAACAGGCTATTGTGCAATCAAATGGACGGCAGGAATGAAAATGGTAAGGTGTCCAAACTCAAGTCTCAATATCAAACGGTCAAGATCATTCAATCAGTGAAGGTTGTGGAAATGGCCCATTGGGATTTTGAACCTGATCTGACCAGGTTTGTGCTGGAATAGACTGGTCTTCCAGGCCGGACTTGTACGATTGTTCCCACTGAATAAAAATGGCCGCTACTCATTCACCCTTACACATGGAATAGTTTTTGGCCAATCCAGACCGTCCAAATCTCTGGCCCAATTGTGGGTGAACCATAACCCAAAATAGATGATCGTAACCATCTAATTTCTCCTGCTGAATTTGGACCACTCGTCATTTTTTTTCAACCGTCCATTTGACAGCAACTAATTGTATTGCTAGTTTGCACAACCAGTGTTATTTTCAATGGACCAGATTCTTCCAGGCCTTTACAATCCTAATCCAGCCCATTTAATTTGATGAGGCCCAACAACGGCCCAACGTACTAAACTCACGTGATAGCCATGAATGGGCCTGAACTGGTTTTGGCCCAGGATTGTATGAATACGGGGACCTTACGGTAATCTAAACCATTGATCTGTTGCATGCACTCGAGGACGGACCATGCTCCAAAAATTTTCAAGATTGGATGATCCCAACCAACCAAATCCTGAAAATCTTTTTAGCTGAATGTAGACCGTTGTTGTATTTCTCTTTTTCAACCTGTCTGTCTATGGGCTAAAAATAAAAAGATCAAAGGGATTGTTAGGAATGGTCCATCTACGGTGGGGGGAGGAACTATATGATCTGTGTGACCCGCATTCCTGTACGGTATACACGGGTTTTGGAGTCTGGAAAGTGAGGCCATTGAGGCAATCGGAGCATACCCCTGTATTTGGTCTCTGCCTCAGAAAATTCTTCTTGATAAGTTAATCTTAACCTTTGGATTTGAGAGGTGCAGATAGATGATTCAGAAGAGAAAATACAAGAACGGCCCACGTTTATCTGTAAAAAAGGCCCTTATATTAGCCGCTGGGATCTTCCAATCCAGGAAATTTTTTGGGTCGTTTATCCATCCATGGTTGAACTCAACAGGTCAATGGCCTGGATGGCCAAACCATGGGCCGCACTTGTCAAATTGGAAACTCGTGTGTTTTGTTCAAAGCTGCGGGCCTCGGGCCACAAGTGATCCTCCCCAGAGGAACTCATCTGGATCTGATTCTTTCCATCTGGTCCGTCCGTCCGTTCATTACCCGCAAATTTAGGGATCCAAATGTTTTGGCCCAATTCAATTAAGCTAGGCCACGTGTGAAGAGGGTTTGGATCTGATTTTCGTGTGCGATCATGATACACGATTATGCTAGAGTTTGTCTGACTCATGGGTTGTTTGAATTGTTAGTGTCCCTTAAAATGAGACAAACACATTGCAAATTGGACTCTGGATGTAGAGTTCTCTCAGCTACATATATTGGGTTCTGTTTAGGTGATTTGTAAAATGACAAGAGAGTAAACCTTTCAAATAAGTTATTTTTACTTTGTGATAACAACGTGAGTCTACGGATTTAAGGATTCTTTCTTTCGGTGTGATTTTTGACCGAAGTTCAACAATAAACATAATGGAAAAACAGATATAAACTAAAAGTGTGCTTCGATTAATTAGTTTTATAATAATGGTACTTATAATCAGCTTGAGGGACGATGATTTGTTTGTTGCCTAATCAGGACTCAACTTTATAATGAGACAGTCATGATGTGCATGATGGTCGTTTGTTTGTTGGTCGATTAGAACCAGGTTTCATGGTGAGACAATCAATGGAAGGAGGATCCTCGACAATCTGTTCGTTGGTCAATTAGAACTGAACTTCGTGGCAAGATGGTCTGTGAGGTCATAGCCTGTTCATGGTCTTGATTGGAACCAAGCACGTGGCAAAGTGACCGTGATTTTATTATATGTTCTTTATCTAGTGTGAACCAAACTTTGTGACAAGATGGTCGATAGAATCACCTAGTATATAGTGAGAAAGCCTTAAAGCTTTCCGTTCGAAACTGAGTAATCTTACTTGCAATCCAACGGGATGTTGTGGATGAAAGATAGAGAGCTAAACTAATGATTAAGAACTAAGGGCCCCATGCTGTGAGCCACGATCGGGATAAATTAAAATAAAATAAAAGGATAAATATCTATAGTGGATGAGAAAATAAAGACATGTTTAGTTATAATGGCATTCAACCTTTAGCTCTCGACTGTTGCTTTTATAAACTCTAGAGAGGCAGTGGCCTTGCATGATTGCCAATATCGTAAAAGATCTAGACATTTGGCCGCACCAATCTGCTTGATTCTTCCATGTCAGGGTATCCTATTGTGTATGACCACGTGTACAAGAGAGATTCTCGCTCAGATCTATGCATTGGCCAAAGTCCTCGTCTCTGGACTCCCATAGTAGAAAGTTAATGGAGTTGTCATTGGTAGATAGTTGCTTTTGGCAAGGATCTAGTATTTAATGTTAGAAAGAGATATACTTTGATTAAATTATAACATTTAGTGTTGGGAGAGAAACCTACTTTAATGAGACTCTATTTTTATTTATTATTATTATTATTTTTTTATAAATAGCAGTTTTAATAGATTTTTAGCATTTAATGCTCTCTCTCATATGCACGTTTTGATTAAACCCAAAGGTTGGCAAGCCCAAGTGCAGGGCTGCGATGTAGTAATAACTCAATAAGACCAAGGTCGAATCTTTGTGGAATGGGGAACACAACATATAATTAATGTAATAGTAACGGTTTATATGAGCCTTTAATCCAGTGAGGTAAATCAAGTTTTTAAACAAATAATAAAAATGACTAAGGACCCATGAATCCACTTATAGCAATCATAATGTCTCTTTTACTGATTCAACTTTTATAAGTCAATTGAAATCGAAATCCTATCCTATCTAATCAGATTTATTTTTTAATTAAACCAATCATCAATACCAATAAGAATATATAATACCTCGGGTTTTCAGGGGCCATGTAAGAACTCGGCTCCTGAATTCCTAGGTGTCATTGGTGCCCTAATGGGCTTCATATTTTATTATATTTGAATGATCTCATAAATAATGAATGATTTAACAAGGCATGAAGAATAAATACATCATAAAGTAGTATCAATTGCTACTAAATTAAAAATGTCCAAACAATAAATTTAAAATCATTTAAATAAAGAACTAGTCCCACTCATACATAACCCAAGGCGACTAGGGTCCTAGTCCATACCCCGTGGTGGCCCGAACTCAACTAAAAAAATCCGTCGAAAGTCTGGAAGTAGGAAAGCTCATCTTCCCTATCCTTGCACACCTTGATCGGCTCGTCGAGCTCTGCCTCACCTACATCTAGTAAAGAGTTTGGTTGATGTTTTAAAATACCGTCCCAGAGTGGGAGTGAGTGATCAACTCAGTGGGTGTTATTAATCTTAAGTTATAACAGACATCAATTATAATATGAATTTAATGAAATACAGCCAATCATCAACACCTAACAACTCTTATTAAAATGCATGCATGCGGAATGATATGATGCATGCCCTCGCCATAACGCTCCCTTAAGCGACTCCATCTAACGATCGCGTATGTCAGCACTCCCTTAGAGCGACCTCAACTTCTGAGTCACCACCCTAACTAGTGCGATACAATGCGATCGTGTTAGCTGAGTTATTAGTTAAGTCCAGTCATCCAGTAGATTGGAAAATCTGATACACCCTATGTTTCAATACCCTAACTGGTTGCGAGGTCAAGAACCCCCAATGCGTGATGCCGAGACCTCGTGGTCAGTGATCCCGTCGGGTTCCTTATCCCTGACTTCAAGCACATGAGGAGTGTTGAGAGAGAGGGATCGCTCGCGGTCACTACGGGGAGGCGCGGTACCCCAGCGTAGGTCGATAGCTCGGACACAGTGTCTCATTTCACCATGCTCGGCTCACGAGGCTGTGGACCAGTTACAATCTGTTATTGGTGGGCCACTACAGTTGCAGGGTGTTCTAGGTTCCAAAATGTCTGAGCAAACAGGGTTAACAAACAAGGTTGGTCCAACAATAGGGTAAACCGCACGAGTCAAGATAACGTGAGACGAGTGGCATTGGGTACAAGGGACCCATGTAGTCAAACTACAGCCACCCGAACACACCCGTCCAAATCCACGGGTCTAGCCATAGCATAGTCGTATGATGGGACTACCGCCTCTCCTCAGGTTCTGGACCAACCCAAGAGTGTGAGGGTGATCCATAACATACTAACACTAAGTTATCAACTATCATAACAATAACATGTTCTCATGTATCTCAATCATACAAAACGGCTACAAACAAGTAAATATTATTAAGAATCAAAGTGCGTGTGAGTGTGTGAGTTTGTGAAGAAGCTAAGCACTTCCTCCATCTTAAGAAACCATACGGACAAAGGTAACAAATCATACACTCAATGAAGAACCACATATGAGGGAAGAGAATCAAGCAACCATGAGTAAACTATCATCCATACATAATATTATGAAAAAGGCAAGATCAACACTAATTTAAGAGCTAAGCATGCAATCCATACAATCCATACAAACATATCCCTCCTAGGGTTTTCTAGATTTTCCAATATAGCATTCAAGCAAATAAAATTATTAAACTCATAATAGAATTGGTGCTAGACCACCTAAGAGCAATAGTCCGCACCTATGGATTGTTGGAGATTTGGGAAACGACCTAGGAATGAGGGCTTTGGGGTCGAACGGCCAAAATCCCTAAAACAAGCTCTTGCATGTGAGAAATCCAAACCAATCCTTTCTCAATACATGAGTTTCAAGAAAAAGGGATGAAAGATCTTACCTAGATGCTCAATGGAATGATTGTTTGGGTGGTGGTGTAGGATTTCCTTTGGAAAAAGGGTATGGAGTTGCAATGTTTGATTTCCTCGGCCCCACCTTCGAATGCGACCCACTTTCTCTCCCTTCTTCACTCTCGCTTCCTCTCTTCTTCCTTCTTCTTTCTCCCTTTTTCTCTCTTCTTTCTTTCTCTCTTTCCCTCTTTCTTTTCTCTAGGGTAAAATCGTATGGGGAGAGAAGGTGCCCAAATGAGGCCCTTTTATAATGTCAGATTTGGTGTAAATGGCCCCAAAGGCTAGATTTTTACTAGACTAGACCTATAGGAGGGTCTTTCTAAGCTCTAGGGCCCACTATGGGGTGTACAAGTTGATATACACCGTATAATAGTTAGCCCTAATGATGATCTACGTATGGATACAATTGGCCCGCCATTTGGATGCGTCGATCGATAGATATAATTAAAAGTCTGTTCAACAGTCACCGATAGTCAATCGAGGCCACGGCTATATGGATATGAGTAGGAAAATATCCTTACTCCACGTGATAAGTTTGGTCGTAAACCGACGGTCCGAAATCCTCAACTTTGCATAAGAGTGAACGATCCAAATCACTTAAGTTTCAGTTCATTCCTTTAAGGTATTTACATTTCTCATACACTCGTCCTTTAGCTCAAGTTGAATGGTTCTGGACAGCACCCAGGTTTGACTCCCGCGATGAACGTCAAGCCTAGGAAGACAGACATTATTCTATAGTTTTGGAATTAGTAGCCCACCAACGAGTGGTCTAGAGCTTGTTTGGAGAATCGGGACAGTTATAGTGGCCCCTTGGCCATGAAACTTATAGGATTGGTGTTCTATGGCCCGATGAAGGGCCATGCAAAATTTGGGGATGATCGAATATGGGGTTTGGTTACACGGGTCCGATTCGCAATCAACGGTTACCGTGCCACGATTGGGACCCAGATTTTGTGCGTGGGTGCAGACAAATACATTAGACCTTTACCGTAAATTTAAAAGAAATCCGACGTCTGGAATGCTTGAAATTCTAGTTTTATTAACCAGTGCCAAATTTCAATTCTGGCATTGGTGGGTTGTATTTGGCAAGTGTCGTTGGGACGACCTAAATAGTTTATTTTTGGGTGTCTATTGGGTCTGTAGTCCACGATGGACCACAAGCCTAGTGAGATCTATGCTTTCTCAAATTTTTAGATTTTTCTGACCTTCCTCGCCTGCTGCACGGCCTGCACAAGCTGTCACCGAGTACAAACCGATCATCTGACCTGATGGCGTGTACACAGTCTGATCGTGACTAAACTGGACCACTCGTGTATAAGCTAGCATTGAGTGCTAATGGTCAGCAAGTGATAATATAAGTTAATTGAGAAAAAATTAAGGATTTTTAAAAATCCAAAACAGTGAAAACCCAGGATGTTATAGAATATAAATTCAATTGAACGATTCTCTTATGAAATACTCGGATCTCAATCATAGGGAATTAAGATTGTCTAAAGCATCCTTAAACGACAATATATCAATCAATTATATAGATTGATTTATTAAATAATTTAGGTTAAATAATTGTTAAATTAAAGCATTCATTGTACCCATAGTGGTAGTACACAACAAATATATAAATAAACAATTCAAAGACTTTAAAGTAAAAACTAAATCAACTCAATTTACTAGTATTATTCAAATTCATTATTTGTTAAATCACATAAACTGAATAACATAATTAACTACAAGCTTTATCACATAGCCTTAGCTAAGAGATTAGCCTAACATAACTAAAACAAAAACAAAAGAAAAACTAAAGATGTATTAGAACCTATGAAGAAATTGAAGATGAAGAACGTTGTCAACGCTCCAACTAAGCATTCTTTTTCTTTCCAAATTCTAGAAGATACTTAGGAACGTCCTAAACAACTCCATAAATATGTTATGAACTTCATCTTTCACACCGACTTCAAAATTTCACAAACTAACTTTGAATTTACACAGCTCCTTACACTGTCGATGACATTAAGCTTCCATCAAACCTCTATCGATGACATCGAAGATCTTCTTGAGGGATCGATTAGTAACACAAAAACTTTTCAACAACTATTTTTCAAAATTCAGAAGTCTATCGATGGCATTGAAGATGCTTTGATAGCATCGAGTAATGAGTCCAACAACTAACTTTGAAAATTCCAGAATTCCTCAATTTATGCTCAATGGCATCAACCTCTCATCGAAGTCCACTCGATGACATCGACCTCCCATTGAAATGCACTCAATGGTATCAAACTCCCATTGATAGGATCGAAGGTCTCTGAATTTATTCTATTTATAACTTTATTCTGAATTTTTAATTTTTCTTCCTTTTTACACTTGGTTTTCTTAATCCTTTAGCACTTCAAATTTTCCTTCATGACATAGGAATATTCAATTATTCATTATGTCTCAATTTTGAGCTCTAATTCCTCACGTTAAGCACATTTTCATCTTTGGTCTCCAAATCACCCCACATGTATAAAAAATATATAAGTATATTAAATTAACACTTAAATTCATAGAAATAGAAAAGTTGAGAGGATAAATATGTAATATTTGAATATCAACACGTTTCTAACTCTTTTTTGAAGTCATCTACATCACATGAGACACCGTTACCATGTGGCGTTTTTTGGACCATTTGATTTGTGTGCACCAGATCATATTTAAATAATACTCTCAGTCCACAAGTAGGATTTTGCTCATCATTTAGCACGTAATGTTGACAAGTGGCATTATCTCATTGATTCACGTAAGTATGCTAAAAATGAGTATAAACACCAATCCAAGCATCCACTTCATCCAATTCAAAGGAATTATATGATCCTGCACCTTCACGGTGTCCTTTATTTTTTTACTCCGCCACAGATCAACTCTCCCAAATCAGTGGTGACATGAACGAGTCGTCAATCCTTACTATATACAACACTAGGTCACTCACAATGGTTTTGGTTGAACTTTCATTCAATTAAATGGACCTGTATGTAAACTTAAGCTTGACCCAACTGCCTGAAGTTCATGCAGTGGTTAGTAACTAAGTGGGGCCCGCTTTGATGTTTGTAAGAAATCCACATGGTATATCTGTTTTGCAAGCTCACGTTAGAAATGATGAAGGTTCAAACTCAAGTAGGGTGAATTCAGATAGAAAACATTAGGATCTAGACCATGTTTTTGTGTTTCTAGTTCATCCTAATGGGGCAGCCTTTGAACGTTTTCTTTTCCCAACCAACATTTTGCCATCATGTGGCTACTTAGTTTTGAGCTCGGTTCCTAACATGAGCTGGTAAAATGGATGGATAGGATGAATTCCTCACAAACATTATAGTGGGCCCCACCAAACTTTACACTATTGGATTTAGCTGTTGAGGGTCAAATATTACATATTAGACCCCAGTTACTACCTAGATTTACGAACATGATATTGCTTAACGGTCCACTTTAATCGTGTTTTTGTTACATAGTGTAATTAGGAGTGTTGACTGAAAAAGAATACTAAAAGCATAGATTTGACGCTTTGAAGTCACCAGAGTAAGGGACGAACTCCGAAGGACTGAGATTAGTGGATTTACATGCCAGGGATCCGAGAAAATCAGGCCGTTCACGTTAAGTGGGGCCCGAAAAATATCCAGAATGCAAGATCACAAAGTTTCAACCATCCATTTGACTCAAAACTTCATACATGGGATGAGGGTCATAAATTAACCGTACATATCAAATTTCAGCCCTTGGATCATTGTGAAAGCAGCCCCAATGACAGATCAGCCCCCATATCCCTGATTTGCTGCCCGCTTGAAATCTGGATATACTTCAGTTTTACTCCCAATGCCTTAAATGAGGTGATAAAATGAATGGACAGGGAGGATTTCGGATACAAGTATCAGTGGGACCCACGAGTACAGTGAATGTGCATTGTGCACAAGTGCACCAGGGATGCACCTAACGTCCAAAAGTCGGTCAGCGGAAATTCGAAAACGGCAAGTGTTGTTCTCTATTCACAACAGAGACCGTCGGTTCTCGGTTGTGGGCCCCATACATTGGCCAAAAGGGTAATCCAAACCATTAATCCATCCCCTAGGGTGGCCATAATCCATGCCTAGCTGCTGGAATTTGAATGTATCAAGTTATTGTTTTGTTTAACCATTCAATAGCATAACGGACGGTGGGTTTAAAAATCTATGGGCCACACCAAAAATCGATCCAAAACTGGCCCTCTCTGAACGATTTTTCGAGTAGAACGCTGTGGACGACATGGATTTTTCAAAACAACAGTGAAATGGGACCCACCAATGTCACAACGAAGAGAGGAAGGACCCCTGTTTTAGCGTCCGGACGTAGCCCAATGTTTGCGGGCTGTTGTGTGATCACGGCCGTTATCAGATGGAAGATCTGATCCGTTCATCATGTAGGCCATCCCAAAATGTCCCAGGGGACGTTAATGCCTTGGAAAGAAAGCAAGAAGAGAAAGAGTTTTCTGCATCACTTTTAGCTGCGTAAGATGTTGTGGACGTTGCAGCTGCGAAAATAGCTGTCCACTGACTTCTGCTGCGAAAATCCTTCACCGCCACAGCCACCAACCTTCATACGACTATAAAAGAAAGAGATAAACGTGAGAGAGAGGCATTCAATTCCAGAGATTCAAGGAGGAGCTTGGCTTGAACGTTGGACGTGGATCAGAGGGAGAGAGAGACGGGGAGTTTTTATTTATTCTAAGTACTGTTTGTTATTGATTTATTAAATCAGGGAGATTTAGTCCACTCATGTCTATGCGTGGCTGAGCCTCTTAGCTAGGGCTAAGAGGTAAAGCCTGTAGCATGATGGGAGACTTTGTTTGAGCTTTTTATTTACACTGAACTGATTTTAATTATGATTTAATTAGTGAGATATTTTTAGTCTTTAATGGTTTGTTGTGACTGAAATTACAATGGGTCTGCAATGGCTTTGAGCATGTTCTTTTTCCTTTATGTTTATGACGTCAGGAAGCTCAGTTGTTCACCATAGTCTCCTGGGCATGGTCGGATGACGGTACCCTTCCTAACCTTCATACATGTGATTGGTTGGTAATTAGTTTAATTTTGTTGTTTACTTTGTCTCCTGGGCATGGTTTGGTGATGGAATCCATTCTAATTCATATATCTTTCATCTCTTAAAAACTATATTAATGACAGTTCAGTTCAATTTCCATAAAGCAGGCATAAGATCTCCCTAATCTCTACAAGTGGATCCTCTGAATCCTTAGTTTTCTATCTCTGAATTTTCTTAAGTTTTAAATTAATTATTCCAAAATTACTAATTGATTTAGAATTTATCTTAGTCTAGTTCTAATTCTACTTAGTTTTAGATAACGTATAAGTTTCAGTCCCTTGGGATTCGACATCGGTCTTACCGAGTTTATTACTACATCACAACCCTGCACTTGGGGAGTGAGCATTAGCCGTCTAGGAAATTTTCATTCTAAAATAAATGACTATCATAGGTAGGTTGTGAGGTGATCGAATCATCGGAGAAATTCCTCCCAACCTATCCTGGGGGATTTGATTGGGTCACGTTTATAATTTGAGGTGGGGCCATTCAAAGCATGTTTGAAGGTACTCAACAAGGCGGGGCAATCCATGTGGAGCCTAGATGTGAGGCTCACCTTCCATCCATATTGACAGCTCATTTTAGGGCATGATCCAAGAAATGATGCATATCCAAATCTCAATTGGACCATAGTATAAGAAATAGTGGTTATTGAATATTAAAAACTTTTTGTGAGCCAAGGAAGATGATATTTGTATGGTCTCTTTATTTAGTTCTTTGTAACCTTATCAACAAGTTGGATGACAAATAAACATTCGGGGGACTCAATGAAGTTTTTAATGGTGAGGATTCAATCACAACTATTTCTTATGGTATGGTCCACCTGAGATTTAGGTTAGCTTCTTATTTAGGATCACACGGTAAATTAAGCTGTCAAATTGTTTGGACTCTGTTGATTTAAGCGACATATATCAATGTAAGCCCTACAGTCAGTTAGGGTCTCATTCAATGGCCGTGGTTACTTAATGGTCTAAACAGCAACACATGAGCTAATCGAATCCTATCATATTCTTAGGGTTGTACACAAACCTAGTTAGCTCGGTTAGCTCGCATGACTCGACTTGAAAAATCTCAATTCGACTCAGTTCGAAGCTGAGTTTGAGCCGAGTCGAGCTGATTTTTCGAGCTCGAAAATGAGTTCGAGCAGGCCCCAGCTCGACTTGACTCGGATCGAATCCAGCTCGAATCGAACTCGGATCGAACCAATTCAGTGACTTGGTTACTTTGCCATTGATGTTGCTCACCAAGTGTTTGATAAAATGACTCAACAAAGTGTGGCTGGTGGCAAGGAAGGTATATACATGAAACAAATACCCCTTTTTTCTTGATTTTTCTTGGTTTTTATGTTGCTTAGAAGGTGTTTGATAAAATACCCATAAAACTATTTGACGCAGGGAAGGAGGTGAGGTCGAGCACCGTCTTCCTCAAGATGATAAATATTCCGAATCCACGGAACTTCTCTGGACTCCTCACAGAGACTTCTCGAATCCACGAGGAAAGGAAGTAGAAAATAAGAATAATTTCTAATAAATTCGAAATTGATTAATGAATCCCTAAAATCTAGTTCACAACCCTTTAAATAAGGGAACCAAGCAATAAGAAAGAAATCAGACTCAAACTACAACTAAAACTCCTAGAATTCACAACTTACTATAAATAGTAAACTTACTATTTATAGAAGGTCATGATGTCTACTAGTGCGCAAGGTTTTCGGCCAAAAATAGTAAGTATCCTATTTGGCTTCACTAATTATCCTAAGCACTTTTCATGTTGGACACAACTCCTAAAGCCCAACGGATGAAAAGTTATACTCAAACTAAAACTTACCATTTATAGTAAAAACAAAATTAAAACGAGGAAACGACCGTCGATCAGGGGGTTTCTCGCAAATTCGGGCTGCGCAACCTGGCATAGTGGGGTTGGTTGGCTAAAGTAGCTCGTTCTACCCCAAAATCATATATTTTACGTCGGATAACTCATTCCGGATTGTGAGATACGCCCGATCTAAGGTCCGATGGTTCGGATCACTTCTGTCGCCGACCGTGCCTTTTCTGATCCATCTTGGCCATGAAATTGTCCGCGACCCGCTCTACATCACTATTACTTCTGTTTTACATATAAACGGATTTTGAAGGTGCAATCCAGGTGTTTGTGAAAATGCCTCAATGGCGAGCTTGGCTCGATCTTAGCTTGAACTTGGCTTGAGCTGCTGACCAAACCGAGCCGAGCTGGTGTCACGCCCCAAATTCAGAGATCGGACTGACAGGAATCTCGATCGCTAAATCCGGTGCCGACAGCCTCCATAGTACACCATTCTCAGCTCCCAGAGCTCATACGCCAGATTTCGATCCTGGGATCCTACAAGGAGGATTTTTCAACGTACATTTATCTCGCAAGAAGCATAACCACAAGTTTACCCAAATCATAAAGGCAACATCATCATCACATATCCACTAATATAATCATTTGAATACAATGCTAAAAAGGAAATACATATATCAAAAATCAAAGCTCCAGAAGTCCACTGCACGCTCCAAGCTCAACGCTGCTGCTACACCCTAACGCCACCTGTACGCATCTATCGTGCATAAACTTATAGAAAGCTTAGAGGGTGGTGAAAGTGTGTGTACAAGGTAAGTGCCAAGTAAGAAATATCAGAATAATCAGAGTAAGCAAAAATACTGACAAGCACATAAATCATATAATATCAGAGAAATGCGAAAACATGCTGATAGACCCATAAATACCATCAGCCTTATCTAAATGATGCGATGCAACAATATAATAAAAATAATATCATGTACTGATGAAGCAATGTAGATCAGTTATGCTATGCGGACACACTAAGCCAAATATCAGATGCCGATGATGCAATGCAATATGCGATGCGAATGAAATGACTAAGCTGGAGTGAAGTCGGGATGATAGTACGTAGTATCGCAGGCTATAAGGCCCATCATAAGGGGCTTCTATCCAAACCAGTCCCATACCTAAATTTGGATAGCCATACTCAATGTAGTAGACTCCTGATCTCAGGTTAGTCGCGCGCCCAACCAAAATTTTTGTCCTAACGAATATACACAATAATTAGTTACGCACCACCAGCCCGAGTGGATAGTGAATGAACAAATGAATAAGCATGCATCTCCTACTCAATAAGTCCACATATCAGTACGGTTCCTCTCTCTGGAAAATCACTGGGTTCTATTACACTCCAAACTAGATTGCCGCCCATCGCGCGCAACAAGGTAAGTGGAAGAAACCTCACTATCCACCTACCAATATCGGGCCTAGCTCGTTGATAGCGGACTTATTCCTTGAGCTGGTCAGACTCAGCCTAACATTGTCCCCTCCTCTCGGGTAGGTAAGGTTGTACCCCCTTGCAACCGACCACGACACAGTGGGAGACGCGGCCTAACAGTACATGACCCTCATGCGCTCATACATCCACTCGGTTTAGATGTTGGAGCAACTTTTGGAACTAAGAGGGCTCTAGGACTTTCACTTAAGGATATCTATAGCACCCCATGTAGAGTAGATTTTTGGTGTCCCATCTGGCCATCCACGAAATATCTGTGGAGGCTACGACCCTAATGTTGCTAGGGCGTGTGGTGGTCATGTCACACAAATGTGAGATGCATGAGTCACACAGTCTAATCATGCATTAATCCTGTGCATGTCATGCTCTCAGGTGGGGCAACTCCGCTTATCAGGGAGCCCTATGAACAACCTGTCCTATGACATATGCAATGGTCAATCACATCTCATACAAGCATGCAGATGATGCGTATGGGCATGTATTATGATGCTATGGTGTGGACATACTCATAATCGGTATCAATAAACGACATCAACAATCGGCCTCGACAATGTGGACATTCAACCAACATTGCCCCCAAGAAATGGCCACATAGAGCCAAGATATAATGAGCCCACAACTTCACACAAAGGCCTAATATACAACACGATGGGCCTTACTTAGGGGTTTAATACACATCACGATGGGCCTTTCACATGGGCCTAACGTAGATCACAATGGGCTCCATCGCCTGGCCCTCAAATGCATCACAATAGGCCTCATCACATAGGCATCGACAATCGGAATCGGTCTATACAAGGCCTAAGGGAAGATCACAATGTGGGCATTAAACCATCATTGCCTATGAATGTGGCCATTAAACCAACATCGCTCCCAAGGAGTGGCTCATATAGAGTTAAACATAAAGTGGGCCCATGGCCTCGCACAAAGGCCTAATGTACATCGCAATGGGCCTCATACAAGGGCCTCATACAACTACCATGAGTTGTATCAATGGATCGCACCAACGGGCCTCATATACACAACAGGTAGGCCCTGCTCATGGGTCATAAACACACAATAGGTGGGCCCTACACATGGGCATCAAATACATTACATGGGCCTCACTAAATGGGCCACATATACATCGTATTGGGCCTCGCCCATGGGCCTTGAATACATCACAATGGACCATAACCCAATGGGCTTCAAATACACAATAGATGGGCCCTGCACCTGGGCCTCATACATATCAAGTGGGCTACATCCATGGGCCGCACCAAAGGGCCTCAAATATATCCGGGTGGGCCCTATGGATGGGCCATAAATACATCAAGGTAGGACCCACCATAACATTTATTTCCTATTCAATCTATTCATATGGTCACAAAGACCTAAATTCAAGAGGAAAACAAATATTATATTAATCTAAAACTCCTGTGACCCAAAAAGGATTCCAATGGTAGTCGTTCAATCTCCGCGGTTTTCTACAGTGTGGTCCACCTTATAGATCGACGGTGTGGGTCTCACGTATTCAACCACGGTGGATCTCACCGTCCAGCATTCTGGACGGTGCAGATACATTAGGGTGGGGTCCATAGATGTGACCCACCAGCAAAAATGATGGACAGTGTGTATACAACACACCCGTCAAAGTGGGAGATGTCCCGCCGTTCTGGGGTAAATGGACGGACACTGGGTATAAAACGCATACGTCAAGGTGGGTCCCATACAATTTTGATGGCCCAAATAAAATACATAAATCATGGTAGATCCCACGGACCTTCCACTGAACGGTGGTGGATCAAAGCACACGTCAGGTGGCCTTGCAGCTACTGGACAACACTCCAGCAGCATGCACAAATAGATGGTCGTGGATGAAACATACATCAGTGGTGGGCCTATTGTTTTCTTTCCCATACGCTGGCCATTGGTCCCGGCCCTAAAATGATTTGGAAAACTGGATGGACGGTGTGGATGCATCTCGCAATGGTGTGGGGCCCACGCATGTGAACCGTCTGGCACGAATAAAACACTTACATAATGGTGGGTCCCACGTCCATACAATGGACGACGAGGATAGAACTGATACATCAGGGTAGGTCCCACAAATACATAAAGCATGGTGGGACCACGTGGAAGTGGCCCACATAAATATATATTATATTATTAATATATATATATATATATATATATATATATATATATATATATATATATAAAATATTTATAATGTAATATTACACCATCCAGTCCAGTGTCCAGATCTTCTGGACGTGCTGGACTGATGATGGATGCAAGGCACATACATCTAAGGTGGGTCCCACATATGTGCTGGCCACACGTGCCATTAAGGCCAGCCCACAGCTGCTGACAGTGTAGATTTAAAACACATATGTCGTACATCATGTGGGCCACATCCACATAAATCGTTGACGTCGCTATATTGGGCCCACAATCCTGAAATTTGATGGACGGCAGAGATGAAATGCATATATCAAGGTGGTTCACACCTCACATGTGTCACATGTGCAAGATAGGCCCTACAACAGCAGATTGGCGGTGTTAGACATAATACATACATCTGGTAGCTGCCACCGTCCAACACATCTAGACGGTGCAGATGAAATACATAAATCAAGGTGATTCCCACACACGTGGGAGAGATTCCATGCCTAGATGGAATGGCATGGATTTAAGTACATTAGAGGTGGTGACTGCAAAGGCTTCAACCATGGACGTCATCCTCTCCACTAGTTCCTGCTATGTGGTCCACTTGAGGTTTGGATCTTCTCACCCAGGCCATAAAATGATCTTGGGAGATAGATGGACGGTGTAGATATGATACATACCTCATGATAGAGGCCCATAGACCCTGCTGACGTCCATCCCAGCAGGTGGGATTTCCACCGTCCAGATATTTGGACGGTGTGGATTTAAATATAAATCATGCTGGGTCCACGTATGGACGACCGTCCACCTGAAATTTGAATCTTCTTTGTAGCCTGGACGGCGTGGATATACTTCACACCATCGAGGTGGGTCCCACGTGGGTCCCACCATAACATTTATTTTCCATCCAAGCCATTGATAAGGTCGCACGGACCTTGATGAGGAGGAAAGACAAATTTCATCTTGATCCAAAACTTTCGTGGCCCATAAAAGGGGTTTCAATGGTAGAGGTTCAATCCCACTGTTTCCTGTAGCGTGGGCCACCTGAGCTGTGGATGAAGCTGAAATTTGGAGGAGGCCCACTCATGAACGGTATGAATATAGGATATACATCATGGTGGGGCCCACATGTAAGACCATGGCCCCTAGCCCGTCCGCCCATACGCAACAGTGTGCTGCTGCTGTTGTCAGGGGCAACACTCATGTATTTTATTTATTTTTTTTTGAAAAATTAATTTACCTGTGGTTTTTCACAAGTGGGGCCCACATTCAGAAAATTCATCCCAACCATGGGATTCTACAGTTCATAACAGGTGAAATGAGTTCAAGTTCGAGATTTTTGGGTGTATGGAAACATCAGACAATTTTTCAACAGTAACCACCTAAGTTTCCTATGCTATGGCCCACCAGATGCTCATATCTGCCTCATTCTTCGGCTCAACGCCTAAAATGATTCAGGGAATGAGGTGGATGGCATGGATTGAATACATACATCAAGGTGGGGCCTATGCGAGTGGGTCACCCCCCAAGCTTGGAAACAAGCTAATATTTGTGTTTTTCCCATATCACGTCCAACGTCACGGTTGAGCATAAAATATGCATTGAGGTGGGCCCTGCTTAGGTGGACCACCAAATGATGGATGGCGTGGGTACAACACATTTAAAGTGGGCCCCACTTATGGGTTGGTTGGATAAAATACATACTTCATGGTGGGGTCCATCTTGATGGGCCACACAACCACATCATGATCACATAAAAAAAATGAAATAGAGAGGGAGAGGGAGAGATAGAGAGTGGGACACACGTGATGGAGGGACCTCGACACTATGGGCCCTCCCTTGCAACCAATCATACATCAAGTGGGTCCCATTACACATGGGCCCATTAAATCAAAATCCAACGGTGGAGATCCCTTCTCCACTAAAATAGACGGTCTAGATGACCCTAGGTATACAAGAGAAATAAACATCATAATGGAGTCCATGAAGAATGGCCCCTTCATGGGATGATCATGATGATCAAAGTGGGCCATCGGCCACATCTTAGGGTCCCAAGTGAGATCCAAACCATTGATCGGTTGGCCTCACTTGGCCCATCTTAAAAATATGAAAACTACTCTATCAAAGCACCTACCATTCGATCTTCTTGCTCCCTTAGGTTCCTTAGCTCCTTAGCTTCAATTCCAACGGAGGAGATGAGGTTTGAATGGTTGAGATGAGAGATCTTGGGATGGAAAGGTGGGCCACACTTGGAGCTTGGAAGAGAGGGAGGGGCTTGGACGTATGGAGTTCTCTTGCTTAGAAAAGTATTTTTTGAAAAATAAAGGAGAGAGAGAGTTGTAAAGGGAGAGAGAGAGTGATGGGTGATGAAGTGATGGATGTGGTGAGTGATGGGTGTAAGAGATTTTTTTGACTTTTGCGGCAAATGGTATAAGAGAAGTATGACTCGTGTAAGAACTTTTTGACTTTTGGGGCTTGTTTGGGAAAGGCTGAAAGGTGATGTGTACTTGATATGTACTTGACATGTTAAGATTGATGGATTGATGAATTGATGTGACAAGTCGTAGAAATTCTCTCAGAATTCGCACGCGCGGTATTTTCCTCGCACCGAACGCTGGCCCACATCTCCTGACTAGGGTATTACCTCGGCACGCGAGTCACGGCATCGGAACTGCGGCGACGGCGCGGTCGCTATGGTAAAGGTCTTGGGTTGAGTCAACTTGGGTTGACGGCGTGTGAATCAGGGTCGCGTGCAAATACCGGTTAAGGGTCGAAGGTTGCCAGAATTCGATCGAGAAGATCGTGGGAACCTACGGAACGGTACGGTATAGGATACGGGTCTTACAGCTGGCCAGTTAGGCTCGAGGACCAAGCTGAGCCGAGTTTGAGCTGAGGTTAGCCAATGGCCGAGCCGAGTTGAGCTGAGGCCAGCTCGATTTAGTTCGACTCGATGTACACCCCTACATATTCTATATACGGGGTGATTAAATGGTTGAGTAGTTGGCTTCCAGTCCCACGTAGTCCATCTAATGGCTTTATTAAATACAATTAGACACGAGCCGGTGTATAATTTATAAAGTTTATTAGATTTGATCAAGAAACTGATTAAGTCCATTCACCAAATGGGCTTACATGGCCTTGATGGGACAGGGACCCACCATGGTTCCTCATTTTTGGGACCAATGGTTCCACAATTCAAATGATTGATAGGATGGGTAGACTACCTTTTAAGTAGTTGATAGATCAATGGTCGACATTCAACAGAAAAAATTGTAAGCCTTGGATTGCTAGGATCTTCTAATTTTAAATATTTTTGGGTCACTGTTCATCCATTGTGGGGTCGATAAGCGCAATAACTCTGATCATTGGGCCATGGGCTCACTTGTACAAATTGAAAACCTAATATACTATACACTGCACATCCTCCTTCATATCTCTTGGACAAGATATGATTTTGTAATGGTAGATACCGAATAGCCAGAATATGGTGGAGTTATCTATCCATAGTACACGTGGCATTGTGATGTTAGTGGACCTATGTTTGATGACTTGTGTTTCGGAAATCACTTCCTTTATTCACTTCTCCATGCTAAATGTTTGTATGTTAACTATTCATTTATTTCCACCGTTATAGTGAAAGACAGTGATCAGATGATTAGGACGGTCAGATCGATCGTTATTTTAATCCATTTGCAATCCACAACAAAGGAAACAAAATGAACGGTCTTAAATGATACCTTGCCCTGTCACATGGGGCATAGATTAGGTACCAACAGAAATGGATGGGCTACTCCCCCTGGCACCAGCTCGATGGCTGATGGTCGGTGCTTTGTGTGCCCCACTATGATGTATGTGTTTCATCCATTTTTATAGATCATATTAGGGCTTGATCCCAAAAATGAGAGGGATATAAATCTCAGGTGGACCACACCATAGGAAAACAATAATCATTGGATATCCACCATTAAAATCCTCCTAAGGCTCACTCTACTGTTTATTTGACATCCAATCTGTTGATTAGGTCATATAGACACATATGAAGGGAAAAAACAAAGATCAACTTGATCCAAAACTTTTATAGCCCCCAAAAAGTTTAAATGGTTGATGTTCATTCAATGTTGCTTCCTGTGATGTGGTTCACTTGAGATTGGGATATACCTCATTTTTGGTCTCATGTCATAAAATGATCTAAAAAAATAGATGGATGGCTTGGATGAAACATATACATCATAGTGGGGCACACAGAGCACTGACCACCAGTCATTGGTTGGTGGCAAGGGAGTAGCCATTCCGTTTCCGGTACTGCCCCCCCCCCCCCCCGAGCTCAGGACAAGTAGTGGCTATGGGGGCTACTGAGGGGCCACCATGATTTATGAGTTTTATCCACACCATCCATCCATATTTTCATATCATTTTAGATAATGAAGCAAAAAAATAAGGAATGTCCAATGCCCAAATAGACCACATAGTGGGAATTAAATTCCTACCGTTGAAAATTTCTTAAGGACCACGAAAGTTTTGGATCGAGACTATATTTGTTTTTTTGCTTCATCCAACCGTATATAACTATATCAACAGGTTGGATGGAAAATAATCGACACAGTGGACCCTAAGAAGGTGTCAATGGTTGGCGTCCTTAGTACCGCTGCTTCCTGTGGTGTGGTCCATTTGAGACTTAGATCTTTCTTATTTTTGTTTTAGAAATCTAAAATGATATGAAAATATGGATGGACGGTATGGATAAAAATCACAAATAACGATGGCCCCTCAGCCTTCATAGTCTCTGCCTGTCTTGAGCTCGGAACAAGCCGGGGTAGTACCTAGGGGTGTACACAAACCGAGTGTAACATCCCGAAAATCGGGGGTTGGGTAGAAACCTAACTCCCGAGTTCCAAAACATCACCTATGCAACATTTTCAATGATGGATGAATGTTGTTCATATTAGTGCAGAAAACATGAGTGGGATTAAGCCAAAACAACATATCATACTCCAGAGACAGTTAAATTAGCAAGTGAAAGACTGTGATAAATATATAAAATATATAAAATATATAAAATATATAAATAATTGTAAGTCTCCTGAGTGTGAACATGTTACCAGGTTAACTAATTACATGTATACTCCAAAATAGAAAGAAAAGAATATACATGGGTGTGTAAATAGAAGGCAAACCGCCAAGTGTATTGACATTTAATCAGTAACCCTGTAAACCCGTCGATCAGATCCAGCGTATAGGAGAAATCCTCCTCATCATCAAACAAGTTCGGCTCCGCTTCACCAGCAGCACCATCATTTGAAACTAAAATAGGGACTGGTTGGTGTGCGCAACACCGTCCCGTAACGTGGGAGTGAGTAGCTAACTCAGTGGAATCATAGAGCAAATGTTAGCATGTTATCAAATCAATAAAGTGATAATGATAAAGCAAGAAAATCAAACATTCCTAAATACTGTGATTAATGCAAAGATGAAATGACATGATGGATGCCCTCACCGACATACTCCCTCATGCGACACCATCTTACGTCCGCGGCATGCTTTCTTCCCTCAGTGGTCCATAACTTTTAGGCACATGCAGTGCGATATGAATATGATTACCGAGTTATTATTAGTCCTTTTCATACAGTAGGATTAGAAAACTAGGGTACCTCCCTTATATCAATATCCAAACATTGATCCTGTCTAGGGTCGTCACTCCTAGTAGTCTCATACGATGATATATTTCTAGGTCACTGTAAGGGCTGCCAAGGCTGTTGCACATACTCATTACTCCGCTCCCTCATCACCTTATCAATACAGGCCTAGTTTATATCCTTAAGACTGCATCAGAACTCGTTGCCCCCATGCGGTGTAAGGATAAACTCAAGGTCACTACAAAGGGCTGCCAGGGTTGTTGCTCGCACTCGTTGCTCCACTCCCCCATCACCTTATCAATGTAGGCCGACAACAAGAATACAGTATTCCATACCACCATAATCTGCTCAGAGTAGGGTGCTCACTGGTCACTACATGGAGGTTTGTGGCCCCAGCATAGGCCGACGCTCGACCACGGTGTCCCATACCACCATACCCGGCTCATGAGTCTTAGGGGATCGAGGTACCAAGGTTAGAGGGACTTTCTAATAGTAAGTTTGGTACCCTAGGTTCAAGCAGTTATGACAAATACAAGGTAAACATACAATGGTCAGTCGGGTTACTTGATGAGTCCGACTAGCACGAGCGCACGTTGAATTGACCGACATGAAGTGCATAAGTACTTCGTATGGCCTAACCACTGCCGACGACTCTAGTACGACTCGGGTTCATCATACACATCCTTCATGGTGAATAGAATCCACCCACGAATTCTAAACTGTTACCGACTGCCTGGACTAGAGTATAGCCCCAAGCACATGTAATCTAAATCAATAATCATATGAGAGACAGAATTAAAATACAAGAAATTCCAACATGTTATCAGCATGTTATAACGTACATCATAAGCAGTTAACCATATATGAGTATTTCATGCCCAAGGTAATCAATTCAAATACAACAAGCATGGAGGAAATCATGTGCATCATCAAAGTAGTTGAGAATCCAGTCTCAACGCTAATCTATAATACCATTTACTCAATACTTACTAATACGTACATTTATACAAACACTTAGACTACTCAACTCCAACGTACTTGACGTATGTTGATTCCAACATATAATATGACAAATCCTTATATCAAGGAGTTGTCTAATACACAACAATCATGTTCTTACATTCAATACATATGGCAGGTATAAATCATATTGATTTAGGCATTTCAACAAACACTTAGTCCACACACATTAGTCTACATAGCATATGTCGGCCAATATGTGCATTAGGGCGAATCTCTTCGCCGAACAGATCATACATGCATAACTAGTATAGGTACACGGCGAATACTTGTGGCAATCATATCAGCAAAATACGTACGTATACAGTATTTCCTAAAAATACCCAAAATGCCTTAAATCTCATATTCTTCGTACGTATTTGAAATGGAAAACGGACAGCATGTTCTACATGTCAAACAACATCCTTATCAACAATTTACCATTAAACGACATTGAAAGCTTTGAAAAATGGTAACCTAAGCGTCTATAATCCGCACCTTACTCCATAGAAGCGTAACGAATCGATTAGAAACTCTATGCTTCGCCAACGTCGGATACGCTACCTATGGCAAGGAACAAGTTAGCTAGAACTCTTCTACAGCTAGTCTAAGCTCCAAATAGGTTAGGGTTAAGGTTTCTTACCTAAGAACGGAGTTAGAATCACTGAAAAAGTGATACAGGCAGGTGGATTTGGCACGTATAGTAGCAGGGAAGAATTGTAAGACCCGTATCCTAGGTCGTATCGTTCGGTAGACTTTCGGGTCTTCCCGTCGAATCCCAGCAACCTCGACCCTTAACTGACATTTGCGCGCGACCTTGATTCACACGCCGTTAACCCGAGTCGACTCAACCCGAGACTTGTACCCTAACGACTGCGTCGTGGCCGCGTCTTGCGCGCCGAGGCGATACCCAGGCCAGGAGATGTGGGCGTGCGTTCAGTTCGAGGAAAATACCGCGCATTGCAAATATCGATGGAATCTCTACGATACATCACTTCAGTCACATCAATCAAGTACACATCACTCCCATCACTCACACCCATCCCCAAGTACAACTACCCTCTTCAAAAGTCAACTTCCTCTTACAACAAGATACACACCCATCACTTCCCATCACCCCATCACCTCTCACCCATCCCTCTCTCTCTCCTTTCATCACTCTGTCTCATCTTTTTTTCTCAAAACAATCCCTCCATGGAGCAACCCACGTCCATGGCTCCCATGAGAGAGCTACTGTGGCCCACCTCCCTATCTTCCATCTCCACCATCCAATGATCATCTCCACCATTGAAATGCATCTCTCGAAAATCTAGGACGCATGGATGAGAGAAAAGGTCTAAGAAAAATCAAAGGTGGGTGATCTAACCGTCGATTTTGTTGTTCGAGGGCCCACACATGGTGGGATCCATCTTAATGTATGCTTCGTATTTAGGGAGGTTCCCCATTTCTTACCGATCTCTCTCTCTCTCTCTCTCTCTTTTCCATTTTGTGGCCCACCTTGGTGTTGATCCGCACCATCCACGGTGTGGGACAGTGGGACCCACGTAGCCATGTAGCTGGTGTATTACATCAGCAACCGTGGGCCCCACTGATGCTGGTGTTTCATCCAACCGTCCATCCAGATTGGACGCTGGACGTTAAAGCCTTTTGTCACGCCCCAAACTCGGAAACCGGGCTCACAGAATTCCCGATCGCCGAATCCGGCGCCGACAGCCTCCGTAGAACCCCATTCTCGGCTCCTAGCTCCCATTCGCCAGGTTCCGATCCTGGGATGCTACGAGGAGGATTTTATATGTCTGTCTGATTCGTAATAAGCATAACCAAAGGCATAACCCACAAACAACAACCAAGAAATCCATTACATTTCCACTATGATCAAAAACTTTACAAGTACAATGGGCATAAAGGGAAATACAATGGTAAATAACAGAAAAACTCCAAAATGATCAGCAACGTGCTCCTGCCTCAACGCTACTGCGATCCAACGTCACCTGCACGCAACGGTCGTGCATAAGCTTACAGAAAGCTTAGAGGGTGGTGAAAGTGTGTGCGCAAGGTAGTAATATGAACATGCAAATGACAGAGTGATACGGAATATACAGATGAACCATAACATCATGAGCCGTACCAAGGCTGTACAGTGCAAGACATGAATGGTATCGGCCACCAAAGGCCATGCTATATGCAATGCAACTCAAGCATACAGATCCTCATCAATGTCCACATATCAATACAGCTCAAAGTATGAAATATCACCGGGGTCTAGTACACTCTAAACCAGATTGCCGCCACATCGCGCACAATAAGGTAAGTGGAAGAGACCTCACTATCCGTCTGCCAATATCGGGCGCGACTCGTCGATAGCGGACCCATTCCTCGAGCTGGTCAAACTCAGCCTAGTATTGCCCCCTACACTCGGGCGGGTAAGGCCGCACCCCCTTCCAACCGACCACGACACAGTGGAGAGCACAGCCAACTGGTATTCGGCACTCAGTGCTCATCTACCCACTCGGTCTAGACGTTGGAGCAACCTCTTGGTACCATAAGGGTTTAGGGACTTTCACCCAGGGATATCTATAGTACCCCATGTAGATCAAGATTTCCGGTATCCAACCCTGCCAACCACGATGCGTCTGTGGAGGCTACGGCCCTGATGTCGTTAGGGCGTACAATAACCATGTCACACAAATGCGGAATGCATGAATCACGCTATCCAGTCATGCAACCAATCCTGCGCATACCGTGCGCTCATGTAGGGCAACACCGCCTAACCGGGAGCCCATAAACAACCTGCCCGAAGGCAAATGCTATGATCAGACAATTCTCACGTCAAGCATACATATGATGCGTATGATCATGAGTCATGAACTGTACTAAACATGTTATAACAAAATGAACTATTTATAATGCAGATGGACCTGGACGGCCTATACACGGCAAGTACGGCTAGTAATGGGCCCTAAGGAGAGTCGTAATGTGGACATCCAACCAACATTACACTCGCAATGTGGACGTCAAACCATCATTGCATTCCAGGTACGATCTTCTTAAACACCGCTACATAATCGGTATTGGGTTTACACGTTGCAATGGACCTTAGGTTCCTCCCATTGGGCCTTACATATATATCAAATGGGCCATATCTCATGGGCCTTTTATTCATCAGATGGGCCATGTCTTATGGGCCTTTTATTCATCAGATGGGCCACATAAATGGGCCACACCAATGGGTCTTAAGTGCATTGCAATGGGTCAAAACCCGTGGGCCTTGGATTGCATCAATTGGACCTAATCATATGAGTCTAATATGTATCAAATGGGCCACACCAATTGGGCCCCCAAATGCATATCAACTGGGCCTCAACCCAGAGGCCTTATATGAGTCAAATGGGCCCAAATCCCTAGGCCTTAAATAATTCAAATGGGCCTAATCCATGAGCTTATACGTATGTCAAAGTGGGCCTAAACCCCTAGGCCTTACATATAACAATTGGCCTACCTCCATGGGCTTTAAATTTCAACAAAAAGGGGTCCAATTACATGGGCCTTGAAGTACATCAAATGGGCCTAGTCCCAAGGACTTGCAACACATCAAATGGGCCTAGATCTAGGCCTTATATGAATTAAATGGGCCTAGCCCATAAGCATTTTATAAATTAATAGGCCTAACCCATAGCCTTTTTGAAATCAGATGGGTCCCAACTCATGGGCCTTATAAAATACTTATTTCCATCCAAACTAGTCAAAGAGACACATGGAGTAGGGCCCACTACAATATTCTTATTATAAACCATATACTATAAACTATATAATATACATAAATGTATATAATGGTGGATCCCACAGAATTTACTATGGCAGCTGGCAGTGGACCCAGCATCAGAATCAGATGGACGGCATGGCCCGGAACACATACCTGAGATGGGGCCCACGGTCCAATATCGCTAGAGAGAGAGAGACAGAGAGACGTAGGGAGGGAGAGAGAGATATGGGGAGAGGAGGGCACGTGGCCCTTGCCTTTACAAAGGTGGGTCCCACGTAGGGCCCACCGTGATGTTTATTTGAAATCCAACCCGTTCATAAGGTAACTCAGACCTGTATGAACGGAAAACAAAAATTTCAGCTTGATTCGATACTTCTGTGGGCCCCAGGAAGAGTTTCAATGGTAGATGCTTATTCACACTGTTTCCTACGATGTGGGCCGCCTGAGTTTTGGATCGACCTGAAATTCGAAGGGGGCCCACCTAAGAAGGGGACCCACCTAATGGACGGGATAGATAAAGCACGTACATCATGTGGGGCCCACGGTGGCAGCCGTGGGTTGCAGCACGGTAGCCCGCCCGCCCGCTGCACGCCAGCACGCTGCTGGGTGCAGCGGCTGGCCGCTGACAGGAAGCAGGAGGCTCTGCCTCTTTACGTTTTTAGGGAAAAATCATTTTCCCAGGGTTTTTGTGCGTGGGGCCCGCTGCACCAAGATCCGTCCCGACCATTACGTTCAGTGGCTCGACGCCGTCCAAATAAGTCTAGAGTTCCAATTTTTTTGATGCTTGTAGGTGAAATAAAATAAGAAAATGGAGATTGAATGGTAAGGGCGCAACATTCGACGCTATGGCCCACCAGGTGATTGGATCAGCTCCAAACTTCTACCCAACGGCTAGAACGCCGTGGGTAAGAGGATGGACGGCTTGGATCGGACTTCAACGTCAGGGTGGGGCCTATGCAAGGGAACCACCAAAGCCCCTTCCTTTTTTCTTCTTTTTTTCTCCTTTGCTTAAGAACGTCCAGCGTCTGGACGGTTTTAAATTTATTTATTTATTTTTAAATGGAGGGCCCTGATGGAGTGGGCTCCACTGATGGGTGGCATGGGAGTAAGAGCCAAGGTGGGCCCCACTTGAATAAAATAAAATACCTCAAGTGGAATCCATCCAAGTGGGCCACACCCTCCTGTTGCAATAAAATAAAATAAAATAAAATAAAATAAAAGAGAGAGAGAGAGAGAGATGGAGAGTGGGATACGGCTTGTGATGGAGGGACCTCGTCATTATGGGCCCTCCCTTGCAATGAAACATACAATAAATGGGTCCCTTGCACATGGGACCATCAAAATCGAGAATCAACGGTGGAGATCCTCTCTCCACCAAAATGGACGGTCTAGATGACCTTTCTAAGTGAAAATAAACATCATGATGGGGTCCATGGAGATTGGCCCCACCATGGAACGATCATGATGATCCAAGTGGTCCATCGGCCACAAATAAGGGTCCCAAGTGAGATCCACACCATGGATCGGTGGGCCTCACTTGGTCCACCATAAAATCAAGAAAATCTACCCTATAGAAGCACCCACCGTCCGATCTTCTCGCTCCTAGGGGTTCCTTGGCACCTTGTCTTCAACTTCAATGGCCAAGATGAAGAATGGAGGGTTGAGATGGGAGATTTTGGGGTAGGAAGGTGGGCCACTTGAAGCTTAGAGGGACTTGGAAAATTCCATACGTGGGAGCTCTTGGAATTCCTTAGTTGCTTTGAAATTTTTTGGAATGAGAAAGAGAGAAAGAGAGAGAGTGATGTAAAGGGAGAGAGAGAGAGTGATGGATGGATGGGTGAGTGATGGTGGTGTAAGAGAAACTTGACTTTTGTGGCTTTTGTGTAAGAGAAGTATGGGTTAAGAAGACTTTTGTGGCTTTTTTTGTAAGAGAGGTATGGGTTTGGGAGACTTTTGTGGTTGCTTGGGAAAAGGGATGGAAGTGATGTGTACTTGACATGTGATGGATTGATGGGTGATTGATTGATGGGATTGATGTGATTGATGTGACACATCGTTGAGATTCTCTTGGTTTTCGCAATGCGTGGCATTTTCTCGCACCAAACGTTGGCCCATATCTCTTGATCAGGGTAGCGCCTCGGCGCGCGAGTCGCGGTATCGAAACCGCGGCGACGGTGCGGTCGCTATGGTATTGGTCTCGGGTTGAGTCGACTCGGGTTTGTCGGCACATGAATGAGGGTCGCGCGTCGATATCGGTTAAGGGTCGAAAGTTGCCAGAATTCGACCGGTAAGACCGCGGAAGTGTACGGAAAGGTACGGACCAAGATACGGGTCTTACACCTTCCTCCCCCTTTCTCTATATATTAAAATATAATATTATATTATGGTGGCCCCATGCGGGACCCACCTGTTGTGGAGTGGATCGGCTAGAGCACCGCACGCAGCTCCGTGGACCACCATGACATACGGTTTCATCCAGCCATCCATTAGCCCTGGACGGTGGACTCCTGAGGTGCTGCTGCTGCACGTGCAGCAGCAGGCATGACCACACATGTGTGTGTGGAATTCATCCATACCGTCCATATCTGGGGGGCCACGTGATGTATGTGTTTCATCACCTACCGTCCATCGATTTTGCTGGTGGGGCCCTGCCCTGATATTTGTGTTTACCTCTGCAGTTCATCCAGCAGCAGATGGCTACTGGATTAGCGTCAGCAATACTGTGGGGCTCACACGTGCCATGTAAGCACCGTCCATCCATCTTACAGCACCAAGGTGGCTGCTGCAGTGTTACCGTCCAAGCTCTGGGCCCTACCATGATATATACATGTGTTTTATCAAGCCGTCCATCCATTTGCTTGGGACCCACCCCACACGTGTGACATGTGTGAGGGTGGGGCCCACCTAATGTACGTGCTCTACGTCCAGCCATCCATCCAGCAGGGATGAGACGGTGGGCCCATTGAGGCACGCATTTCGTCCATCAGTCCATCTGGACGCTGGACGTTGCAGCCCTTTTTTTTTTTTTTTAAATAATAATAATATAAATATATACATAAATATATATATCCTATAATATATAATACATGCTGGTGGGCCCTACATGGGACCCACCTAAGAGGAAAGGGGATTGGCTGGCGTTGCACAACCATTGCTGTGCTGTTAACGGCAGCAATTAGTGTGGGTTGATCCACACCGTCCATTTGCATAGACCCACCATAGATGTATGGGTCTTGTCCACACCGTCCACCTGTCCTGACGGTGGGACCCACCTTGATACATGTGCTATGTATCCCCACCGTCCAGGACGGTGCAGTGGGCTCCAGTGTGATGTATGTGCCTCCAATCCACACCGTGGTGGGCTGATCACTAGGTATGCATTATATCTAAACCGTCCATCCATTTTTACTGGTGGGCCACCACATGCACCCACCCATGATAAGTATGTTGTATGCTCACCGTCCATTCTTTTGGACGTAGTTGGCTGGTTTAAACCAGCTATTTAGCTGCTGTAACTACGTGTGGAGACCCACCTTGATATACATTTCCGCACTGTCCATGTGCATGGGACGGTAGGCCCTGATGCACGCAGCGCCACCTTGATGTATTTGTTGTATCCTGATGGACGGTACGGTGGGATCCACCATGATTTATGAGTTTTATCTGTACTGTCCCTGTAGTGGACCCCACTTGATATGAGTGTTTTATCCCAGCCGTCCAGCAGGTCTGGACGGTGGATACCCACCAGTGATGTATGTATTTTACCTCCACACCCTCCACCGGTAGCCCCACCAGCAGCAGTTTGCTGCTGGTCTTGACGTCAGCAAGTTCTGTGGGTACCACTGGTTTATGTACCGTCCGCCTGGTCAGTGGGTCCCACGTTGCTCGATGTCAGCAAGTTATGTGGGTCTGATCAGAGAGATGTGTTATATCCAAATCGTCTATCCAATTGGCAAGCTCATCTTTAGGCTTGAGGCAAAATGAGGTAGATATATCAGGTGTACCACACTGCAGAAAACTGTGGAGATTGAACATCCACCATAACAATCTTTTTTTGGGTCACAAAAGTTTTGAATTTGAACGAAATTTATTTTTTTCCTCTTCAACCAGGTCTTGCGATCGTATGGATAGAATGGATGAAAAATAAACGTTATGGTGCCCCTGAGAAATTTAAACGGCGAAATCATTATCTCCAACGCTATTTGGAGTCCGGTCCAGATGATCTTTTGATATGATTTACCTTTGGCATGTGGTGCGACCTGTGGATGCGGCCCATTTAATGTGTATGATGGCCCATTAGTGCGCCCCATTGATGTAGCCCACTTGATGAGTATGAGGCCCATTGTGATGTATTCAAGGGCCATGGGCAAGGTCCATTACGATGTATTTGTGGCCATCCATTGAGGCCCACCTTGATATATGTATGAGGCCCGTGTGATACGACCCATTTGATGTGTTTGTGGCCCATGGTTAAAGCCCATTGAGATGTGTCTCGGGCCCATGGGTTAAGGCCCACTTGATGTATATGATGGCCCATTGGTGCGGCCCATTGATATGGCCCAGCATGATGTATTTTGGCTCATATGCAGGGCCTACTTATTTGTATCTTTAGTCCAAGTGATGGGGCTCACCTATTGTGTATTTATGGCCCATTAGCGAGGCCCATTGTAATGTAATTCTGACCCATATGTTGTGGCCCATGGTGATGTAATCGAGACCCATTGATGTAGCCCACTTAATGTGTATAAGGCTCATATGTAGAGCTCACCTATTGTGCATTTGAAGCCCATGAATGGTGGCTCATATGATGTATTCGAGGCCATGCGATGTGGCCCATAGTGATGTGTATTAGGCCTTTGTACGAGGTCATGGGCCCACTTTATGTTCACCTCTATGTGGGCCACTCCCCTGGAGCAATGTTGGTTAAATGTCCACATTGATGGGTGATGATGGTTGAATGTCCACATTGTGACCTTCCCTTAGGCCTAGTTCGGTTGATTATCGAGGCCGATTACCGAGTGATCCTGATTTGTAATAGCAATTGCCGATTATCGATCGAGGCCGAGTACCGATTCTGATGGCCAATTGCCGATTATCGATCGAGGCCGATTATCGTGACCAATTACCAATCGTGGCCGATTGTCGATTGACGTGGTCGATTACCGATTCTGCTTGTCATGGCTGATTGACCGATTATGATTATCGAAACCGATTATTGATCGAGGTGGATTATCGTGGCCGATTGTCGATTCCGATTGTCGTGGCTGATCGCCAATTTCGATTGTCGAGGCCCAATGCGATGTATATGCGAGCCGTATTTGAGGCCCGTTGTAATGTGTATCCAGCCCGTGTTTAAGGCCCAACGTGACGTATATGAGGTTTATGTGATGAGGCCCACTGTGATGCATTTGAGGGCTATACGATGGAACCCATTGTAATGTATATTAGGCCCATGTGAAAGGCCCATTGTGATGTGTATTAAACTCTTGAGTGAGGCCCATGGTGTTGTATATTTGACCCTTGTGTGAGGTTATGAGTCCATTATGTTTGGCTCTATGTGGTCATTCCTCGGGGGCAATGTTGGTTAAATGTCCACATTATCGAGGTCGATGGTCGATGCCAGTTATTGATACCAATTATGAGTATGTGATAGCATAGCATCATGATACATGCCCATACGCATCATCTGCATATTTGTTATGAGATGTGGTTGACCATCGCATACGTCATTGGGCATGTTGTTATGAGACTCCCTGATAGGCGGAGATTTTCTCACATGAGCGCACGATATGCGCAGGATTGATGCATGATTGAATTGTATGACTCATGCATCTTGTATTGTGTGTTGTGATTACTATATGCCTTAGAGACATCAGGGTCGTAGCCTCCACAGGCATATTGTGGATGGCCAGATGGAACACCGAAAATCTGTTCTACATGGGGTGCTATAGATATCCTTGGGTGAAAGTCCCATAACCTTCTTGGTTCCAGACGTTGCTCTAACGTCTAGACCGAGTGGGTAGATGAGCACCGAGTGCCGATTACCAGATGACCGCGCTCTCCACTGTGTCGTGGTCGATTGGAAGGAGGTGCGGCCTTACCTGCCCGAGAGGAGGGGGCAATGCTAGGCTGAGTCTTACCAGCTCGAGGAATGGGTCCGCTATTGACGAGTCGGGCCTGATATTGACAGGCTGATAGTGAGGTCTCTTCCACTCACCTTGTTGCGCGCGATGGGGCGGCAATCTGGTTTGGAGTGTAATAGACCCCAGTGATTTCCCAGAGAGGAACCGTACTGATATGTAGACTTATTGAGTAGGAGTTACATGCTCATTCATTCATTCACTATCCACTCGAGCTGGTGATGCGCAACTAATCATTATGTACCTTCGTTATGGCAAGGATTTCGGTTAGGCGCGCGACTAACCTGAGATTAGGAGTTTACCACGTTGAGTCTGACTATCCAAATTTAGGTATGTGACTGATTTGGATAGAAGTCCCTTGTGGTAGACCCCGTAGCCTGCGATACTACGTACTATCATCCTGACTTCACACTCCAGCATGATCATTTCATTCGCATCGCATATTGCATTACATACGCAGACATATGGCATTTTAGGTTGTTATATTTCTGTACTTATATGGCCTAGACAGACTTAACAGGATTTACATATTACATTGCATCCTCAGCATCTGATATTTGGCTCTTCATGACTCCTTGTTGTGTATTCTGCTATTGATTTACTTATGGACTTGTCCGTACTTCCGCTTACTCTGTTATCGTATGATTTATGATCTTATTAGTATTTCTGCTTATTTTGGTATTGTATGATGATGACATTGTATTGAACATTTGATACTTACCTTGTGCACACACTTACACCACCCTCTAAGCTTTCTATAAGCTTATGCATGATAGATGCATGCAGGTGATGTTAGGTTGCAGCATTGTTGAGCTTGGAGCGTGCAATGGTCTTCTGGAGCTTGATTTTTTTTATTTATGTATTTTCCTTTCAGTATTATACTCAAATGATTATATTAGTGGATATGTGATAATGATGTTGCTTTTATAATTTGGGTAATCTTGTAGTTATACTTATTACTAGTTAAATGTATATTTAAAAAAAAAAAATTCTCCTTGTAGGATCTCAGGATCGAAATCTGGCGTGTGAACGCTAAGAGCCGAGAATGGGGTACTATGGAGGCTGTCGGCACCGGATTCGGCAATCGGGATTCCTATGAATCCGATTTTCAAGTTTGGGGTGTGACAAGAATCCCAGGGAAAACCCCCAACTTCTCCCTCACTTTCTCTCTCTTTTCTCTCTTCTCTCTCCTAGGGATTTCTCAAATTCGTATGGGGTTTGTGAGAGAGGGCTTAAGGCCTTTTTATAAGCCCAAAAATGACGGGAATAGACTTGGGGCCAAGGTATACTTATATTATGTCCAAATACGGACTGTTCCGTCTCAACGGAGCACTTATGGAGGTCCTCTTATCAAATGCGGTCGGACTTAAGCTCCCTGACATTGGATCTAGGTCAGGCAGAGTTTTCAGTCTGATCGAAAATCCAGATCGACCGTTGCAGACCAGTTTCAGTTCAACGGCTACCGGTACTCAATCAGAGCTACAAGTACTATGACATGTAAGGGCCACCTATCCTGATCCGATGGTAAAATTTGATCGAATTCTGACGGTCAGAACGCTTAGAAAATGTCGCGCAAGTGATACGTGCCAGATTTCATAATTTATATTTAATTTCTAACATTTCTCACACTCTTCACTCTGGACTCAAGAAAATCGTCGTGGGACATCATTTGGACTTGATTTTTGAGGTGATTATCAAGTCCAACTAGGCGGTTAGGATTGTATAAGTTCGGGATAATCGGACTTTCAATGTGCGGTCCAAGTCCGATACAAAGTTTTCGAATGCTCCTGTAAGCAACCGGGCTTAGAGTTTGATCCTAGGTTTTAGAGTATTGTAGCGTCACCTATTCTATACGTTTTGGCTCTAACAGATCGTATTGAAAGTGATTGGTTAATTCTATTGAGTATTCAGTATGGTACTTAACCAAATTCTAGCCTAATTATGGTAGAATACGGTCCTAGGGCCATTTTATGACCCATTTGGGCACTTTTAGTTATCATATCATTTTAATTATTTTTCTAGTGGTTCATCATCAAGTTTACCCTATCTCCACCAAATTTCATAAGATTTTGAGTTGTAGAAAAATTCTAAAAATTTCAGAAGCAGCAACTGTACAACAAGTGATTTTTGGACATTTGTCACAACTTCCTACTTTAAACTATATTAAGTATTTTATTATATTTTTTACATATTTTTATATCTAACTAAACCCATTGAGCTTCAATCTGCAATCACCTAAATCGGAGTTATAACGAGGGAGATATGATTTTTCAAAGTTTGACAAAACGTACAGAAAAACATGCAGAACCGGGCTGCCTGACAGCTGTACGGACGAGATCGGCGAGGCCTCGCCGGTCACTGACTTTTTTGGCGAGGAATCACCCCAGGGGCGAGGTCCTCACCCCCCGGGGATGTCGGAAACATGTGAGGCCCACCTTGGATCCCCCTGAATTGAGTCGTTTGGGCCCACGAGTCCGTCGAGGCGTTTATCGAGTCTCATTTGCAAACCGGAATGAGTTACGTGACGTACAATATATGATTTTGGGGTAGAAGAAGCTAATCCCAACAGTGTCGCTCGCATCCTTTTTGGATCGGCCTGATGCCATACGCAATCACACTGGACCCCACAGACCTTTTTGTTACACGGGCTCCCTCCTGGAAATGGATTGGCGACTCTCCCTGCCACTGGCCTGGTGGCTGGTGGTCGGTGCTCTATCGGCCCTGCCATGAAATATGTGTTTCATCCATGCAGTCCATCCATTTTTACGGATGATTTTAAGACTTTATCCCAAAAATGAAACGGATATAAATCTCAGGTGGACTACACCACAGGAAAACAATAGCTATTGGATATCCACCGTTAAAATCCTCCTAAGGCCCACCATACTGCTTATTTGACATCCAATCTGTTGATTAAGTCATACAAACTTTGATGAAGCGAAAAACCAAAGATCAGATTTATCCAAAAAGCTTTTAATGACCGAGGTTCATTCAACACTATTTCCTGTAACGTTGTACACTTGAGATTGGAATATACCTCATTTTTGGTCTCATAAATGACCACCAGCCACTGGCCTGGTTTATCCCTGCAGTCCATCCAAAGATCAGATTTATCCATGCAGTCCATCCAATCTGTTGATTAAGTCATACCTCTTTAATGACCACCAGCCACTGGCCTGGTGGCTGGTGGTTGGTGCTCTATAGGCCCTGCCATGATATATGTGTTTCATCCATGCAGTCCATCCATTTTTACAGATGATTTTAAGACTTTATCCCAAAAATGAAAGGGATATAAATCTCAGGTGGACCACACCACAGGAAAACAATAGCTATTGGTTATCTACCATTAAAATCCTCCTAAGGCCCACCGTACTGCTTATTTGACATCCAATCTGTTGATTAAGTCATATAGACTTTGATGAAGCGAAAAACTAAAGATCAGATTTATCCAAAAAGCTTTTAATGACCGAGGTTCATTCAACACTATTTCCTATAACATTGTCCACTTGAGATTGAAATATACCTCATTTTTTGTCTCATACCCTAAAATGATCTACTTTATAAATGGATAGAATGGATGAAACACATACATCATGGTGGGGCCACATATAGCCATTGGCCGGTGGTAAGGTGTAACATCTTGAATTTTCACTGTTTTGGATTTCAAAAAAAATTATTGAATTTTTTTTTTATTAACTTATATTATCACTTACTGACCATTAACACTCAATGTTAGCTTATACACGAGTGGTCTAGTCTGGTCATAATCAGACCGTGTGCAGGTCATCAAGTTAGATGATCGGTTTGTACTCGATGACAGCTTGTGCAGGCCATGTAGCGGCTGAGGAAAGTCAGAAAATTATAAAAATTTAGGGAACCATAGATCTCACTGGGCTTGTGGTCCATCGCGGACCATAGATTCATTGGACATCCAGAAGTTAATTATTCAAGCCATTCCGACAGCACTTGTCAACCCACCCAAGGCCAGAATAGAAATCTGACACTGGTAAATGAAACTGCGACTCCGGGCTTTTCAGTCGTCGGATTTCTTCAAAATTTACGGTGAAGGTCTAATGTAGTGTCATACGCCTGTCCATAAAATCTGGGACCCGATCGTGGCACGACGACCATTGATCGCAAATCGGACCCGTGTGACCAAACTCCATATTCGATCATCCCTAAATTTTGCATGACCCTTCATCAGGCCATGGAGCACCTATCTTATAAGTTTCATGGCCAGGAGGCCACTAGAGCTGCCCCGATTCTCCAAACAAGCTCTAAACCGCTCGTTGGTGGGACACAAACTCCAAAACTATAGAATAATATCCGTCTTACTGGGCTTGGCGTCCATTGCAAGAGTTAAAACTGGGTACTGCCCAGAACCACTCAACTGGAACCAAAGGATGAGTGCATGAGAAGTGCAAATACCCTAAAGCAAGGAGCTGGAACTTAAGTGAATTGAATCGTTCATTCTTATACAAAGTTGATGATTTCGAACCGTCGGATTACAACCAAACTTCTCACTTGGAGTAAGGGTATTTCCCTACTCATATCCGTATAGCCGCGGCCCTGATCGACTATCGGTGACCGTTAAACCAACTTCTAATCATATCTATTGATTGACACATCCCAATGGCGGGCCGATCGTATCCATACGTAGATCATCATTAGGGCTAGCTATCCTACGGTGTATATCGACTTGTACACCCCATAGTGGGCCCTAAAGCTTAGAAAGACCATCCTATAGGTATAGTATGGTGAAAACTTAGCCCTTGAGGCCATTTACACTAAATCTGACATTATAAAAGGGCCTCATTTGGGCATCCTCTCTCCCCATACGATTTTTCCCTAGAGAAAAGAAAGAGGAAAAGAGAGAAGAGAAAAAGGGGAGAAAGAAAAAAGGAAAGAGAGAGGAAGAAGAGAGTGAAGGAGGGTGTTGGGGCCCAAGGAAGCTCAACCTTGCAACTCCCTACCCCTTCTCCAAAGGAAGCCCTTCACCACAATCGCAAGAATCATTCCATTGATCGTTTAGGTAAATCTCTCACCCATTTTTCTTGAAACTCTTGTGTTGAGAAGGTATTGTCATGGATTCCTGACACGAAATTGCTTGCTTTAGGTATTCCGGTCGATCGACCCCAAATCCACACTCCTAGGTCATTTTTCAAGTCTTCAACGATTCATAGGTGTGGACTATTGTTCTTAGGTGGCCTAACACCAATTTTAGTATGAGTTTAATGATTTTGTTTGCTTGAATGATGCATTTGAAGAATCTAGACAAACCTAAGGAAGACCCCACACTTGATCCTATCGATTCACATGGAATGGTTATGAAATGTTGTTGCCTTTCATATGATTTGGTTTAAAAGGATGATTGCATGTATTTGTCTTATTTGGTTCTCATATGATGTTGCCTTATAGCATGTATGATTTATTAATTCTTGTGTAATTTGATTCTATTAGGTATAGGAAGTGCTTTGCTTCCTCACTAACCCACACAAAACACATGCACTCTTGATTCATGACATTGGTAGCTTTGCTTGATATGAAAATTTAAATTGTATGTTGAGAAAATATGAAACATGATGTTGTTTATGCTAGATGATGCATTGATAGTTGACATGTTATGAGTTACCTCCCAAACCGTTGGGTTGATCAGTAATTCGAGGAGAGCGAAGGCGACCTCGTTGGTAGGACCGCCTTGAAGCTAAACCCATGGATGTGGGTGAGTGCGTGTGGGCGACAGTAGTTAGACTACATGGGGCACTTGCACCCAATGCTGTTCCGCCACGTACTTGCCTGGACTCGTGCAGTCTAGTCTACTGGCTGACTAACCTTGTTTGTTAACCCTGTTTGCTCACACCTGTCTGGAACCTGGAACACCCTACAACCATTGTATCCCACCAATAACTAATTGAATTTGGTACACAGCCTCGTGAGCCGGGCATGGTGGAATGAGACACTGTTTCTGAGCTGTCGGCCTACGTTGGGGTGCCGCGCTTCCCCGTAGTGACCGCGAGCGATCCCTTTCTCTCGGCACTCTCCATGTGCTTGAAGAAGGGGATGAAGAACTTGACGGGATAAAGGACCGCGGGGTCTTGGCCTCACACATTGGGGGGTCTTGGCCTCGCAACCAGCTTAGGACATTGATACGTGGGGTGTATCAGATTTTTCAACTTGTTGGATGAATGAACTTAACTAATAACTCGGCTAACACGATCACATTGCATCGCATTAGTTAGGGTGGGTACTCGGAAGTTGAAGTCGCTCTGAGGGAGTGTTAACATATGCGATCGTTAGATGGAGTCGCTCGAGGGAGCGTTGTGGCGAGGGCATACATCATATCATCCAACATACATACGCATTAATAAGATTAATTAGATATTTATGATTGACTGTTTTTCATTAAGATCAATTATAATTGATGCCTGTGATAACCTAAGATTAATAACACCCACTGAGTTGTCACTCACTCCCACTTTGGGACGATGTTTTAAAACACCACCCAAACCCTTCAGTAGCTGCAGGTAGTGCTGAGTTCGACGAGCCATGCGACACGAGCTTAGACGAGGAGGACGAGTTGTCCTAGTTTTAGTTGATGGACGGCTCCCCAGTGGTATGATAGGCGGGATTGGGATGGCTGAGTAGTGGACTCAATTCTACTCTTTTGGACATGATATTTTTTATAATTTGGTTGGGCATCGCCTTGTGCGTTCCTTTTATATTCTTTTGGACCTATATATATTGATATGTTTCATTTCAGTAGACTAGTTGTGGTTGAGTTTCATACTCCAAGTAATTCCAGGCTGTGCATTTAAACCTGATTAAACGCATAGTAAATAAAAATCGGTTATAAGTGACACTCGGAAATTCGAGAGTCGAATCTATGCACGACCCCCGATTTTTCGGGACGTTACACAAGGGGATTAGCTATTTCCCCTCCTCATTTGTCCTTTACCTAGGGGTGTACACTAACTGAGCTAGCTCACTTAGCTCGCTAGACTCGTCTTGAAAAAGCTCGGTTCAACTAGGTTTGAAGCTGAGTTTGAGTCGAGTTGAGCTGATTTTTTGAACTTGAAAATAAATTCGAGCCGAGTTTGAACAGGCCTCAGCTCGACTCAACTCAGATCAAATCCAGCTCAAATTGAACTCGGATTGAATCAGTTTGGTGACTCAATTACTTTGCCATTGATGTTGCTCACTAAGTGTTTGATAAAATGGCTCAAGAAAGTATGGCTGATGGCAAGGAAGGTATGTATGTGAAACAAATATCTTTTTTTTTTTTCTTGATTTTTATGTTGCTTAGAAGGTATTTGATAAAATATCCATAAAATCATTTCTTATATTTCACATACAAATGGATTTTAAAGGTGCTAGGTGTTTGTGCAAATGTCTCAATGGCAAACTTAGCTCGATCTTGGCTCGCACTTGGCCCGAGGTAGCCTGAGCTGCTGACCAAACCGAACTAAGTTGGGTAGTCAAGCCCGACCCGATCATAGTCCAAGCTGAGGTCAGCTAGTGGCCGAGCCGAGCTGGGGCCAACTCGACTTGGTCCGGCTTGATTACACCCCCCACCTCTACCATGGTATAATGGTTTTGATTAGGCAATGGGACAAGTGGGCCGTGCAACGAATGCCTAGGCACTTATCCTCTTATTCCAACCCTTAACTGGATATGGACTAACGGCTGTAAAGATGGACAAGTGGACGGCTTTAAAGCTGTGACCTTTATTAACGGGGAAGCATGGTATAATAGTTCTGATTGGGTGGCTAATACAAGTCAAAGATCTGTGGAGCACATAACTTTGCTGTTGGTATAAAGCATTGACTATACGTGATGTGGGCTTCGAGAATAGGGAAGTTATTCGATACACGGCTGCGTATGACGCTTGATACGCAGGTATTTAGAAATTGTACACGTGGCATGTATTTACCCTGGCATGTATTACCCAAACTAGACCAATTAAATTCTGGTCTGACGTCGCTGGGTCACGGTTCAAAAATCAGATTGGTTTAACGATCCTAACCCCTGATTCGTGGACACTCATTCGTTGAAATAGGACCGTCCAATAAATGTCATGAGATGGTCAGATGATCGAATAAGAATAATTTTTGATTCATGATCCATGGACCTGTACAGTCTAGTTTGACTTATTTACATGCTAGGTAAGAATTTCTAAGTAATTTGTAGGGCCTGCGTATCATCCATAGCTCTCTGACAGAGCATCGTGGATTTTATTTTTGGAATAAAATGTGGCTATAAAGTAGAAAAAAGAGGGAGATAAAATGGCATGAATTCATCTCATCTGGACCGTGTTACACAACTTTAGGGGTGTAAAAGTCAAAAGATATGTCTAGAGATTCTGTGCACTTTTCTCTTTCAAGGAATGGTCAAGACAACTTGGACGGTCAGGCTCAGTCCCATGACTCGGACCCTATTCCTATACAACAAACAAGCTATGTGGAACTCATGATATTGTATAGGTAAAATCCACTCCGTCCATCAGGTTTTTTCCTCAGTGATATGTCCTGAAGGAAAAAAATCAGCCACATTTACAACTTAGATGGGCCACACCATAGGAAAAATATGCATGGGATGCCAGCTATAGCTTTGTGTGCAGGGCCACCATGGTGTGTATCTTTCATCAAATCCGTTAATCTGGTGTAACTCACCGGGATGAAATCAATATATAAAATTCAGACTGATCCAAAACTTAGGCAGCGTAAAATAAAGAAAATTTACATTGTTCCCATTAGTGTGGCCCATAGTAATACTTTATTAGATGTTATTTCATATGGACGGTGAAAATAAGGTTTCTCACCTTATGGACGGAGTAGATTTTACATAAAATAAAATGGTAGACCCAGAGAGATTGTGTTTTTTACGGACACAGGTGTTAAACTCGTAGATGAATCCAAGCCCCCCATGATTCTTGACCTTTGAAAGAGCTGGAGGGACATCTCCTTTGACTCTTGAGATCGTGAACTGAACCTTGTTAATGGGCCAGATCCAATCACATGACCGTGATCAGACATGAATTTACGTTTAAACTTGGAGCAGAAGAAATGCTGTAAATCCTGATATGGGCCCACCCCATTTCACGGGCCGAACTAGACTCAACTGCCCAGAGTCATTGGGCCTTTCAGGCCCATTGAAAATGCCACATCGGAGCGAACGGATGAACATCGACGAAGATATGGTCCCTGTAGATGATGAGAATATATTCCTTATGGGTACAAGAGAAATGAAAGTTGGTTATGAGAAGTCTGTGAAAAGCAACGGATGAATGCGAATTCATGTGGACCCAGATACGATATGTGGTGGTCCGAATCCGAACTGGGCCTTGGCTCTATATATAGAGGTTTGATCAGCTGAACATTGGCATTCCATGGTGTGAAAGGGAGAGAGGTCTTACATGAAGATTAGAGTCTTCTTAGGTAGCCAAGGATGACTTGCCTATGTCCTCTCAATGGTTTTATTGCTTGTGGACCGTCCATCTTATTTGAAATGATCATGTGGTTCATAGGCAGTCTCCTTGGCTAGCCTGACTGGCTCTTGTCATTCATGTTAGATCTTCTCTTCCTATATGAGATCGACGGCTGACAATCCATCGACAGAGACAGGTAAAAATGTACATCAATCAATTTTACATCGAAATGGACGGATGGCAGTGGCTGATGGTGATTAGATTCATGTCTGATGTGGACCACCCAACATAGTCTGTTGGATGTGGTCTGCAGGGCTGATGTTCAAATGATCTGAAGAGTCCATCTGTTGGACACCATTTTGGTGATGGGCCACCGCTTGAAAATCATGACAGCTGCACGTCTTAATCAATAAAGATGTCCGGTTGAATGTGGTCCATTGAGTAGTTTCGTTTTCATCCGTCCATTTGAATTCAACCAATCAAATGTTCTGGGTCGCCAATCAGTGTGAATTTTGGAATGTGGGTCATCCATGGAATGGACGATTCAGATCATCCTTACATGCAGCCACATGGTGACATGTTTGATTTTCAAGCATGCGTGTGTCCTGACTCCTGTATGCACCACTCGATATTCGTAAACGAATCTTTGCCTTTGGGATGCCCTCGCCGACTAACGTACTTTTTGTCTTGATGCACGTGCATGCACGAGTGAAATGCACGTGCATTGCACGTGGAGGTCCAGGACTTCGATTGTAAGTGGGGTCCAACTAATAAGCGAACCACGTAAATATGGTTTGACCGACGTAGTGGACAGATCTAATTTTTCCATCATCAGGCCCTTACAATGGGGCCCACCTTGATTCAACTCTTAGGTGGACCATACGGTAGAAAATAATGGTGAATAATCATTAAAATATTTCTATAGGCCATAAAAGTTTTGGATCAAAATGATATTTGTGTTTGCCCTTCATTTAAGTCAGCGTGGACTTATCAACATGTATGATGGAAAATACGCATTACAGTAACATTACGTTACTGCTTATGGGCCTAGGAAAATTTTAATGGTGGAGCGTTCAACCACAGCCGTTTCTTATGGTATTGCTCACTTGAGATTTAGATATGCTTCATATCTGTTTTTAGCTTATGCTCTAAAATGATATGAAAAAACGATACATACATCAAGGCGGGCTCCACAGTAAAGCCTGCACCATTCTTGGGTGAGGCTGGGGCCGCACCTGATCTGCTCCACGGAATCACGGCCAGGTCTGATTTTTGGTCCCTAGGCCTAAGATTGGGTTGTTTCTGTTGGCCAAAGTAGATTTAACATATACATCAAGGTGGGGCCTACCCGAGCCCACCTTGATGTATTTTCCAATCATATGTACGTGTGCATGTGATGGGAATAGTATTTGAGTTTTAATCGATCCAAGTGTTATATATATATATATATACCGAACACACCTTTTAAGTGGTTTGGATGTTCCATGCATCTGACCGTTGGATGGAAAATGGAGTAGCTCGTCATCACTAACTGGAACCGTCTATCTGGCAGGCCTTGCTGAGATTGAAAAATGGTGCCAAATTCACAAAGATCGGACGGTGTTGAGAGTCTGGTTAGTGGCCATCAAATCCATGGTAGAAAACAAAAGCCTATGATAGGCAATATGCAGCCTTCAAAAGAAAAAGAAAAGCAAGCAAATGTCACATCTTTTGGATGTCATTTTAGCAGTTTTTGGAGCCATCTACAGGGCCTACAGACTAGCTAAGCCCGTCCATGAATAGCTTGCCATGTATGCTATGGTGACCGAGACCCCACGAGCTCGGCCCATCTTTGAGCTGGGCTTGGACCTACCATCTTCGGCCTTATCTGGTTGGGTTTGGCCCAGGCCCAACCATTTTCTGAATCAGGTTATCTGGCTCCAGCCTCAGGTCTTAAGTCTCACGCACTGGGCTCAGGATCTTGTCTGGTACAAAATCGGCCCATTTCCAGCCCTCATGGTGACATGGCTCTACTACTTCTGTAATGGTGTGGCCCAACCATTTGCTGAGTTTTCAAGACGTTGATTTTGAGCCTTGAGTTTGTTGGACTTCATATATTACCTAGAATTTTCTAGATAACCCAATTTTCTGTGCATTTTTAGAATTCAATACAGTGAGAGTATTGGTTAGTTTAGCTCTCTTCTTTATAATTCGTTTTTATGGCTAGAAATTTATCTCTATTTGGGAAATTAAGATGGTGAAATCTTCTAGGACATTTCACAGGAAAAAAGAATTCCTAGTTGTAGCTTTAAGACGAGGGAATGAGTTATGAACTATTACTTGTAGGAAAATCATGGGTTTACTTAAACTCGAGGTAGTGAACAACCCACTTTAGGATATTTAAGTAACAATGTCATGACTCATGAGAGCTGCCATGATGCCTCGGAAATCGTGTACTCTACCCTTGAAATGAAGGTTCCTCGCTATCAATTTTTCAAAAAAGAAAAAGGAAAAAAGAGCATGTTCTTACCCTCCATTATTGATATAATTAGAGCACATGATGTGACACCTTAACTCTCCGGTGCTTTTGAGTATTAGACGTTTTCGGTCATTGTATGTAGATATTTTTGATTTAGTATATGCTCACTCTAGCTTTTGTATGAAACCTAGGGAATTGGTGGAACCTTGACCTCTAGAAACCCCTTGTATTTGACCCGGTGAGCTCGAATGACTAAGAAAACCCCTAGTGGACTCAAACCCTAGAATGCTAGCAGCTCTCAGGTAAGCCAGCCGTGTTGCATAGCAATCAACTGGGCTTTTTGGTACAGACTATGAGACCTGGATTATCGGATCCCCAGTTCTAAGACCCTATGTGTAGATGTCCTAGCTAGTACCAAAACCCGTTTAGCCGAACCCTAGGTTCCCGTATAACTTAATCAAACTATTCCTCGAACATCAATGCAGTGAAGGGCCTCATAGAGAATAATTCGGGCTAAATCCGCCTAATCGATTGGCTTCTTGGTTTGACCGATCTAAGTAGCATAGGAAATATGAGAATCCATGTTCAGTCAGTCCGATCGATAGTTTTATCAGTTGGTGTCGGTCCGACCGGTACTCCCACTGGACCTACTGTCAGGTTGCGTTTTTGTTCTATCAAGTGCCCTAGTAAGCTGTCCAACTAAACCCTTTCGGCTTTATAGGCCCTTAATTTCAACCCCAATTTTATTTTGCTCATTTTTAGCCATGGGAGAAAGTGGGAGTTAGAGAAAGAAGGTGAGCTTGGAGCTAATTTCGTAGTCGATTCCTGTATTCGGCCGATCTTCATTGTTGTAGGCTGGCCTAATATCTTTAGAGCGGAGTAATGAGATAGTTAGAGCCTTGGGAACTGGGTTTATACAATCATAATGCTCTAGTGCTGGATTGTGAGGATTAGGGGATCCTGAGGAGAAGAATTCCCTTAGGGCTAGGAGAGCCCAATAGTAGCGTTGTACACGAACCCAGTTAGCTCGCTTGACTTGACTTTGTTCGAAGTTAAGTTTGAGCTGAGTTGAGCTAATTTTTTGAGTTTGAAAAAATTTCAAACTGAGTTTGAGCTTGCTCAAGCCTGACTCGACTCGGATCAAACCCCAACTCAAATCGAACTAGTTTTGTGACTCGGTACTCTGATTTTGATGTTGCTCACCAAGTGTTTGATGAAATGACTCAATGAAGTATCAGCTAGTGACCAGAAAAGTATGTATATGAAACAAATATCAATTTTCATTGATTTTGATGTTGCCTATAAGGTTTTTGACGAAATACTTAACATTGCATGTGTTTGTAAAAATGACGCAAAGGGTCGATTTTAGCTTGAACTCGGCTCAAACTGGCTTGAGCTGCTGACCGAACCTAGCTAAGCTGGCCAATTAGGCTTGAGGAATGAGCCGAGCCAAGTTCGAGCTGTGTCAGCTAGTGGCCAAGCCGAGTGGAGCTAAGGCCAGCTCGACTAGGTGTAGACCCCTACACAATAGTTGAATAGGGCATCTTTTTAGGTCCCGTGAGAAACGTTAAGTTGGTTCCGTGAACTTAGAATGAAACCAGAGAACGACAGATAGACCTTACCCATTTATGTAGTTAGTACTTGTTACGTATTTAGAGGTTAGGAGCCCGTTGTAAGGATATGATAGCAGATTTGAGGGACGATTGTAGAAAGTGACATTTTTGCTAAACCTAGGATATATGACATACTCTTTGAAGAGTTTGCAGTGGCACAGAAGCCTGGGCGTAGTTCCCATGAACGTTTGGAACCATGTTGAGCAAACTTATTACAGTTTGATATAATTCTGAATTTTGAACGAATGTGAGTGAACTCAGTGCCCTTTCCTATTGGATGGGCCATTGTTTGAGATTAGCTTGGAATAATGAGTCCATAAAGTAGGAAATAAAAGAATGTACGGAGAGTGCATGAATTCGTCATGTAGGCCCATTTCTGTATAAAGGTTTAGCAGCGATCCTTCCAACAAAATTCAAAGACTATTAGAAAGAGACGGGAAAGGGATTGGATAGTGACGCCGCCACCAGCCAAGTGGCTAGTGGTCGGTGCTTCATGGACCCTACCATGATGTATGTGTTTTATCCACGCCGTCCATCCGTTTTGAAAAATAATTTATTGACGCTAAAAATAAGGTACATCAAAATCTCAGGTTGACCACACCATAAGAAAACAGTAGTGATTGAATTTCCACCATTAAAAACTTCCTAGGACCCACTGTAATATATATATATATATATATATATATATATATATATATATATATATATATATATATATATCTCAGCTTGAACCAAAATATTTGTGGCCGCAAGATATTTTTAATGGTGGGAGTTCAATCAACACTCTGCAATACACTTGAAATTTGGATCAACCTCAATTTTGGGCTCATTCCGTGAAATGATACGGAAGAATGGGTGAACGGAATGGATGAAACACATACATCATGATGGGGCCCACAGAGAACCGAAAGGGGGAGGGGCCAATCGACTCGTCCTGACTCAAGTCAGAGCTGGATTGGGGTGACTCATGCACCAACATGTACTGGTCTCGACTGAGTCCTGATTGACTCGGACGAGTCGGAAATCACTGGTAAAAACCATGCAAGGTACTGTCCTTGGCTCTGATTTTTAGGCCACAAGGCTTGGCTCGATGGTGCAATGTGCAATCATGGTTTTTGAGTCGGCGGCTTGGATTGTCATCTAGTTTTGAGTTGAGACTCAGGTGAGTCAAAATGAGTCAACTCGGACGAGTCATCAATCCTGGAATACAATTTGCCCAAGCACATCTCTGGAGTATTGGGGCCCACCGATAGGATGATGATAATCACCAAACACATCTGTTCCTGTGTATGATGAGAATATATTCTCCAAAGTCCTGAGGGAGACCTTAGAAAAAGTTGCGGTGTATGCAAATGGATATGGACCTCATCTATGTCATCGCATCCAATCTCCCCCCTTGCATTTTCTATAAATAGACGGTCCAGAACGTAGCATTGATGTCACAGTTCAGCGAAGGGTGAGATGGAGATAGGTCTTACATGAAGCTGGGAGTCTCTTAGGCAAGCCAAGGATGACTTGCCCCCACCCTCTTAAGGGTTTGAAAGATCCAATGTGGCACACGTGTGCAAGATCCAATCCGTTCATTAAGGAGGCCCCAAGTTTTAATCAGTCGATTCCACTCATCCCTTGAGTTGAGCCACACATTTATGTTGAATGTGGATGGAGCGTTGTTCTTTTTTCAACCGTCCATTTTTTTACACGTGGCTCGTTAGATTCAACTGGGCCACCTAACGAATGGATTTGATCTTCAACACGTGCCTCGTTGGCACGTGTGTTCCATCGAATAAATCCTTGTGTGGTCCGTGGGCAAGCTCCGCGGCTTGACCTGACTGGCTCCCATCTCTCATGCTAGATCCAAACTCTTCTTGGCGAAAGACGGGCTTCATGTCGGTGAATTACATTGGCAAGGTACACGTGCCAATATATGACACGTGTGAGAGATTTGAGCTTTCCATTTGGTTGGAAATAATGGTAATATCTTCTGCCTCAAAAATCTAGTTGTTCAACTTCTCAGGTGGCCCATAATGTATGAAATAAACTGAACGGTTAAAACTTTTTTTTCTTTTCTTTTCTGGCCGTTAATCTGTTTTTATACAGTGGGCCACCTGAGATGTGGAATAGAATGATTTTTTACTTAGAAGATCTAAGCAAAGCAACCCACCTGATTGAAAGCTCAGATCTCACACACGTGGTCCATATTCCACGTATACTGGTGCTTCCAAACAGATGGAGAAAGGTACATGACTGAGGACTGTTTGCATGAATGGATGAGTGTTGGGGACAGACGGATTGGCTGATGACACCAACACCACCCAGCTAGGTGTTGGGCGCTGTGGTGCCCATCGTGATGTATGTGTTTAATCCACACCATCCATCAATTTTTACAGATCGTTTTAGGGCCCTAAAATGAAGCAGATCAAAAGTGCAAGTGGACCACACCAAGGAAAACGGTGGTGATTCAACATCTACCACTAGAAGCTTATTGGGCCACAAAGGTTTTGGATCAAGCTGATATTTACGTTTTCCCTCCATCCAGAGGTCTGTGTGATCTTATCAACAGGTTGAATGGCAAATAAACGTTACGGTGGCCCTAGGAAGGTTTCAACGGTGGGTGTCATTTTCCCCACTTTTTCCTGTGGTGTGGTCTACTTGAACTTTGGATCTACTTGATTTTTGGGCTCATGCACTATAATGAGTTACCAAAGCGGATGAACGGCATGGATATAAAACATATCCATCATTGTCGGCCCTACGTCGCCCAACACCACCTAGGGTCACCATCCAATTCGCTTCCGTGTTGGTATCAGATACCTTCTTATCATCGGCGGCAGTATCAGATATGTGGGTTTGCTTACATGCTCGAAGATTTACAACCACACGTGTACGCCTCATCATGCATTGGTGCGCGCGCGTGTGAATGTTTGTTGTATGAGAATACAAGGAAAATGACACATATACGTAGATGCCGTACACGCCCACATTGACACGAGTGCAAATACAAAACACGTTTGCGATAGGTGCTTTCAATAAATAATGCTTAGAACTTCACCTAACATGCCGAACAATTTTAGTCTTCATGTGGGCCGCAACGTACAAAATTATTGACCGTTGATTTTTTATAGCCGTCCATAGTCTTTTCTTTACTTTTCATGTCGAATATTTGACCATTAACCATGTTTATTTTCCACCGTTGCTTTTAAAGGTCACTGATGATCAAGTAACTAGGACAATCCTATCTACGGGTTTTTGGAACCATATTTCCAACCAATGGGGGCAATAAAATGGATGGTCTCAATTGATGAGTTATCCTCTCATGTGTCTTGTTGGGAGATGTCTCTATAATAATCTGGTTTCCTTTGCATGTGTTGGGGCTTAGAATGGAAACCATTAGTTACTTGTTAGAGCTTAGATTATATTTATTTGTGTAAATTAAATTGATATTGATTAAATCTTGTGTAAATTAAATTGATAATGATTAAATATTAAGATATTTGATCTAGATGAGTGGCCACATGTGTCATGAATGGTCCAAATTTGGTCAAATGTATGTAATTAGGAATAGTATTAGGCATGTTAGAATCATAATCAACTTAAATTGATTAAACGCTTGTGATCTCATACACCAAACTAGTCAAATTAAGATCTAACCTATTAAGGTTAATCTGATTGTTCAACTACCGTTTTTATAATGATCAAGCAATTTAAAAGGGAATTATTAGTCCCTCGAATGAAGACATTTTTTCCTTGTGCTTTGACTTTTCTTTGTATTTTTAGGTTTTTTAGTAATGCGATGATGGACATATAAGATTAAAAATTAAGGTTTAATTGTTGATTTCATTAATTAAAATAGATGAAAAGTATAACCAATGAAATAAATTAAACTAAGTAGAGAAAAATGAAGATAATTACCTATGACTACTTGTGTGTGGACAAAACAAGGAAGTGTGCAATTTGCAAGACGTGAGTGATGTCTGCCGAGTAAGAACTCAATGATTGATGTGATATAATGATGGATGTCATAAATATTTAATTTACTGTTAAGATATATTATAGCAATGTCGCTAGACAATAGTGAATTTAAGCTAAGCTAAGGATTTCAAATTGCTACAGCTTATCTGAACAGAAATGAAATATTTAAGTAAAGAAGTTAAAAACTAAGATAAGCTTTACTGGATTATAAAAATTTGTTAATTGTGTGTGGTCATAGATCTCTTTTTTATATGTTACTTTTATAGACTTTTGGGAGGCAATAATCATACTTATGTTTACCTCTTAATTATTCTAGTCATGCATGTTAGGACTTCTACTAAAAAAATATTACTTGAGGCTTCACGTCACATGACCTTTGCATGTGCAAAGGCGGTCTTTGATGGGGCTTTAACAATTAATGCTTATAGGGAGACTTATTTTGATAAGACTTTATAATTTAATGTTTCATACATGGACTTCTTATAACTATTCATTTTGAAGTTTATCTACACCACGTGTTGTATGACCGTTATATGACATCTTCTAAACTATTCAATATATCTATGATCAACCAAGTGTAAACAATATCTATGTAAATTGATATTGATTAAGTTTTAAAATTAATTTGCAATTAGCTACTACACTATTTTCATTTTTAGCCATGTATCTTCTATATTTTGAGAATTTTCATCTTTTCAATAATACAAAGAAATTCTCTACTTCACAGCTCACATGCTAAAGTAGTCCAATGATTTTTACCATCCGTGCCTTTGGTTCTACCATAAGTGAGCTATGGTTCTACAATCACGCTTTCATGATCATCCTAACCTTTGATTTTTAGAGTTTAATGTAATGTGTCAAAATTCATATAAATGGCTAGAATCATCCATTCATTGTTGGTCTCCTACAGTATTCAAACATCATCCTGATCCAAAACCCTGAGGGCTTCCTTATGGTGTGGCTTGCTTGAAATTTTGGATGAGCTCCGTTAGTTTTGGGCTCCCATCTTAACATGAGCTACCCTAAATGGTGGACGGATGGACATAACAGTGGGCCCCACATGATGTTGGACGGTGTCTACATATCTCCCAACATTTAAAAATAGTTAGTGGCGATACAACACTCTTTCCATAGTGCAAAATTTTCAGAAGCCCGTTGTAAAATGCAAGCTAAGGGCCTGTTTGGCCGGGCAGATCCCATGGTATTACGAGGAATGGGATCAATTTTAAGGTAATGATGGTGGTGTCAGTGGATTGTCTTAAGATCCATGGGATTGCTTATATCCCAGGATAAGTTCACTGTGTCTATTTGGCACGCCCCGCATATCCCGGGATTTTACCTTCCAATCCATTCAACCAATGGATAGGATCAATTTTAAGGTAATGATGGTGATGTTAGTGGATTGTCTCATGATCCATGGGATGGCTTGTATCCTGGGACAAGTTCACCGGATCTATTTGGCTCGTCATGCCTATCCAAGGATATTTCCAATCTCATCCCTCCTAATACCGTGGGATCTGCCTTGCCAAACAAGCCCTAAGGGCATCACCACATGACTCAGTGACTCACATAAACTTGTTCTGTCTTGCGTTTAGAGGTGTACACGAGTCGATCCGAGTCGAGCTTGGCACAGCTCGACTTGGCTCGGCCAGTTGTTGACCTCAGCTCAGACTCGGCTCGGCTCAGTCCTAACTAGTTAGTTCAGCTCAATTCGGTCAACAGCTCAGGCCAGTTCGAGCTGAGTTTACTTGTGCAACATTTTCACAAATAAATGAACTATACTTTTAAAATCTTGCCCTATGTAAAACAACAGTAATAGATTTATAAGTATTTCATCAAATACTCTGTAAACAATATAAAAATCTAGAAAAAAAAAGTATTTGTTTCATCTTCCTTGCCACCAGCCACACTTCATTGAGTCATTTTATCAAACACTTGGTAAGTAATATCAACATCAAAGTAACCGGATCACCGAATTGAATCGATTTGAGTTCAATTTTTGTTGGGTTTGATCTGAGTTGAGCCGAGCTCAAGCAAGCTCGAACTCAATTCGAAGTTTTTTCGAGCTAAAAAAATCAGCTCAACTCGGCTCGAACTCAGCTTTGAATCGAGTCGAATCGGGCTTTTTTGAGTCTGAGTCAAGTGAATTACCGAGCTATCTTTGCTCGCGTACAGCCTTACTCAGGTTTTCAAATTGGATCGTATGTCAAAAGGAGTCTAAGTCGACAAGGACGAGTTGACTCGTCCGAGTCTTAAACACTGGTTATGGTAGGACACGTATGCACACCCACTCTAGATAAACACGGTAGACAAATAAGGTTGGTGGATGTATACTGAAAAACAAGTCAAATACAATTGCTGAGAAAATTAGATCTGTGAGCGGTGACATGTTTTTAGTGGGCCTTTGAGATGGGCGGCTGGCGTTGTCGTGGACTAATCAGCCCACAAAGTGGAAAAAAAGAAACGACTTGGAACTGTCCTTGATCAAGTCCAACGATCCTTTGAACGTAGGCTGTGCTAATCCACACGCGTGGGAACCTGCCAGTCCACATACGTGCACTCTTGACAATATGGAATGCTTGTGCTCGATCCAAGCCTTCCATCGGGTGCTCTGAATTGATTGGATATTGTCATAACAAAATGAGGCCATTTTACACCTCAGGTGGTCTACAAAATGGTAAAATAAATGAGTGGTTAGAAAAATAGTTTGCATAAATTTGCTTTGTGTATTTTGGCTCAGTTGGAGCTCTCTGATTTTTGAAGCAGGAGATCTACCCATTATTTAAATCAGATGGAAAGGTCAGATCTTTCACACATGTTTCATATCAACATGTGTGCCTGTGTGTGTATGGGAAGACTACTGGCGCGTGTGGAAGATTCTAAAAGAGGAGGTCTTATACATCACTTAATCACGGTCAAACGCCCTAGGGTCAGACCCAACCCTTTGAAGGAGCTGAAAGGTAATGGGCCGGGCTGGGTCATATACTATCAGGGCCTGGGTCTCATTTCATATGCTTAGTGGGCTGGACTTCTGGCCCTTGAAGTCAAAACCTTTTATTTATGGGCTGTACGACAAAGTTAAGGACTATTCCTTAGAAGAAGATTAATCTCTTCTCTCTACTCGCATGGACCTACTACATCAGTTCACATCAAAGAGATATTTTCAACGGACGTGATGGCTTCTAATAACAGATCACGCGGCAATAAACTTACAAAGTGGGCCTCTGGGGTCCACCCTATTTTCGAGGCCTTTCACTTGGAAAGATCAGGACCATCCCTAAGTGGGCCTGGATCCATGGCCATTTGGAGATATATCAAGCCTTTGATTTATGGTCCGCAATCAATTTTTGGACCTGGGCCTGAACGTAGCCCACCAAAGAAAGCCCATTGAGGTGCAGTTGCGGTAATGCAACTTGCCTAACCAATGTGCTGAGTAAAATACTAGAAGGTTCTAGAATACCTGAGGTCCACTCAAAAGACCGAGGACGATGACCACCAAAATCGGCAGTGGGCCCCACTTATCTTTAGAATATAATCTCTATTGGGGTCGTCGTTTGTTTGGTGGGCCGAATAGGATCTTTCCTCCTTCATTGGCTATAAATAGACGGTCATGATTCTGAGCACTGCATCAGGGTGCATCTGAGAGAGGTCTTACATGAAGATTAGAGTCAGTTGGGCAAGCCAAGGATGACTTGCCTATATCCTCTTAAGGGTTTTAGAAGGGGAAAGAGATGCGAATGGCCCACCTTCTGGCTCTCCCTACACGTGCCAATGTGGCATGCTAGTTGAGGACGTTCATAAGGTGGGCCCCATCATGCTTGTGCTCCGTCCTGGGCTCCCACATTTGTGAATGAAGAAGCTGACGGTTGAAAGATATTAATCAATGGTCCCGATCATCGGAGGGCCCACCGTACGTAAATGATGGGGCTCATTTGATAAACCGCCTGGATCCTGAATCACCTGCTTCATTGACGCACGTGTGGGGAGAGGAGCTGGGTATTTCACACGTGTTGCATGTGTAACCCATGTGTGTAATCACAGCTACCCTTTACTCACACGAGATTACACACATGTGGGTCCCACGTTAGGCACGTGTGAAATACTCAAATACAGAGCAGGCTCTTCCACTGGAATTAATCCTTGTGTGGTTTACAGGCAAGCTCCGAGGCTTTGGCTGAATGATTCTTATCTGTCATGCCAGACCTGTGCTTCTCTCTCTCTAGATCTCTCTCTCTCTCTCTCTCTCTCTCTCTTTCTCTCTCTCTAAAGTTTGGATTTGCTCTTTAAAAGGTACGTGACCTATTGTTTTCATGTTTGCATGCATGGATTATTATGGACTGATTAGATACTTTCTTATATGGTCGCATGCTTGAACGTTTACGTTCGTACGTGGACACCTCACATGATATGGTAGATTTGTCCTTGTTGTCAACATCATGTTTAAAAACTAGAAAAGCATCTTGGATTTTATTTTATTATTTTTTTTAAAAATTCTCCAATATTTCAATATTATTTAATGTTTAAAATATAATAACGAGTCGAGATTTGTCCAGCTTTATTAAGTTTTTATTCTGAGTTTCGTCAAGTCGGTTTCTCAGTATCTGTCACTGAGTCATGGACCATTCGAGTTTTTTAGTCTTTACTAACATGTTTGAGACATTCAATCTAGGTTTTTTTTTTTTTTTTGAACTATTCATGTGTGTGCATGTCTTTACATGAACGCATGGCATTTTTGGTCCATTTAACTCAATTTTAGTAATTTGTTATGCATGTCACAGGTCTATGTCATATTTCTATTGCCTTAAGCAAAGAGAGGGGGGACCCCAAAGGCCCCATTTCCATAGTATTTTGACTGCAGTACAGTCTACTTTAGGGTGAAATTTTTGTATTGTGATAGTGGTGTTAAAATTAAAATGTAGTACATAACAGACGAGAGAAGAATAAAAAGTGAGAAAAATCAGATCTTGTGGGTTCAAGATTTTATTAAAATAGTCAATATTTCAAGACAAATTTGTTGTCTTTTTATTTTTTGTTATCCTAATAAGTACAAAAAAATGGAAGATGACAAATTAACTTCAGAATATAATAAACTCACAGATTTGAAAATTCAACATGAAGATTTAAACTTTTAAATGTTGAGCATATCTCCACAGATTGACACTAATTTGCTAAAATGTATGTGAAGATATTGAAATAATATAGTTCAGAACTCGAGTTTGACTCCATGACTCAATAGTAGGTGGACGGTCTCTATTTCAACCGAGATCATTAAATTTGAGTGCCCATGTTGAGTGGGTGCGTGTGTGAGTGTGTGGTTTGGGTGAAAAAAAAAAAGAAGAAGAAACAGACTAAAAGATACATTGGGACTTAGCATTTAAACAAAAGAAGAGAAAAAGATACATTGGGACTTAGCATTCAAACATAAATATCAAGGATTCAAACCAAAGATCTCAAATGGATTATTCCAACCCTTTGATAATTGACAATTACCACAATTTTTCTATAATCAAAGGGTTAGATATTTAATATGAGAGTTTTACAAGCACGGACCATCCAAGGAGAGCCTTGTCACATAAATAGTTTGGGTCACTGCAGAAATTTAACAAAAAAAAAAAAAAAACAAAAACAAAAGCAAAACAAAACAAATCGAGCTGCTAGAATCATGATGTATCTTAATTATCACAATTCTTTGGGATGTATCCTAGTAAACCTCATTTCAATCTGTTGGGTCATCATGAATTTATTGGCAATATGTAGTATTAGAGAGAGAGAGAGAGAGAGAGAGAGAGAGAGAGAGAGAGAGAGAGAGTATGTGTGTTTGTGATGATGATGATTTTGCAATAGTTGTAGATTATTTTAGTGAAGTACAATATAATCTATGGAGGCCGGATCCACTATGAAGCTTTGAAGGATAAGCCTATCCTATAAAACGTTACGCTGGCACCTAACGTGATGCTTTCATGGCATCCAATCCATCCATCATGTGCCCCTTTGTGTTCTCCCTAGCTGCCAAAAATTGTGCCGATCCAAAACTCAGCTGTGCAACAATAAAGAAAACAGTTGTGATGGAGACAACCGCCATTCAAAATATTCCACATTATGTGTGGGGTCTACCATGTAGTTTATATGCAATCTAATCCATTCAGAAGATGATTTGATAGGATGAACAAACACCCTAAAAATCATTCTGTTCCAAAACTTAGGTGGGCCACAAGACATGATTTTAGAATTTTTAGATAACGTGCCCACCTCAGACTTGCATCCGCCTGATTTTTTGGTGGCCAAGGAGAAAACAAGGAGCTGCACACGATGGACAGATTGGATGTCAGTTTATGCACAACAGGGGGCCCCACAAAACTTTTGTAGGTTAATCTCACTTACAAAGCAATGGATCTCTGGTCTCAACTCTATACTATAATACATATGCAATATGATAAGATGATCGAATGAGATTTTCATTGGATTTGTATCATAATATTACATGTGTTAGCAAAACCGATTGATTGCAATCTCAATTATCAACTTAAATAAGCAGATGATAATTAATGCTTTTAAGTATATGTTGGTGTCTGGAGCATTGAGTGCATTTCCATGCTCGTGTGTATGGTCCGATCATCAATTGGCATGGTCACGTAGATCTACCCTTTTCTTTGTGGATCACTAATAAAAAGATCACATTGATTAGAAGCTTGTAAGTATATATCCATGCATATATAGGCCTTCTCTTTTACAGCGGTCAGTTTTTCAAGGCATGTCTAGAGTATAATATAATCAGAGTAATCTTTTTAACAAATAATGGGGGAATTAAATGACCAAATCATCTTAGACCTTCAATTGGCAAGAGAGGGTGATCCCCTCTATTTCATCATTCTATATTGAGTGTCCTAAACCTATCCTATCCAACCAGAGAAGAAAGTAAATTCAACAGCTAGTCATCATTCTTAGTGATGTTTGGGGTCCTACTCTGGTCATTCACATTTAGAAGGTACTTCCTAATATTAATGGATGTTAGAGACAAACAAACGGTGTTTAAAAACTCGAAGCTTGACTATTTGAAGTCCTAGTAAGTTGAGCTGATAGGTGACTTGGGCAGGTCATCTTGTGAGTTGGTAATTGTAGGAATGGTTTAGATTTGGTACCTTATCAAGTTTATACAAATAACGAAAAATCATACTATCTCTTTATGCTCTATTATTAGAGTGTAGGCTCAGTTCATCAAGTTTATACAAATAACGAAAAACCATACTGTCCCTTTAAGCTATATTATTAGAGCGTAGGCTCAGTTCATTTGGCCATTATGCCCCTCTTCTTCTATATATAAATAATGAGTTTGGGGAGAGTCCTATTTACCTTGATTAAAACCCTAATTAATAAAAAAATCATGGTATCGGAGCAAAACCCTAGGGCTTTCTCCTCTTCAACTCCCTTGTTTTCTGTTGTTAGGCCAACCGTCTATTGATCGAGTGCCTTTAATCATAGTGACAAAAATAGGGTTTTCGATTCGATTGGCAGGGTTGTTGATTTGATCAAAATATTCTTAAAATTTTCAATTTACTCGGTGGATGTTTTTGGTCGTTATGGATTTGATTAATAGAAGTATCGATTTGATCAATGGTTTATCGAGTCTTGTCAATTTGATCAACAGTTAAATCGACAGAATGCACAAGTTTTGCTTAAGTGTAGATTTTGTTTCTAATTACATATAGTATATAAATTCTCTTTGTATTTGGGATTAGGGCTGTGAGAATGAGAGACCGAAGGATTTTGAAGGGAATTAGAGTTTTTCATCTATAAGTTGTTTAATCTCTTGTAATTCTTCTGATATAGTAGATTGATCGTTGCTTTGTGCCTTTATATATATATATATATATATATATATATATATATATATATATATATATCTACAAGAGTTTTTCATAAAAAATCTGTGTTCTCTATATTTGCTCTTTTTTTTAAATTTTTTTTATTGAGTGTTTGATTCCTTTTGAGGTTGCTTTCCTGCCCGTTAATGAATATTTTCTATGACTCAATAAGTGGTATCAGAGAGTAGGTTGAGTTATCAGATTGAATTTGAAAATATGGCATCAATGAGATCGAATGTGAAGTATGAAATAAAGAAGTTCATACGTAAAAATAATTTTAAACTATGAAGGTTGAAGATGAAAGCCTCCTAGTTCAACAATGGTTACAATATGCACTCATTAAAAAATAAAAACTTCTGAAATTTATGAAGGAAGAGGATTGGGATAAACTTGATCAAAGGGCGATTGACACGATTCAATTATGCTTGGTTGATGAAGTCTTTTATAAAGTCATTGATGAAACAACTACTGTAGATTTATAGGCAAAGTTGGAGAGTATCTATATGACGAAATTTTTCAGCAATCGTTTATATTTGAAGAGACAATTTTATACTTGGAGGATTACGAAGATTAGACACTTTGACTTAACTACATGTCACTTGTCAATTTTTTGAGTTCACTCTTGGAAAGTTATGATATCCTTAAGAGGTACTTAGGGAAAACTTTACTCCAAGTTGACTGACTGATTTTAAAACATTGTGATTGCTATATTTGAGTTGTTAGGTTGGATGATGTTGAGATTGGACCTCAACAATTTGACCCAACGTAGCCCGAATTCCAACTTGATGTGCAAAATCCAAACTCAACCCTAATTCCAACATGCTCAATCGAAGATTGCCCCAATCCAACCTAACCCAACTGAACATAACCAACACCTAACCTGATTTTGCTCAACCTGAACCCACCCAATTTCAAATGGAGCTGTTGGTTTCGAATCCTAGCTTGACTCGAGGACTCTAATAACCCAACCCAACCCAACTCAACCCGTCCTCTGACAACCCAACCCAACCCAACCCAACTCAACTCAACCCAACCCAAAGTCGGATGTTAGGTTTTGCAGCTCCAACTCCATGATGCAATACAATCATGGTTTTTTACTTTGCGGCTTGGATTGTCATCTAGTCTTGAGTTGAGACTCCTGTGTTTCGAATTGAGTCGACCCGGATGAGTCATTAATCCTACAATACAATTTGCCTAACAGAATCTACTATGTAAAACATAAGAAGACTCCGGAGTAATGGGGGCCACCGATAAGATGATCATCATCATCACACACACAGATGTTCCCGTGTATGATGAGAATATATTCTCCAAAGTTGATGAGGAGGGACCTAAGAAAAAGCTGTGGTGTATGCAAATTGACATGGCCCTCATCATCTATGTCGTGCATCGAATCCAATCTCCCCCTTGCATTTGCTATAAATAGACGGCCCAGAACGTATTAATGGTGTCACATTGCAGCGAAGGGTAAGATGGAGTGAGTGATGGGGTTTTTCTCCTCAATTTAGAGGAGAGATGGTGCAGTGGTTAAAATTTTGGAGGGTTTCATCGCGCTGCTCGATCGGTCGTAGGTAGTCTTCGACTGGTCGTGCGAGGCGATCGATTGGTCGTAGGTTCGAGCCCTGACACGACTCAAAGTTCACCGAGTTGTTGATAATTTTCTTCGCGGTCTACGACTAGTTGTGGGTGAGCTACGACTAGTCATAGGTGAGCTACGACCAGTCGTAGGCGGTTAGGACCAGTCATGAAATTTCTAAGACCAGTCATAGGTTACGCAGTTTTTGTGCAAAATTGCGGATTTGAGTCCTTTCGCAACAGGGATTCGGAAAGGAGTTTCCTAAAATTATAAAAAAAGTTTTCTAAGATTTTTCACATATGAGAAAAATCACAAGAAGGTTTCCTAAAGGCTTTGCAAGGGTTTGCTAAAGGGTTTAGGGTGTGAGAGAGAGAAGAAAGAGAGAGAAGAAGCTTGTAGAAGAGAACAGTCGTCTCAGCACTTATACGTCCTCATAATTGGTGAGATCTCTCCGTTTTCTTTGTTTCTCTTACTGTTTATCCATTCCTGTGTGAGTGATGAATGTTTGATCATAGAAAGGTGTGCTTGTGATCGGTTGTAACATTCTACTTCATAGTGAATTGTTGATCTGGACGAGGTCCCGTGGTTTTTATCTCTTTGAGGATTTTTCATGTAAAAATCTCTTGTATGGTGTGTGATTGATGTTTTGATTGATTTCATTACATTATTATCTCATAATTCTAGTTTGTTCGAGGGGCTAGATCCTAAGATTTTGTGCAAGGCCCCCAACAGTGAGGTCTTACATGAAGCTGAGAGTCCCTTAGGCAAGCCAAGGATGACTTGCCCCCATCCTCTTAAGTGTTTGAAAGATCCATGCACACGTGTGCAAGATCCGATCCGTTCATTAAGGAGGCCCCAAATTTTAGTCAGGCGACTCCACTAATCTCTTGGGCCATACATTTATGTTGAATGTGAATGGGCAGTTGTTCTTTTTCAAACCGTCCATTTTCGGACACGTGGCTTGTTAGATAAGTGGAACTACTTGGTAATGAGCCAAGGAATGAAATGGTGGTAGGGCCAACTAATGAACGGATTTGATCTTGGCATGCGTGTGCCATCTAGTACATATCCTTGTGTGGACCGTGGGCAAGCTCTGCGGCCTGGCTGACTGGCTCTCATCTCCCATGCTGGATCTATACTCTTCTGGGTGGACGACCTTCATGCAATCAAATTATATTGGAAGAGTACACGTGCCGATATGAAACACATGTGAGAGATTTAAACTGTCCATTTCGTTTGAAATAATGGTAATATCTTCAGCGTCAAAATTCATGTTCTTCTACTCCTCCGGTGGCCCACAACGTATGAAATAAACTGAACGGTTCAAACAAATATATATATTTTTTTCTGGCTGTTAATCTGTTTTTATAGAATGGCCCACCTGAAGTGTGGAATACTGAATCTTTTTTGTTCAGAAGATCTAACCCATGCAACCTACCTTATTGAAAGCTTAGATCTCGCACACGTAGTTTATATGCCACGTGTGCCGGTGCTTCCAAAGATACGCCGAGAAAGTTACATGACTGCCTGTTTGCATGCATGCGTGAATGAGTACTGGGGATCAGATACCTTCTTATCATCGTTGACTATATCAGATACCTTATTACAAGCATTGTTTGCTTTGCATGCTCGATGATTTACAACCACACGCGGACGCGGATGTGGTCTTTCTTGAACTTTTATCCACCGTTGAAACAGGGATGTTGGCACACGTGCATGATTCTGTTGGAGAGGTTGATTCAAAATTAAGGTATTCCTGGGCCTGGATGGTCCGCTTCCTCATGCAGTTTTTTATTATCTTTCCCAGGTCGGTGACTTCATTTTCCAGGTGGGTTTCGGTTTATCAAGAGGGCCCGGACAGTTGTATCTGGCCTTAGATCCTTCAAATCAGCGTGGGAACTGAGTAGAGAAGACAGGCAGCATAAAGGTCAGGCTAGGTGGGTGTGGCAAACAAAAATCCTCCCAAAAATCTCCTTGTTCATCTGGAGATGCCTTCAAAAATATGTTCCAGTTGATGGAGCGGTCCAATCATGGGGCATACATCTAGCATCCAAATGCGTCTGCTGCGTCGATAGCTCAGTCTAGATGCCCTCGTCAGCGTCCCTAGTTCACTTCTTCATTTCCAGCAAGCTGGCGTCTGCTACCTGGGATCACTTCGGGGGGATTTTCAGCATTAGCATCATGGACGCCCATTCCAAGCCCAACCTCTCTCTCTCCCTCCCTCATCCTTGAAGCCAAGCAACCACCCACCACCATCCTCCTCCTCCTCCTCTCTCTCCTCACCACCCTCCTCTCTCTCCTCTCCACTCTCTCAGTCTCTTCCTTATCTCTCAATCCGACTTGGTGCCAACTCGACCTGACTCGATATTCTGACCGGATCGGACTAGTCCGGATCAGTCCAGGCCAAACCGAACTCGGATCGAGTCAGACATGCTGGACTTGGTATCAATTCAGATCGAGTTCGAGTCAGGCCTTTTTCAAAACCAGATCAAGTCAAGTCAGCCCTAACTCAGTATGACTCGACTCCATGCCCAGCTCTAAATACGACTATGGTCCACTTTCTTTACCCCACTGGAACACTTCATTGGTGGTCAAAAAAGTGAGTTCCAAGTGTCTTGGTCTAGCTTCTTTGCAAGTCATTTTTTTTCTTGGTTTTTTCTTTCTTGAATAAATAAATAAAACTAAATTTTTACCTCAAGGGCTTTGATCTAATCTGAGTCATCCATCATCATGAAGAGATACTGTATTTGAGAGATAGAAGCGCTGCGGCCTAATGTGTCAATGATAAAATCCTTTTGTGAGGGCAATCTATCTTTAAGATAACAATTATAATGTCCCTTAACTCTCTTCATTTTACTTTTAAATATTTTATTTCCATATTGGGGGTAAAAAGAAGGTTTCAATGGTGGACCCCCATCTTCATCCCCACTTTTCTTTATAGTGTGGTCGATTGAAATTTGGATATGGACATTAGTTTTGGGCTCACATCTTAACATGAGCTAGCTTAAATGGTGGATAGAGTGGATGTCACACATATATAATAGTGGGCCCCACATAATGGTAGACGGTGTGCACATATCTCCCACCATTTAAAAATAGTTGGTGCAAGCATTTCAAAAGCCCATTGTACAATGCAAGCTAAGGGTCATGACCACATGACTCAGTGACTCACATAAACTAATTATGTCTCAGGTTATCGAATTGGATCATATTTCCAATGGAGTCTGAGTCGACAAGGACGAGTTGACCCGTCCGAGTCTTAAACACTGGTTATGGAAGGACACGTGTGCACACCCACTCTAGATAAACACAGTACACATATAAGGGTTGGTGAATACTGTCCAGATTGCAGTCTTTTCTTCATTTAAGACCCTGAAAAAGAAGTCAAAAACAAATGCTGAGAAATTAAGTTGGATCTGTGAGCGGTGACATGATTTTAGTGTGCCTTTGAGATGGGCGGTTGGTTTTGATGTGGACTAATCAGCCCACAAAGTGGAAAAAAATAAAAAAGAAAAGTAAAAGAAAAAGAAAAGGAAAGTTGGAATTGTACTTGATCAAGTCCAACCATCCGCAAGTTGTGCTAATCTACACGCTTGTGGGTACCCTGCTAGCCCACATGATACATGCACACGTGACAATATGGAATACTTGTGCTCGATCCAAGCAGTCCATCAGGTACTCTGAACTGATTAGATACTGTGGCACAAAAATTAAGCCATTTCACACCTGCTAGAAAAAATCGTTTCACACATCAATTTGCTTTGTGTAGTTTGTCTCAGTTGAGGAGTGGAACTGCCTAACTTTTTAGACAAGAGATCTAAACATTATTTACAATCAGATGGAAAGGTCAGATCTTTCACACATGTTTCATATTGACATGTGTGACTGTGTGTGGATGGGAAGACTCCAGGCGAGTGGGGTAGATTGAAAAAGAGGATGTTTTATACATTTACCTCTTTAATCATGGTCAAGTCACCCCTCCAGGGTCAGACCCATGACTTTTTAACCCTTTGAAAGAGCTGAAAGGTAATGGGCCGGACTGGCCTGTCTGTGATGACGGCCGGTTCTCATTTTGGATTACCTACGCGGGCTGAACCACCGGGCCTTGAACATTCACCACTGATGTAAGGACAAAGTCAAGTACTATTCCTGTGAAGAAGACTGATCTCCTCTTTATTCCTTAAGCATCCATTAGGTCAACGAGATCTTTTCTGCGAATGAGATCCGGCGGCAACAATCATATGATTACGTTCTTAATGTAGGGGCATTTTTACACTGGAGTTGGGTGAGGAGGCTTGTGTGATATAGGAGCATATTCGAGGTGAGTGATCCATAGAACCTATGAATTTAGAGCCGCGTGAGTCAGGTGGGTCGTGTGAGGCAAAACCTATGAATATGGAGCCCACGAAGCTACATAACCCATAAATTTAAGGCCTATGAGAGTGGGCGGCTGAGGACGTAACTCATGAATTTGGGACGGAAAAAAAAAAGGATTAATTTACCCTACTCCATCAATTCAAGCTTTTAGACTAAGTGGTTAATTGTTCGATGCTTAAGAAATCAAATATTAGCCATGATGAGCTCTGAGTAATGCTTGATTTCAATGTCATGGCATGATTTCATGTGGGAAAAGTGAAAATTTTTCATTGGTCTATGAGAAAAACGTGTGCGAACTAAATCGTCCAAATGAGATGGTCCCCCACCGTTATTTTATTTTTTCACATCCATTCCAACCATCAGATGATTTATACCATGTTAGGGCTATGAACAAAAAATCATTCCAATTCATGATTCAGGTGGATCACACTAAGGAAAACAGTTGAGAGGGAACAACAAACTTTGACTTTCATTGGTGCCTCCTGATTTGCAAAATGGCTTGAGCTTTTTTGTTTTTTCTATACATTTTCATCCATGGCAGATGAAGGGAATGGACGGTCCAAATTCTGTGTACATATCATGGTGTGCCTCACACGAATCAAGGGTAAGCATCCTCGTCCCAAAATTTTCCCTTGGTGTGGTCTACTTAAATTATAGATTGACGTGATGTATGGGCCTTGGGTGTAACTTGATGGGACACATCTGATGGTCGGTTCGGATGTCAGCAAAACATCACATCTGGGCCTACCTAATTTGGACCTTGGCCCAACCATGGCCTACGAAGAAAGGCCATTGAGGTGCAACTCTTTTTTTTTTAAAAAAAAAAATTCTTTTCACACACGGCACACACAACACTACACACTCACGCCGTGGTGGGATTTCACCACCAATGGGTACTCGAACCCTCAACCAGGTGTTGAAACTCCCGAGAGTCTACCATTGAGGTGCAACTTGCCTAACCAATGTGGTGAGTAAAATACTAGAAGGTTCTAGAATACGTGAGGTCGACAGTGGGCCCCACGCATCTTTAGAATATATTCTATATTGGGGTCGTTTGTTTGGTGGACCGAATAGGATCTTTCCTACCTCATTTGCTATAAATATATGGACAGTCTTGTGTCTTGAGCATTGCATCATAATGCATCGGAGAGAGGTCTTACATGAAGATCAGAGTCACTTTAGCAAGCCAAGGATGACTTGCCTATATCCTCTCAAGGGTTTTGGAGGGGATGGACCACCTTCTGGCTCTCCCTACACGTGCCAATGTGGCATGCTAGTTGAGGACGTTCATCAGGTGGACCCCATCATGGATTTCCCGTTGTTCTGAAGAAGCTGATGGTTGAAAGATATTGATCAACGGTCCCAATGATTGGATGGTTCTGATTTTTTGGCCACCGTACGTAAATGATGGAGGCCCATTCGATGAACCGCCTGGATCTTGAAACACCTGCTGCATTGATGCACGTGTGGAAGAGAGGAGCCAGAGTATTTGGGTATTCCATATGTATCTATTCCTATGTGAGCATGTGGGTCCCACATCAGACACGTGTGAAACACCCAGATACAGAGCAGGCTCTTCCACTGAAATCTGTGTGGTTTACAGCAAGCACCGAGGCTTGACTGAACGGCTCTTATCTGTCATGCTAGATCTCTACTCTTTCTCAAGTTGGATTTTCTCTGAAAGGGAGAAAAGGTACGTGGTCTATTTTTTTTCATGTATGTATGCATGGATTATTATGGACGGATTAGATACGTTCTTATCTGGTCGCATGCTTGAATATTTATGTTCGCATGTGGACACCTCACATGACATGGTCCATTTGTCCTTGTACGTGTTGTAAACACCATAGTTTAAAACTAGAAAACAACGTAGATAAGTTTTTTTTTTTTTTTTGGAAACTGTCATTAGTACCACTTCAATATACAAATTATCACAATCTGATGCGATAGCGCATCCAAACACTTTATATTCATGTGTAATGCTTTGTTTAACTCTGTATATTTTTAGTAATTTGTTATGCATGTCTCGAATTTTCTGTTATGTCTATTGCCTTAAATAAAAATAGGGTGGACGACCCATTCTCAAAGGCGATCGACTAAAGGCCCCATTCCCAAAGGCTCAGAGTATTCAGAGCGCAGCATGTGTCTCCTTTGGGGCGAAACTTTTGTATTGTGGGATGAATTGAAATAAGATACAGGACTTTAGCATTTGAATCCTAATACCTCAAATGGATTATTTCAACCATTTCATAATTATTTGGCTTTTTTATTCTTTTAGCATGGATGGTTACCACAACCTTTTTATAATTGCAGGGTTTGATATTCAATCTGAGAGTTTTACAAAGCAAGGACAGTCCGGGAGAGCCCTATTACATAAACGGTTTGGATCATTGAAAAAAATCCCAAATCAAACGTCTGGAGTCACAACGTATCTTATCACAATTCATGGGATGCATACTAGCAAACCTCATTTCCATATGTTGAGTTATCATGAATTAATCCGCTACATGTGATATTAGTATGTGTGTGTAATGATTTTGAAGTAGTTTTAGAGTATTTTAGTGAACTATAATATAATCTACCAGGATAAGTCTATCCCACAAAATGTTATGTGGTGTCCATTGTGATGTTTTCATAACATCCAATCCGTCCATCATGTGTGCCCCCTCTTGTTCTCCTTGAATACCAAAAATTGTGCTGAGACAAAATTCAGATGCGCAACACCCAAGGGAATAGTCAGGATGGAGATACCCACTAATAAAAATATTGCAGATTGTGTTTGGGGCCAACTATGTAGTTTATATGCAATCTAATCCATTCAGAAGATTATCTGATCAGGATGAACAAACACACTAAAAATCAGGCCGTTCTAAAACTTAGGTGGGCCACAAAACAAGATTTTAGAAGTTTTACATAGGCTCCGAGCACCTAAGTTTTGCATTGGCCTGATTTTCAGGGATTAAGGGAAAAATGAGGGGTGCACATGATGGAGAAATTCTGTAATTTTATGCATTATAGTGGGCCCCATAACAAATTTTTTTTTTTTTGTCTTCCCCTTCTAATAGCTGAATTAAAAGACGTGATAAGTACCCTTTAAATATTTGAAGTTGCACAATCCAACCCAAGATCTTGTGACATGTGGCCGAAAAAAACATTGATATACTATAATACATAGGCAATGTGATAAGGTGATCAAATGAGCTTTTTCATTGGATTTGAATCATATATATCATTATATTACATGTGTTAGGAAAAAAAAACCATTGATGCCATCTCAAATCTTAACTGATATAAACAGCACATAAATGTGTTGCGCAGCACGCTAACAACGCAGTGAGCTGAGATCCAATCTCAGGCCTCACCCACAAACGATAAACGGAAAGGAATATAAATTAAAAACAGATCAAAGCAATCCAAAACAAACCACAAGACAAGATATACGTAGAAAAATTCTAAACTAGGGTAAAAAATCATGGATGCAAACTTTCACTATGAAGAAACAAAGATTACAACGCAAAATACTAACTTCTCCCTTGGAAGAATATAGAAAACCCTTAGCCCACACCTTTAGAATTATTTTTCAATATTCCTAATATCCTAGAAAAGCTCTAGGAACCCTTATTTATAGTTTAGGTAACTTTCATTTCGCACTCTTGCGAAAGGCGACACCAAAATCTGTAGTCCGCATCAGATTTGGAAACGAATCTGTGTAATCTTCGACTGATCGAAGGAGAGTTACGACCAGTCGAAAGACTCCTTTGATCAGTCGTACAATCCCTTCGACCAGTCCTAGAACCTGGATACCAAAAAAATAGCACACTGGACTTTGAGTCGAACCGGTCCACGATCGGTCGAACAGGCCCTTACGACCGGTCGAAGGTGGCCTAGATGTGGCTCCACATTCTCAATAATCTCCCACTTGGAGACACATTACCAAAACCTTCGTCTTCTTCATTCGGAGTGCACTATCTCCTCGTCTCAAGCCTGAAGACCAATCAAAGCTGAATAGAGCTTCAGCTTCTCCCTTGTGACCGTCTTGGTCAACATATCTGAAGGATTCTCACTTGTATGAATCTTCTCCAGACCAATAGATCCATCTTCCAGTAATGAACGTATGAAGTGATATCTGATGGAAATATGCTTGGTCCTTGAATGAAAGGCTGAATTCTTAACCAAGTGTATTGCACTCTGACCGTCACTGTACAGCTTGCAATCTACTTGCTTCTTACCCAATTCTTCCATAAAACCTTGCATCCATACCATCTCCTTGCATGCTTCTGTAGCCGCAACATATTCTGCTTCTGTCATACTGATAGATACTATCTTGTGTAACTGGGAGACCCAACTGACTGCAGCACTACCAAGAGTAAACACATAACCTATAGTGCTTCTTCTGCTGTCGATATCTCCTGCCAAATCTGAATCCACGTAGCCTTACAGCTTGATTTCCGATCAACCATAACACAGCCCTACATCCTTAGTACCCACCAGGTATCTAAGGATCCACTTCATAGCTTTCCAATGTTCCTTCCCGGAGTTGTTCATGAACCTACTAACAACTCTCATTACTTGAGCAATGTCTGGCCTCGTGCTCACCATAGCATACATGAGACTCCCAATAGCTAACGCGTATGGGACTTTAGCCATGTAGTCCCGTTCCTCCTGCGTCTTTGCATCTTGCTCCTTAGATAGCTTGAAGTGGTTGGCTAATGGAGTGCTAACCGACTTAGCACCTCCCATATTGAATCGATCAAGTACCTTGGCTATGTACTCTGCATGTGACAAAATTAGTTTCTTATTTTTCCTGTCACGCTTTATCCTCATGCCTAGGATTTATTTTGCAGCTCCTAAATCCTTCATGGCAAATTCTCTAGACAGTTGTCTTTTGAGATCTGAGATGTCCTTCATGTTTGAACCGGCCACAAGCATATCATCAACGTACAGAAGAAGGATGATGTATGACGTATCAAACTTCTTCAAGTAATGACAGCGGTTTGCATGACATTTCCTAAAACTGTTTCCTGACATGAAACTATCGAACTTCTTGTACCATTGCCTTGGGGCCTGCTTCAGGCCATATAGACTCTTCTTTAGTCTGCACACCTTGTTCTCCTTTTCAGGTGTCACGTATCCTATCGGCTGATGCATATATATTTCTTCTTCAAGGTCCCCATGAAGAAAGATTGTCTTAACATCTAGCTGCTATAGATGTAAGTTCTCTGTAGCCACTATACTCAAGACCATGCGAATCGTAGACATTTTCACTACCGGTGAAAATATTTCAGTGAAATCGATACCTGCCTTTTGTTGAAACCCTTTCACAACCAATCTAGCCTTATACCGTTTCGAATCATCGTGCTCCTCCTTCAGTCTGTAAACTCACTTGTTATGAAGAGCTTGCTTACCCTTAGGTAGAGTGACTAGCTCCCATGTACGATTAGACTCAAGAGAGTTCATCTCATCATCAATGGCCTGCTTCCACTTAACCCGTGTATCTACCTGTAATGTTTCTTCAAAACACTCTGGCTCACCATTATCTGTCAGCAGTAGATAATGTAAGGAGGGTGAGTATCGGACCGTGAGTCTCCTCTCCCGAGTAGACCTCCTCACAACTGGTGTCTGTGGCTCTGCCTCATAATGCTCCTGTGCATGATCATCCTGTGACGCTGTAACACCCATGTCCGGTAACTCTTCTAACTCTACCAATTCCTTTTCCATAACCTTATTTTCTTGCACGCTGTCCTTATGCATCACTTTTTCGTTGAAGACTACGTCCTTACTTCTAATGATTTTTCTGTTTTCTACATCCTAAAACCTGTAGCTAAAATCGTACTGCCCGTAGCCTATAAACGTGCACCTCCTGGACTTCGCATCCAGCTTGTTTCTGTGTTCTGCATCAATGTGAACATATGAAGTGCAACCGAACACTCTGAGATGTGTAAGGTTCACTTCTTTTTCAGTCCACGTTTCTTTTGGTAGCTTACCATCCAATGGTGCTGAAGGACTTCTATTGATAAGATATACAACAGTATTCACAGCATCTGCCCAAAAGGTCTTGGGCAACCCTACATGTAACCTCATGCTCCTGGAGCGCTCAAGGATGGTCCTGTTGATGCGCTCAGCCACACCATTCTGTTGCGGTGTCCCTGGAATCATTTTCTGATGTTTGATTTCACTTGTTGTACAATACTTCTCAAACTTCTTGTCACAATACTCTCCCTTATTATCAGATCTGAGACACTTTACTGTTTTACCCGTCTCGTTTTCTACCATAACTTTTCACTTTTTAAACGCATCAAATACATCAGATTTATGCTTTAAGAAATAAACCAACAGTTTTCTACTAGCATCATCAATGAAGGAAACAAAATAACGTGAGCCACCAAGAGATGATACCTGTGTCGGTCCCCACACGTCAGTGTGTACAAGCTCTAATAGATACGTCTTTGGAGTGCATCTTGTCTTCTTGAAGCTTACCCTCTTCTGCTTGCCATATACGTAGTCCTCATAGAATTTCAAGTCAAGAGACTTCAGCCCTGGTAGCTTCCTTTTTGACAACAACACTTTCATCTATTTCTCACTCATATGTCCCAACCTCTGATGCCATAACTGCCTATTCACTTCAGTTGATGCGACTGAGAGTGAGTCATACGATTCTGAAGTCACGTACAAAGTACTTTTTTTTTTCCTCGAGATATCACCAAGGCACCTTTTGTGATCTTTCAAGAATTACTGGTGAATGTCGTCACATAACCGGTGTCAGCTAACTACCTCACTAAGATCAGATTCCTTCTTAAGCTCAGTACATGTCTGACATCCTTCAATTTCAAAACCGTTGTCTTTCTGATTGACCTGAACGTCTTCCTTTCCAACAATACTGCATGGCTCATCATCACCTAGGTAGACTCTCCCACAGTCACCTGACATATAATCACGCAGAACTTCCTTACATAAAGTGGCATGAAACGAAGCACATGAGTCTATAACCCAAGACTCATTCCTCGCATCAAGAAACAAGATCAACGCCCCTGTGTCGCTCTCCTCAGACAGATTCACTGAATCCTTCCCACCTTGAGAGCTTCCATCTTGTTTCTTGAGTGCCCTGCAATCACGTTTCATGTGCCCCTTCTTGCCACAATTCCAGCACCCGTCTTTGTCTTTCGGTCCCTTAGACTTCTTCCTCGACTTAGAACGCCCATGTTTATTGCCTCATTTGTTCTGCGATCTTCTCCTTCCTTCAACGTTTAGAGCATTCCCTGAATCCCCTGAAACTCCCGATGCCTTCCTTATAGATTCTACGCTGAGAATTAGGCCGGCTACATCATCAAATTTCAGCTTTGTCGACCCTGAAGAATTTCTCACAACAATCACCAAACCATCCCAACTGTCTGGCAGACTGGATAAGATCAATAGCGTCCTGACCTTATCCTCAAAAATGATGTCAACGGATTCCAACTGCCTCGTGACTGTATTGAAATCGTTTAGATGTTCAGCCACGCTCCCACCATCTGACATCTTCATGTTGAATAGCTGTTTCATAAGATGAACCTTGTTGGATGCTGAGGGTTTTTCATACATGGTGGCTAGGGCTTCCATCAATTCTTTTGTCGTTTTCATCTTGGATATATTAAAGGTGACGATCTTTGACAAAGAGAGTCGGATCGTTCCTAAAGCCTTCCTATCCAATAAAAACCATTCATCATCTGTCATCTTTTCTGGTTTCTTCTCTTTTCCTTCTAGAGGAATGTAGAGGTCCTTCTGATACAGATAATCTTCCAGAAAGTAAATTTTGAACCATCAAACTTCTCAATTCTAGTTTTTTCATATTCTGCCATCGCTCCCAATAGAACTAAACCAATAGCTCTGATACCAGTTGTTGCGCAGCACGCCAACGATGTAGTGAGCCGAGATCCAATCTCAGGCCTCACCCACAAACGATAAATGAAAAGGAATATAAACTAGAAACAGATTAAAACAATCCAAAACAAACCACAAGACAAGATATACGTGAAAAAACTCCAAATTAGGGTAAAAAATCACAGATGCAAACTTTCACTATGAAGAAACAAAGATTACAAGACAAAATACTAACCTCTCCCTTGGAAGAATATAGAAAACCCTTAGCCCACACCTTTAGAATTATTTTTCAATATTTTCAATACCCTAGAAAAGCCCCAGGAACCCTTATTTATAGTTTAGGTAACTTCCCTTCTGCACCCTTGCGAAAGGCGACACCAAAATCCGCAGTCCACATCAGATTTGAAAACGAATCTGCGTAACCTTCAACTGGTCGAAGGAGAGCTACGACCAGTCGAAGGACCCGTTCAATCATTCGTAGAATCCCTTCGACCAGTCTTAGAACCTGGACACCAAAAAAATAGCGCACTAGACTTTGAGTCGAATCGGTCTACGACCGGTCGAAGACGTCCTACAACCGGTCGAAGGCGGCCTAGATGTGGCTCCACATTCTCAACAAAATGTTGGTGTTTGTAAGCATTGAGTGCATCTCCACGCTGGTGTGGACAGTCCAATCATCAATTGGCATGGCCACATAGGTTTAGCCTTTTCTTTGTGGATCACTAATAAAAAGATTGCATTGATTAGATACTTGTAATCATCCAAGCATAGGCCTTCTCTTTTATAGCCATCAGATTTCAAGGCATGTTTAGGGTAACATAATCAAGTTATCTTCTTTACAAAAATAGGGACTTAAATGACCAAACTATCTTGGCCCTTCAAGAGAGAATGATTGATCTATTTCATCATTCTATGCTATATACACCTATCATATCTGACTAGAGAAAGGAGAGTTCTTGAGAGAAGATATCCATTCTCAACCACGCGCAAAGCAATATTGATCAAAAAGAAGAAAAAAAAAACAAAAAGAAGAAGAAATTAAAAAAGAAGCAAACCACAAAGATTTTACCCGGTTCCTTTTTTGCACATCCACCAATTTACTATACTCAAAGGCAAAAAATAAAAAAGTGGATCTCAATACAATGACAACTCTCTCTCTCTCTCTCTCTCTCTCTCTCTCTCTCTCTCTCTCTCTCTCTCTTACACACACACAATAATGTTAGCCCGATGACTAGTATATCTCCAATGATCAGGCTCCACAAATCCAACACGAGTAAATTCAAGAGCTAGTCACCATTCTTATTGATGCCCTACTCAAGTGCAGTCTTTCACATGCTCAAGGTACTTCTAATATCAATGGATGTTAGAGACAAACAAATAATGTTTAAAAACTCAAAACTTCACTTATTTGAAGTTTTGGAAAGTTGAGCTGATCAGTTGACTTGGACAACTCAACTTGCGAGTTGGTAGTTTTGATTTAGTACTGTATCAGGTTTATACAAATAAAGAAAATCATACCATCTCCTTGAAATGATCTATTATTAGAACATAGACATAGGCTCATTAATTAGGCCTATTTGGTGTACTTGTATAGGTCCATTTCTGCCTCTCTTCTTCTATAAATAAAAGGTTTGGGGAGAACTATATTTTCCCCTATCAAAACCCTAATTAACACAAATTTTGGTATCAGAGCCTAAGAAAACTCTTACCTTTCTCTTCTCTTCCTCCCCCTTGTTTTCCATCGGGCCAGCCATCTCTCTCTCATTTTTGGGCCGCCCCTTTCCTCCTCTTTCTTCTCTTTCCTTCCCTTTTCCCTTCTCTAATTGATGGGTGACATCATGGATGGCTATTGATGGAAGGATCAGGAACATGGATTGGAGAGATTTTGTGTTCATAAATTGGATTATAGTCTTCAACAGTTTTTGAGATACAAGAGCATTAAATGCAAGTTACTAACACATCCCCATGTAGTGTAGTGGGTTAATATATGCCTGAACTGTAGCTGTAAGATTGGGATGTTTCAATGAACCAATTCGTTTATATAACAAACTTCTTCATGATAGAGTAAAAGAACTCTACTTGGAATATTTGACCCTTTGAGTATTTAAAGGTTAAAGAGACCATCTACATTCAAAGGAAAAATGTTAAATGATCATAGAGTTGAAATACCATTCTAAAAGTTATTTTCAGCCATGCCTCCATCTAAAATGGAACCATCCTATCTATCAAATTGTATCATTCCCAAGAGGTGGTTTGGCTAGCTGACCCCAACACCATCCAGCTAGCTGGCCTCAAAGCTTTGTAGGCCCCATCATCATGTGTATGTTTTATACATCCACTCAGTCCATCCATTTTGCCTGCTTATTTTAGGGTATAATAAAAAAAATGAGTCAGATACAAATCTTTGGTGGACCACCACCCCACAGGGAATAGTGGGGATTGAACACCTGTTGTTTGAAACTTTTTTAGGGCTATAGAAGTTTTGGATAAAGCTGATATTTAAGTTTTCTCTTCATCAAGGTCTGTGTGGCCTTATCAATAGGTTGGATGACAAATAAACATTACAGTGGGCCCTAGGGAGTTTTTAATGATGAGTGTTCAATCAACATTGTTTTCCCATGGTGTGGCCCACTTGAAATTTGGATTTGCCTCATTTTTGGGCTCATACTCTAAAATGAGCTGAAAATGGATGGACAACATAAAACATATACATCATGGTGGGACCCACACAGCTTTGACATCAGCTAGCTGGTGGGTGTCGGGGTCACCATCCAAAACATGTCCAAATTTCCAAGGTACACCGTAACTATCAATAGGCCGGCCAGCCCGGATGTATGCTAGCAAATCTCATTGGAAATGGGAATGCAGAAAATATTACATATGATACCAGAGGATTTCTTTTGCTTGCAACACTGGATCGCCCTACACCAATTTATGATTGTCATTCCATACTTCCTTGTGGTGTGGTCCATAGGAGTTATGGATCTATTTGGGTTCTGGTCCTAGAGTCTAACACCAAGGATGGGACCTGATAGATAGAGGAGGTAGATTTTACATATGCAACATCTTGAGCCTAGACATGTTTTTTTTTTTTTTTTTGAATTGGTAAAAGCTGGAGTTGTATAGATTTTAGTACAATTGTTGTGGGGTGGTGGGACCCACTATCTATTAAAGGAGAAGTGGTCAAGGGATTGCAAAAGACGCATCATCCATAGGCGACGTTGCTCGTCCTTATCTCTCCACACAGCTCGTCCTTGTCTCTCTACATAGCTCATCTTTATCTCCTTATGTCTCCTTCATTAGAATTTCTTATCTTAGTTTATTTCTTTATTGGATAATGGTTGTATTTTAATATAAATAATATATAGATTGAGGGCATTACTCAATTCTTTTTTTTTTCTCTCCTCATTCAAAGAATCAACATGGTATCAGAGAAATTTCAATCCCTTGCTCCCTAAACCCTAATCTCTCAACCTCTCATCACCACCACCATAGTCGCCCCACCACCACCTATCTTCACAACCCCTCTTTTTTTATTTTATTCTTTTTATAGTTTGGATGGCCGTCCTTTATATGGCTAGCATTGTGGTTCTTAAAAAAAAAATCAATTTTTTTCTTTAACTTCTTCTCCCTAAACTCTTTATCCATTTTTTTTTGCTTCGCATGGCTCCATCGAAGGACTCCAACAATTCTACTTCGTCTCCTCTTGATGTTGATCTTAGACACTCTGAGAATCCAGGTCTGAAGATCACATCATCTCCTCTCACTCGTCCCAGCATTCTACAATGGCAACAGGTTGTCCGTATCTTTATTGGTGGCAAGCGTAAACTCAACTACATCACTGGGACCCTTCCTCGTCCTAATGATGTGAAAGTGCACCTATAAGTGCCCTGGTTTGTCAATTACGGTGTAAGTTGAGTCAGTTAGACAACAGCGTCTAACAAGAAGATCAAGTTAAGTGTCTGCCTCAACTAGATGTGTGGAAGCTCGTCATAGGTAAATTATAGCCTCACATCCCATGTCCCAAAACACCAGGTGATTAAAATCCTTAAAAATAAGAAAAACATCTAAGGGTTTTAGGTTAAGAAAACTTTTTACCAAATAGAAAAATCTTTAAATTTTTCTTACCCTGTCGGTTATATCGATTCCATTTTCGATATGATCAACCTGCTCTGTCGATGTCCTCAGCATCTCAATCGATACAATCGAGTGAGAACATAAAACGTCCAACAATCAAAACTTTCATCTGGACGATTTATCGATATATCGACGGTTTAGTCGATATCATCGATATTCGAATATCGATCTTATCGGAAGAGGATTGATAATATCGACAGATAGTTTTCTGATGTCCCTGTTTTTCTAAAGAAAACTTCTATGTGCTTCGATATATCGATGTCTGTCCGATTCAATCTAAACTCAGATACCGATCATATCGGAAGTCAGTCGATTATATCGATAGTGGGCGCATGTTTCTTCCAACATAAATTTCAGGTTATTTTTAATATTGATTAGGGGGCCAGTCGATAAATCGATATTCATATCTCGATCATATCGATATCTGGTCGATTGGATCGAGACCGGACAAAAACCGTCCAACAAGCTTATAGGTAAATCTATACAATTTATCGATCCAATCGACAAGGTCTTCGATATCATCGATATACAAATTTCGATGACATCGACTGTTCCCTGATCATATCTATAGAACTTAAAATTCTTCAAGGCGCGTCTCTCTTATTTTCACCTGTCGATAGATCGATGTCTCTCTCGATGGAATTGGAGTTCGAAATCCGATAACATCGATGTGTGTCTCGATCCCATCGACAAGTTGGCGAAAGGTTTCCAAAAAGTGAAATGACATTTGAGTTTGTATCATTGAGAGGTCAGTCGATACAATCGATAGTATACGCTCGATCATATCGACCCTTTCTCGATGATATCGAACTCTGTCATAAATGTGACCGTTTTATATCCGTTGGAACCTTTTGCTTATATATAGGGAGATTAGTCTTTATTGCTGGTAGAGAAAGTAGAGAGTGCTTTTGAGTGTTTTAAACTTCATATCATTTATCTTAAGCCATTTCTCTCAGGGAGTTCATCCTCCAATCCATTCTTATCATTGATATTCAAAAGAGTGGATTGGGGAATGAACTTCCGCATTCAAGGATCCTTCAGTTACTACCTTAATGGCAAATCATTAAGCTGGGATGCCTTGAATGCATAGATGATTAGAACCACTCTATCTTCCTTATAGGAAAATCTTTAGAGAGTGGAATTCCATCATAACCCTGACCCAACCTAAAGCCTAGTATAGGTACAGCTTTGTGTTGCGGATTAAGGGAGCTGAAGACTCTTCATCAACAAGAAGGAGATTTTCATCACTACGCTAAAAGGGACTCATCAACTTATCTGTAAGTATTTAGAGTCCAGAGGACATTTATGATCATTCCTTTTTAGCATTGGGTCATAGGTGTTGCTCACCATTTAAAGTCCTCAAAGGAGGCATTCGACGGGAGTGTACGTGCGGGGTGCGTTGTGTGGACCCTTGCTCTATGTGGGCATAAACATCTGGTTAGGAGTGCGCCAACAAAACTCCAGGGTTTGAGGTGAACCGAGTAGAAACCTCTGTAAAGGTTGAAGGTGAACCTGATTTAAAACCTTAGGTTTGAGGTGAACCATGGGAAACCTCCTTAGTAAAATCTGGTCACTCAAGGGTTAAGTGTGGAAGCCGGTAGTGGAGTAGACAAGTAGTCAAACCACTATAAAATGACTATGTTTGAGATTAGTATTGTCTTTCATGTATGTGATTTCCTTACATGCCTTTATATCTGTTTACCTGAATTTACATCTTATACACTCACACAGTCATATCCATCACAATCTTATCTATAAATTGTTTCCCTTTTTGAATAGTTTGTGATTGGATCCTCTACCAGGCTTGGAAGCCAGTAGAGTTAATTTTGAGTAATCCTAATCTACACTCTGTGATAGGATTAGTGTGATAAGGATATTTTAATAAATCATAAAAACTTTTAAAAATCCTATTCACCCCCCTCTAGGACATATTGGCATATTCCTACTTCAACTCAAGCGGTCTTCACCACTATTTCAATTGGTAACAGAGCGGGTCTCTCTTTAAGGGCTTCACCGCCTAGAGAGTGATCTTGACTGAAGTAGAAATATGGCCAAATGAGAGGGCTCATCTGTCACTAGACCTCCAGTATTTGATGGTTCAAATTATTCTTACTGGAAGGATAGAATGCATTACTTCCTGAGATCTTTGGATCATGAAGTTTGGGATGTAGTTGAAAAAGGATATGTGGTATCATCTGAACAAATACTACTTGAAAATGAAACCACAATCACTAAACCCAAACCTAACGAAAAGTGGATGGTGTTTGACAAAGAACAACGGAATGCTCAAGCAAAAGCAATGAACATCATCTACTGTGCCGTGTCCCAAGATATTTTCAATCAGATAAGTATGTGTGGGACCTCTAAAGAAGCATGAAACTTATTGGAAACAACCCATGAAGGCACAAGTACTGTGAAGAGATCTAAACTACAACTCTTAACTTCACAGTTTAAAAATCTTAGAATGGAAGAGCATGAGACATTTATGAAATTTTTCACTAAATTGAATATCATTTGCAACTCCATGGGTGGATTGGGAAAGAAGGTTCCGGCACCTAAAATATGTAGAAAAATCTTATGATCCCTACCGGAACAGTTTAATCCCAAAGTAACAACAATTAAGGAGTGTAGGAATATTGATGAGATGAAAGAAGAAAAACTAATAGGTTCCCTACAAACTTTTGAACTACACTTTACACAACCCCAAAAATCTAAAAACACCGTCCTAAAAAACCTCTAAGAAAACAAAACATGAGGATAGTGAGAGTGAAAAAGAAGATGAAGATGAGGAAGTGGCTCTGCTGGCACAAAGATTCAGAAGATTCTTTCAAAGGAATCGCGGTCGCCACTCTAGAGGTAGAAAGGTGGATGACAAACCTCCTACATGCAAATTTGGGAAAAGAAATAAAGAACCACAATGTTATGCCTGTCATGAGTATGCACACCTATCTACTGAATGCCTAAACAGAAAAACCAAGGGCAAGGCGATGACTGCCACATGGGATGATACGGAGGAGTCAAATTCAAAAAATAGTGACTCAGAAAGTGATGGAGATCAGAAATCATTAAAAATTCTCATGGTCTCCACTACTTTGATCATTCCAACTGAATCTGAGAAAGAACAGCAAGCCACTGAATCATTCTCATCTGACAATGAGGAATTTGAAGAAGAAGAAGATAAAAAGAAAAATGAATTACAAGACGCTTACAATCAACTTTACATCCATAGCGTTAATATTGTCAAGAGACTTGGAACAGTTGAGAACAAAAAGGAATTACTGTAAATAGATCTGGATAAAGCCTCAAATATTAATACTCATCTTATTACTGATTTGCAATAATGTCACTCAGATAATGATAGACTTAAAAGAACTAACATTTCCTTGAAATCTAAGTCAAAAAAATTAAAGAAACAAGTCAAAGCTCTAAATGAGGAACACCTGATCCTTCAAAATAAAAACCATACACTTTAAAATGAACTAGAAGAATCTTGGAAAATAGCCCAACTAAACTGTAAATTTTTCCAGAACCGTGAAAAGCTAGAAAAACTTCTAGGTATGGGAAAATCTGGAAACAACAAATATGGCTTGGGATATGAGAGAGCTGGAATAAAGACTAAATATGGAGTACATGGAAAAATCGATATTTCCATCAAAGGTAAAAATCCGGCTTATCAGACGATTGCTGATTCAAAGGATGTGATGAACAAAGGATATATACAACTGTCACCATCCATATCTGACAGGAAGAAAGCTCCTGTCACAAAGTGGGTGATTAAGGAAAAGGCAAATTGCCTTGTTACTCAATCATATCATTTATCAGGCAATATGGCTAAATGGTTCCTAGACAGCGGGTGCTCAAGACATGTTACAAGTAACAAATCTCTCCTTTCAAACTATAAGGATCTTCACAAAGGGGTAGTCACCTATGGAGATGGAATCACTGCTGAAGTAATTGGACAGAGAATCATAGAAGGAATCAATTTGTTTAAAAATGAGAATATTTTTTGCATAAAAGGTTTAACACATAATCTCCTAAGCATATCTCAGATCTGTGATAATAGGCATGTGGTAGAATTCAACAAAAAAGAATGCGGGATCCTAGATCAATCAGGAAAATTAGTAATTAAGGGTCGTCGTATAAATAACCACTGCTACATCATCGTAGGAAAAGGAAGGAGTGATATTGAGAAACACTAAGTGTGAATGCTATACAAAATTTTGCTGATAATTTTTGCTAAAACCTTTAATAGATATACTATTCTGTACATGAATGATCATCAGATCTCAGAAAATTTTGAAAAGATCCATCTTCGATATAAACATCGATTGGACACTTGAGAATGTCGATCACATTGATTGAGAATCGATAGAATCGATGACTCTTCGGGTAGTTAAAACGTCGAGACGGTCATTCTTCCCTAGAGCTTGAAATTAAAAAAATAATAAAAATAAATAAATTGGGATCCGAGAACATGATCAAAGGGATAGTTTGTAGTTGCTTGGTGAGAATCAGAAGATCAAAAAGGAGAGCCGCATCTGGTGCTCTCAGACCTGGATATTTCAATCTTCATCTCCCAAAGATGGAAAAAGAGAAAGGATTGTTCCATCCACAACGTACATCAACTGAAAAGAAGAAAGGTAAGTATGATGCAACCACCTCTTCTCTCTTATTCAACTTAAACCTTGTGGCGGAGCGAATGGTTCACATAAAGAGCATTAAACCCTTTAGAATCATCGATCTTCTAAAACAGATTGGATGAGAAAATGTTGTGAATCTTGGAGGAACATTTCAACATAATCTGGTACATTAGTTTATTAGCTTAATCTTCAGTGTTGATAACAATCTTCCAGTCATCTCAGTTGCGGTCGTCAATCGAGTCGAATACATCATGCCCAAACTGATAAGTAGGCTGGTTGACATCGAATTCACTAGAATATCTATAACTAATTGCAATATGAATGGTCTCGGTGTATGGAGAAAAATTACTCGTGCTTTGTGCAATGGTGCCACAATTCCCAGGAATGCCAAAAAATGTTCTCCATATCAAGTATCTTGATCCTACCTATAGAATTCTTCACAGCATTTTCAGCACCAATGTCTATCCTTGTGAAGTCTCCGGCAAGAAACTCTCACCATACATTCTTAACATTCTGTATGACATTCATCTGAGAATTCCAATATGCCTACCCACTCTAATTGTACAACAGCTAATTCGTGTGCTTACAGAAGCATCCATCACTACACTACCATTTTCATGTCTTCTATCTAAGCTTTCACGTCAATTCGGACTACCACTGACTTATGATCTTACTCATCCTTGTGTGTGGTTCAACTTTGAAGACATACATAAACTAAACATCTTTGAAAATGTGTTTTGTGGTGAAAGAACTGGTTCAATTCCTGGCAGTAGCAGACTGGTGCAAAATTCTGACTCTGATATCCCTGTGCGAGACAGCATACAAGATCTACTGAATGAACAAGCTCACATTTTAGAGAAACTAAATGATTGCGAAGCCTATCTTTATGAAGTTCAACAGTGACTGATGATCCTGCAACGCGCAACTAAATGAGTTCTGAAATGCCTACCTGCTCCATAAGCATGCTCAGGATACACATCCATCACATCCTTGAAGTCCTTTTAAAATGCTTCGGGCCTAAACATCTTTTTGAATGCCTGTGATCACATTTATGGGTGTGATGAATTACAGACTTGCCAAGGTTGTTTCTTTTTGGTTTGAATATACCCCGTGCGGGTTGCAGTTTTGAAGAAATTCTTTTTAGAATTCAAAAATGTCCTACTTATGGTACGGACTGCCTGTGATAGATTCTTGTTGACTGTTTTACTCTGTCTTATCTCAATGCATCCATAGTTTTTTCATGGCATGTGCTATTTCACTTATATATCTTTACTGCCATCTTGGTTTATCTGGTGCATTATTGCAATGCATGAGACTTTATCTGATGCATGATTCACACTAGTTTACTTCTAATGCATCTCTATCTGGTTCTCTCATATGCTTAAATTCTTCAGTCAATATCACTTGTTATATCTTTGTCAATGACTGACAAAAAAGGGAGAGAAAAATTACAAACACCCCTGTGGAAAATTGGATATGTGCTCTTATATGTTGCAAATGTTAGGGGGAGCAACCGCAACAAGGCAGGGGGAGTTTTTGAAGTACGGGGGAGAAATTACTAGTGTGTACATGGGTGTTTTAGAATTTGTAAAATTGTGTTAATGCATGTACACACAATTTAGGATGTATCTATCTACATATGTTTCTGGGGTGTTTTCGGTATTTTTTATCACGTAATTGACAAAGGAGGAGATTGAAAGTGCACCTACAAGTACCCTGGTTTGTCAATTATGGTGTAAGTTGAGTCAGTCAGACAATAACGCCTAACAAGAAAATCAAGTTAAGTGCCTGCCTCAACTGGATGTGTGGAAGCTCGCCATAGGTAAATTATAGCCTCACATCCCGTCCCAAAACACCAGGTGATTAAAATTCTTAAAAATAAGTAAAACATCTAAGGGTTTTAGGTTAAAAATTTTTTTTACCAAACAGAAAAATCTTTAAGTTTTTCTTACCCTGTCGATTATACCGATTCCATTTTCGATATAATCGACCTGCTTTGTCGATGTCCTCGGCATCTCAATCGATACAATCGAGTGAAGACATAAAACGTCCAGCAATCAAAACTTTCATCTGCACGATTTATCGATATATCGACGGTTCAATCGATATCATCGATATTCGAATATCGATCCTATCGGAAGAGGATCGATAATATTGACAGACAGTTTTCTGACGCCCCTATTTTTCTAAAGAAAACTTCTATGTGCTTCGATATATCGCTGCCTGTCCGATTCAATCTGAACTTAAATACCAATCATATCGGAAGTCTGTCGATCATATCGATAGTGGGCGCATGTTTTCTCCAGCATAAATTTCAGGTTATTTTTAATGTTGATCGGGGGCCAGTCGATAAATCGATATTCATATCTCGATCATATCGATACCTGATCGATTAGATCGAGACTGGACACAAACCGTCCAGCAAGCTTATAGGTAAATCTATACGATTTATCGATCCAATCGACAAGGTCTCCGATATCATCGATATACAAATTTCGATGACATCGACTGTTTCCCGATTATATCTGTAGAACCTGAAATTTTTCAAGGCGTGTCTCTCTTATTTTCACCTGTTGATAGATCGATGTCTCTCTCGATGGAATTGGAGTTCGAAATTCGATAACATCGATGTGTGTCTCGATCCCATCGACCACTTGGTGAAAGGTTTTCAAAAAGTGAAATGACATTTTAGTTTGTATTATCGAGAGGTCAGTCGATACAATCGATAATATACGCTCGATCATATCGACCCTTTCTTGATGATATCGAACTCTGTCATAAATGTGACCGTTTTATATCCGTTGGAACTTTTGCCTATATATAGAGAGATTAGTCTTTATTGCTAGTAGAGAAAGTAGAGAGTGCTTTTGAGTGTTTTAAACTTCATATCATTTATCTTAAGCCCTTTCTCTCAGGGAGTTCATCCTCCAATCCACTCTTATCATTGATATTCAAAAGAGTGGATTGGGGAATGAACTTTCGCATTCAAAGATCATTCAGCTACTACCTTAATGGCAAATCATTAAGCTGGGATGCCTTGAATGCATAGATGATTAGAACCACTCTATCTTCCTTATAGGAAAATCTTTAGAGAGTGGAATTCCATCATAACCCTGACCCAACCTAAAGCCTAGTATAGTTACATCTTTATGTTGTGGATCAAGGGAGCTGAAGACTCTTCATCAACAAGAAGGAGATCTTCATCACTGCGCTAAAATGGACTCATCAACTTATCTGTAAGTATTTAGAGTCTAGAGGACATTTATGATCATTCCTTTTTAGGATTGAGTTGTAAGTGTTGCTCACCATTTGAAGTCCTCAAAGGAGGCCTCTGACGAGAGTGTACATGCGGGGTGCGTTGTGTGGACCCTTGCTCTGTGGAGAGCATAAACATCTGGGTGCATTGTATGGACCCTTGCTCTGTGTGGGCATAAACATTCGGGTGCTTTGTGTAGACCCTTGCTCTGTGTGGACATAAATATCTGGTTAGGAGTGTGCCAACAAATCCAGGATTTGAGGTGAACTGAGTAGAAACCTCTGTAAAAGTTGAAGGTGAACCTGATTTAAAGCCTTAGGTTTGAGGTGAACTATGAGAAACCTCCTTAGTGAAATTCGGTCACCTAAGGGTTGAGTGTGGAAGCCAGTAGTGGAGTAGACAAGTAGTCGAACCACTTTAAAATGACTGTGTTTGAGATTTGTATTGTCTTTTATTTATTTGATTTCTTTACATGCCTTTATATCTGTTTACCTAAATTCACATCTTATACACTCACACAGTCATATCCATCACAATCTTATCTATAAATTATTTTCCTTTTTGAATAGTTTATGATTGGATCCTCTACCAGGCTTGGAAGCCAGTAGAGTTAATTTTGAGTAATCCTAATCTACACTCTGTGATAAGATTAGTGTGATAAGGATATTTTAATAAATCATAAAAACTTTTAAAAATCCTATTCACCTCCCTCTAGGATATATTCCTACTTCAACTCAAGCAGTCTTCATCGCTATTTCATGATGAAGATCCAAAACAGGCAGATTGGGAATCAAATGAATGATTGTTATGTCATGGCTATGTAACTCCATGGACAACAATGTCCGGAGTAGCCTTCTCTTCTTAAAGAAGACAAAAGAAATTTGGGACGCTATCTGCGAACTCTACAGCGATGCACACAACATGGCTCGCATCTTCTAGTTGGAGAAGAAGATTGCATTTCTCCAACAAAATGACAAGAACCTCACGGAGTATTATGTCAAACTTTACAGTTTATGGGAGGAACTCGCCTACCATGACGAGGATGATACTTATTGTACTCGCAATGTGGTTCTTATCAAGAAATGGCAGGAGTGACGGCGGATCTTCAAGTTTTTAGATGGTCTGAATGATGAATATTACACACTCAGGCTACAAATTATTCATAATGTTGAGGTTTTGGAGTCTGTGGTCGTGGTCATAATTCTTTTTTTTTTTTTGCACTCATTGCAAACACATCAATCATATGGTTGATACCTACTGGATCCTTCATAACAGACTTTCAAGGCGTGAAGTTTTTCTCGTGAACGAGGTCGCTCGTCTGGTAGCCGAGATTTATCTGTCGAGAGAGTCGTTTAAGAAGCTGATAATCATGGCCTTTATTCATCAAACACTACATGTCTGGAGATCAAAATTCTGTAATTCAAGAAGCTGGATGATAGCAATGAGAACCCTTCCTTCTGGTCCAGACACCCGCATCATTGCTGAGTTTGAGCTTTATCAAACTGATGTATCTTTCTGCAGCCGGATGTTGAGCTTGCTAGCTCCTTGCCAGCCCTTTCTGAAGTTTCCCAAGCTCCATGGTGAATGGCTCATTCGGAAGGAAAAGGCCTTTCTTGTGCATATTTTTCTACTACTGAATTTGAGGAGAATCCATTTGATTCCTCTCCTAGTATTGTTCAAATTTCTCAAGAAGAATATGACAGTCTTGTTGTTTAGAAGGTTGGTCTCTTTGTTTCAAAATCTTCAATTGCTTTCAATTCTGCTGTGCAGGGTACATCCACTATTACTCCCACTTCCTAGCCCTGGGTCATTGACACGGGTGCTACTGTCAATGGTATGTCTCACATTTTCTCTTTATTTACTCCCAATTTTACTTTAGGTTTTGTTAAATTAGCATATGGGAACCTTACCCCTATTACTGGGTCAGGTACCATTCTTCTAACTTCCACAATGACTCTTGACAAGACCCTTTTTATCCGAAATCTTACTTCTAGTTTACTTTCTATGGGCACCTTTTCTTCAGTGCTTGTGTAGCCTACCCATCACCACAAGGAATCAAGCAACATATGCAATTACCAACTTACATGGGGTCCACAATTTACAGGATCTGATGGTTCATATCGTCCATGGTGTGGAGCCAGTAGTCCCTTGAGGTTATAGGCTCCAATTTTAAGTTGCCTGGTAGGATAGAAAGGGAGCGGATTAGGTGTTTCCCGGCCATGCATACATCAATAGTGGAGAAGAAAATGCCACAATGTTGCATGTGATGTTGCTTGCGTGATCACATGGCACACGTGACAGCACAACAAGCATGTGGCGCATAAGATCTACACATAAGGTGGACCCCTCTGTGTCAGAGACTGCTCAGTCATCAGATGGGTCACCATGGAAGCGGACGAGTAAAAAAACGTACCAACAGTACTCCACTTTCAATGTGCATGTGTGTCCCACTTGATGAGTGGATCGACTTGATTTCTGTTGGGGAAGACAAATAACTCTCTCTCTTTGTAAAGCACTTGTAAAAATAAAAAATAAAAAATCAGAGTATATTAATTGTGTAAATCAACCTACAAAATTAAAATAAGCATAAAATGAAAAGAAAATGAGAGGACTGAAAGACAAAAAAAATGAACAGTGTGAAAAATATTTCAATATGAGATTAAAAATTAAAAGGCTATTTGTTGGTGTATTTTTATAGAACGGCTCCTCTGGGTCGGTTCTCCTTCCACCTGCACGATCAACACTGTTAAGGGGACCCTAGCTAGAGCCGGGGAGCCTTCGATGCTTGAGTCAGTCATTTTATCGATAGCAAAGGATTTTCTCAGTTTTTTTATCCCATACCTTTTTCTGTAGAAAGCTTGGATATTTATAAGTCTTGGGAATCCTCATCATACGAGGATTCTTCTCCTGATTCTCGGAAGATTTACTCCTCTTTGCTGATTGCTTTCGAACCCGAGAATCTCGGGATCGGATATCCAAATTCCTAGATTTCCGGAGCAACATTTGCATTCCTTCCACCTTCTCTTGTTTCTGCTCGGTCGTTACCGACTCTAGGAGAGCCGACCGAATCAAGAGGACAAGTGTTCTGCCTTCTCACGGACAGGATAGTCTCGGCGTTTGTCCGTCATCCTCCCTTACTCCGTGACCGACAGAAGCAACTCGTTAAGTCAGTTTTATTCTATCGGTTGGGTGGCTTAGAACACGCTCGGCCCTTAGTGGGCTTATGCAGACGAGGTTATCACTCTGACAAAGTGACTGTTATCATCTTTTGCTTATACCCCTTGGCCTATCCTTTATTCTCTCGGCTCTGACCGTTGTCTCGGACTCTTCGGGCAGCGTCAGCAGAGCCGACCTACTTATAATCCGAGTCTTCGGACTGAACATATTTTTTCTCCAACAGTAAGCCCCCCTTACTCCTTGTGTCGTTCGCTGCATTAAGGGATAACGAGTTTTTAGGTCGGTTCGTGTTAGAGTCCGAGGTTATGATGAGGCGTTTAATGCTCCTTGAGTCATCTCTAACGTATGACGTTGCGTCCCCCGAGGCCGCACGTGCGGCCAGCTGTCAGGTCGTTCCGTCGGCGTATGAGATTTGGACGCGTGGCGAAGACGTTACCGCTGTCAGTCAGCGTGCGCCACGTGTCGAGCGGGGGAGTCGAGACGAGTGACGATTCACTTTTTTATTAAAAGTCCTACCACCTGGCACAGCTATAAAAGGCCGGGTGGGAGGACTGTGCAAATTTTAATTTCGTGTTCCTCCCTCCAGCTCGTATTCGCTTTCGAGTTTTCTTTCTCTTCTTCCTTCTTTCCTCTTCTATTGTTTCTTGCTTCGTCAACTTTCTTTGCGTTCACTATCATTTTCCCAGTGAGTTCTTTCCTCTCATTTCTTTAAACTTTAATGGCTGCGCGTGGCTCTCAGAGCCCCCAGGAGGAGATTTTCGGCAATAAGGGTGTGTCCCAACATCTTTGGGACGTTGCGGAACCGCCCTTCCTACTGACGGAGTTTGCCGTCGACGCTGATGCCGCATTCCGGCTTGTAAGGGAGGCCGATGACTCATCGGCTAAGTGCCCCGCTCAGGCCGGTCCGTCCAGTGGTGGAGTGTCTCTAGTAACCTGTCCAGGGAGACCTAACCTCGGGATGGATCAGCAGGAGGAAGAAGAAGTAGATGATATTGTTATAGGCGAAGGGGTGTGTAACATCCCGAAATTCGGAGGGTCGAGCGAAAACCCAACTCTCGAGTTCCAAAATGTTATTTATGCAACATAGATATGTATGATTGAATGTTGTCTATGATAATGTATCAAACATGAGTGAGATTAAGCTAGAACAGCATATCATACTCCAGAGACAGTTAAATTAACAAGCGGAAGACTGTGATAGTACGTATAACATATATAAACTGTTGTATGTCTCCAGAGTGTGAACATGTTACCAGGTTATATACATACATGTATGCTCCAAAAGTGAACAAAAGGAATATACATGAGTGCTCTAAAAATATAAAATGACAAGTGTCAAGGTATCTAATCAACCTCCCTGTAATCCCGTCAATCAGATCACGCATAAAGGAAGAATCCTCCTCATCATCATCAAGTCCAGCTCCGCCTCGCAGGCCGCGCCATCATCTGCAATCACAATAGGGACTGGTGGGTGTCCGGAAACACCATCCCGTAACGTGGGAGTGAGTGATCAACTCAGTGGGATAAGAGAGCAGAGATTAGCATGTTATCAAATCAATCATGCGATAATAGTAAAGCAGTAAATCAAACAATCCTAATACTGTTGTTAATGCAATATGACATGACGTGATGTATGCCCTCACCGACGATCTCCCTCATACGGCACCATCTTCGTCCGCGGCATGCAATCGACCCTCAAGTGCTCCACATCTTCCAGGCACATGCAATGGCATGGTGATATGATTTCTGAGTTATTATTAGTCCATTCAAACAGCAGGATTGGGAAACTAAGGTACCTCCCTTGTATCAATCCCAACACAGATCCTATCTAGGGTCGTCACTCCTAGTAATCTCATACGATGTATATTTTGTAGGTCGCTGCAAGGGCTGTCAGGGCTGTTGCACGCACTCGTTGCTCCGCTACCCCATCACCTTATCAATACAGGCCTACTGTACTCTACTGCTACGGAAGGGTCGTCGCCTCCCATAGACTCAGAATACGCTCGCGGTCACTACAAAGGGCTGCCAGGGCTGTTGCTCGCACTCATTGCACCGCTCCCCCATCACCTTATCAATGTAAGCCGACAGCAAGAATATAGTGTCCCATACCACCATAATCTGTTCACGAGTCTAGGTGCTCACTGGTCACTACGGAGAGGTTTGTGGCCCCAGCGTAGGCCGATAGCTCGACCACGGTATCCCATACCACCATGCCCGGCTCATGAGTCTTTATGGATCAAGGTACCATGGTTAACAGGGTTTACAATGGTAAGTTCAGTACCCTAGGTTCAAGCAGTTATGACTCATGCAGGGTGAACATATAACGGCCAGTCGGGTTACTTAACGGGCTCGACTAGCACGATCGCATCGCAAGTCGAACGACAAGAAGTGCGTAAAACACTTCGCGTGGCCTAACCACTGCCGCCAACTCCAACACGACTCGCGTTCATCGACGCGTCCTTCGTAGCCAAGATAAGCTAACCACGAATTCGCTCGGTTGCCGACTGCCTGGACTACGTATAGTCCCAAACACATATGAATCCACGTCAGCGATCATGTGAGAGTATTGGAAATGAAACACAACCATGTGAGCATATTAACACATGTTATATCGTACAACTTAAGTAAATCATCTAACACATGCCTTTCGTACATATAATGAACTTATGCATATCGCCAACATATAGGAAATCATTTCCATCAGCATATTAATTGAGAATTCAATCTCAAACTAAATCAAAATGAAATCATCAAGCACATGTTATAACATACAGCTTAAGCGAATCGTCAAGCACATGCATTTCATTCATATCATGAAATCATGCATATGGCTAACATGTAGGAAACCATTTACACCAGCATATTAATTGACAAATCAATCTCAAACTAATTCATAACACCATTTAATTCAATACATACTAATACAAGCATTTATACAAACACTTACACTACACACTTAAGTCTACATATAGTATGTCGACCCGAAGTGTGCATTTAGGCGAATCTCTTCGCCAAACTAATTATGCACATATTCCTAACATTTTAATGTGACAATAAACCATGTCAATCACATCAGCAAAATATGAGTAAAAACAATACTTCCTACAAATGACTAAAATGCCCTAAATCTCATATTCTTCGTTGGTTTACGAAACAGGAAACGGACAGCATGTTGTACATGTCAAACGGCGTTGCCGTCAAGAATCTACTATTAAACGACATTGAAAGCTTTGAAAACAGTCAATCAAAGCGTCTAAAATCCGCACCTTTTCCCTTATAGGTGAAGTGATTCGAACGGAGCGTATACGCTTCGTCAACGGCGATCAGACAACCTAATTCACGAGTTATGTCAGCTAATAAGCTATGAATCCTAGTAAACCTCAAATCAGCAACTTTCTAGGGTTATTTCATACCTGAAAAAGTGGAGGAATCACCGGAAAAGCGATAGAGGTGCGTTGCTTAAGCACGTGCAACACGTAGCACAAGTGGCAGGAAGAACTCTCCCACCTTCTCTCACAAACTCTCACCTTTTCTCTCTCCCAATCTAGGGATTTTTGTAAATTCGGATGGGAGAGAAGATTGAGGGTTTCAACCCTTTTTATAAGCTTAAAAATACCGAAAACAGGCTCCGGTACAAAGTTTACTTAGTGCATATCCAATTCGGGGCTATTTCGGTCCAAAAGATGCTTTTTGATGGTCCCTTGGCCGAATGCGATCGGACTTAAGCTCATGCGTACCAGATCTAGCACGTATTAAGTTTTCAGTCCGGCAGGGTTCGCAGATCACACGTGGCGGACCAGTTTCAGTTCAGCGGTCACCGCATGTAAATCAGGGCTGAAAGTCTCATGATAAAAAATAGAAATTTCTTCTGATCCGAGGGTGTAATCTGGATGAATTCTGACGGTCAGAACGCTCAATACTGATGCGTCAAGTCGTGTGCCAGATTTGAATTTGAAATTCCAAATCTATCCCTATTCGCACTCTCTTCGGTCCGGGCTCAATGAAATAGCCTGTGATTATCGGTTTGACTTGATTTTCGGAATGAGTGTCAAGTCCAGCTAGGCGGTTCTAACGGTCTAAGATAGGAGGTATCGGACTTTCGACGCGCGGTCTAGATCCAATACAAAGATTTAAAGTGGTCCAGAGAACAAACCTGCTTAGAGTTTGGTCCGAGGTTATAGAGTATTATAGAGTCATTGGTTCTACTCGATTTGGGTCTTGTAGAACGTATTTAAAGTGATCAGGGACTATTTCCCAGCTACTCCAGCGTCGCGCTAACTAACTTACACTTATTTTTCAAAGGAATTAATCCTACGTGATTTCTTTGGCTATGGAATTGGGTTCTGAGCGATTTCTCAGGTGTTTAAGTTAACCCATTGCCTAAAGACGTCTAATCCCAGATTAGCCAAAATCCGGGGTGTTACAATCTACCCCCCTTAAAACACAATGTCGTCCCCGACATTGGCGAAGAGCAAGGAATACTTTTCTAAGGGAGGTTCAATCCTACTTAATAACCTAATCGTACGTATATCCTAACTCAAAGGTTTCGATCTTGGGCCAGTGGGGAAGAGGCCGACCATGCTTCCGCTGTGCCACTCTGATCGAACGGGAGCATTGCCTAACCTAACCGGATTGGACTCCATACGTTCTACCCCCTTAAAACTTGGTTTTACTTAAGTTCAAGAATCTATGCATCACTCCGTATATCGGAACGAGGCGCAACTTAGGGGCTATCCTTAGTCTAAAATGGAAACAACCTCTCATTACAGTGGTTTTCCCTTTGCTAATGATGCGTTCTATGGCATTGGTATCTATGATCATAGAAATGAGCCTAATCTCTATTGTGGTTAAGGTCAGGGGCAGGTATGAGTTGGTGGCAAGATGTCGAATTCTCTACTGGCTTCAAGTCCTCGTCATTTCCCAAAGACAATGCAATAACTTTTGGTTGTATGTGGTCGAGCCAACACGGAAGAAAAGTTGTATAGTGGGTCTGAGCCGGATACATAGACTTTCTGTCTAGCTAGGACAGAAGATTTATTATATCAATTCTTAATGCCAGTCGATGCCGATCTTCTGCTTGATCAGAGCATTGGATTTATTGGTAACCACTAGGATTAGGAAGTCGATTCAAACCGTGAATACATCGCTTACATGTAGTTCCTTTATTCCGCGTTCCCGAATGCAATAAGCCCTTGGGGAAGGCAATTCTAAGGGGCATGCTAGTACATTCTAAGTTCATTCTAAGGAATTTATAAATGGTCCCTAAGAGTGAATGGCTCCCTCCTATGGGCAACAACAGAAGTCTATAAGTCATAAGGGGATCTATCGAAGGAAGGGAGTCTCATTCCAACCAAATCTAACCTTCTATCCCTTAGCATATATAGGCCTTACACTGCCTAAGACAACTAGTAGCCTAGTCTGTGACTCAGTACTTATAATCCAAAGCCTAAGTTTATACGGTACATGGTTCCATACCATTTCTACTACAGGAAATTGTTCTACTGCTTAGAGTGAAGATTATCTAAATAGAATTGGATTTCCTATATCGTCAGATCCTTCAAATCTAGGAGTGCTAACACTAGGTCCAAAATGCCAAGGGTCTATGTGGCCAGTAGCATTTAGTTGTATTAAATGGAACCGCATTCCTAGTCCCATATTGGGATAGGGAGCGACATGCTTGGTAGGAGGGTGGGGTGGGATAAACTATTTTGTAGGCTGAACCCTGGGAGTTACAATACTCCCGATCTAGGGACAATACCTTACAGCGAAATGAGACGGCATGCATTCCATTCAATAAATCTCAGCTACATTAAGCCCAAACCACAACACAAATACATTTTCTACCGGTGACAACACTAGACCCAATAACAACAAAACACAAAAATCCTTAAAACAAAAATCAAACAATGTACAAGGCAACGGCATAGATGTCTAATTCTACCAAAGGACTTCTACTATGGTCCCAACTGACCTTCTTGAATACTATCTAGTTCAGTACTGTCAGTTGCCCATTAGAGCTCTATCGGCCAGGTATTTTCAATACTTCTCAAACGGAGAAA